>CM053030.1:75814981-76259981 GCA_028564925.1 Lithobates sylvaticus | reverse complement strand
TGCAAAGTTCCAAAAGAGAGACGTGAGCCTTCTACCAATATTGTTTGACCCTGAAGCAGAGATAAAAATGTTATAACCGGCTTTTAAAAAACAGTCCAATTCTAAATAACACAGACAAGAAGACTAAAAGTCTCTATGAATGTTTAACATTTTTCCCAAAGTCCCCCCCCCCCCCCCCCCATTTCCACAAAGACATGGATGAGTGAGTTTGGGGTGAAGGAACTACAGTGTCCTGACCTCAACCTGATGGAACACCTTTGGGATGAATTAGAATGGAGACTGCGAGCCAGGCCTTCTCATCCAACATCAGTGCCTGATCTCACGAATGCGTTTCTGGAAGAATGGTCAAACATTCCCATAGACACACTCCTACACCTTGTGGACAGACTTCCCAGAAGAGTTGAAGCTGTTATAGCTGCACAGGGTGGGCCAACTCAATATTGAACCCTACAGACTAAGACTGGGGTGTCATTAACCACTTCCCGAACGGCGCACGTTGATGTACGTCGGCAGAATGGCATGGACAGGCATAAGGGTGTACAGGTACGTCCCTTTAAATTTGCCGCTGTGCCATCGCGCACGCCGGTCGGGACCTCCATGAGTCCGGTCGCGGGTCCCACGGACTTGATTGCCGCGGGGACACCCGCAATCGTCTCACGGGGGGAAGTAAACAGCATCTCCCCGTTTTGCCTAGCAACAAGTGACACTGATCTCTGCTCCCTGTGATTGGAGCAGAGATCAGTGACACACACAGCCACGCCCCCCACAGTTAGCAACACACCCCTAGGACACACTTAACCCCTACACTGCCACCTCCTGGTTAACCCCTTCACTGCCAGTTTCATTTACACAGGAATTAGTGCATTTGTATAGCAATGATTGCTGTATAAATGACAATGGTCCCAAAAATTTGTCAAAAATGTCCGATGTGTCCGCCATAATGTCGCAGTCACAAAAAAAATAAAAAATAAATAAAAATCGATGATCGCCGCCATTACTAGGAAAAAATTATTAATAAAACTATCCCCTATTTTGTAAACGCTATAACTTTTGCACAAACCAATCAATCGCTTATTGCGATTTTTTTACCAAAAATATGTAGAACAATACGCATCGGCCTAAACTGAGGAAAAATATGTTTTTTTTAATCTATTTTTGAGGTATATTTATTATAGCAAAACGTAAAAAAATTTGTTTTTTTTCAAAATTTCGCTCTGATTTTGTTTATAGCGCAAAAAATAAAAACCGCAGGGGCGATCAAATACCACCAAAAGAAAGCTCTATTTGTGTGTGTGTGTGTGTGTGGGGGGGGGGGGGACGTCAATTATGTTTGGAAGCCAGGTCGCACGACCGCGCAATTGTCAGTTAAAGCGACGCAGTGCCGAATTGCAAAAAGTGCTCTGGTCTTAAGCCAGCAAAATGGTCCGGTCTGAAAGTGGTTAAAGTTCATGTGCGTGTAAAGGCAGGCGTTCCAATGCTTTTGACAATATAGTGTATGTAAAATTAATTTAAGGATTTTAATAGGACGGGGTGAAGTACTATATGCTGAATTAAGATGTTATTTTTAGAATGAGAGTTTATTGACTCTTGGCAGAGCCTCGGTGAAGTCTTTAGTCTGGCCATTATCTGTGGATCTCCTGCATTACGGGAACATAGCAGTCTGACTGCAGTATAATCAGTGCATCCGTCACTTCTACAAGAACAAAACAATTTTCCTGTTTATCTGAACTCACTTCTCACATTTAATGTGGAACTTTAGTCAGACCATTTAGTGATCCTGCTAGAACACTTAGTGCTGGCCCATTTTGCAGTTATAGCTATGTAAAAGATAAAAAATAAGTGCCTATACTGTTTAAATTCCAGTAATACACAGTCTCACCCTGCTCTGCACATGCTCAGTTGCTCTCGATTTTTCAGTACTGCATCAAAAACGTAGCGGCCGATCTGCTGACAGCCTAAAGATTTACTGCTGTTCTGGGGCTCTGGGCTTCAGCAAAATTGCAGCAGGAACAATGCTGGAGGCAACATATACACTACTTTTTGGTAGCATAATTATTAATGTGGAATGTATGTTCCTTGCTAAAGAATTTTATTTATCAAGTTGTTATAAGTTCAGCTTTAAGTCGGATCAAAATTTGTGCAGTTTAGCAGGGACCGCCCTTTATTTCGATCCATGTATGGGCATCGTGGCTGTACACAAGTTGATCAATCGACTTGTGTACAATCAGCCTGTTGGGTTTTTCCCTGAATAGTGCTGCTGGCTACAGCTGGCAACATTATTGTGTCCTGCTGGCAGGGAAGGCTCCCCACTGGCAGAACACCATAGCACTGCAGGAGGCATTCCCCCATCAACACTGAATATGGTGATGGGGAAATCGAGCAATTTTCTTTCCTTATACCGGTGGTGGAAGGAAAGAAAATGGCATAATCTACGGCCTGTCTTTGGCTGGCCATACACTGAGGGAATTCCGTGCTTGCAGGAAAGAAATTGGCTTGGTTCCCCCATCAACACAGACAGTGTTGATGCGAGAATCCTTCCTGCCAAGCCGTTGTCTGCTCCTTGTGGAGCAAACACTAGAGACAATCGCAGGTAAAACCTGGCATGCTGGTTGTACCCAAGTTTAATCGATCAACTTGGGTACATTCAGCCTGCCCATACACGGTTTGAATCTTGATTGGTTCCTGATGAACTGGTTGAGATTAGAACAGTGTATGGCTGGTCTTATTCTACAGCAGGGGTGTCAATACTTTTTTCAAAGAGGGCCGACCATTTTGCCTGACATTCTTTGAACTATTAAAATTTGGTTGTGTTCGTCCGAGTACTAATACACTGCCCAAGAAGAATTCTCTTGCCTGTGTGGCTGTGTGTGGTGAAGAGATGAGCTTGGGCGTGCTATTTGGATATATCCATTGGCGTATAACACGCACCTTCACTTGAAGGGAAGTTTCAGGAAAAAAAAAAAAAAAACTTACATTTTAACCACTTCAATACCAGGCACTTAGACACCTTCCTGCCCAAGCAAATTTTCAGCTTTCAGCGCTGTCCCAATTTGAATGACAATTGTGCGGTCATGTGACATTGTACTCAAACAAATTTTTTATCATTTTGTTCCCACAAGCAGAGCTTTCTTTTGGTGGTATTTGATCACCTCTGTGGTTTTTATTTTTTGTGCAAGACCGAATAAAAAAAAGTTGTTTCTGTTAATTTTTTTTGTAAATAAGTACGTTTTCTCCTTCAATGACGGGCACTGATATGGCTGCACTGATGGGCACCGACGAGGCGGCACTGATGGGCACTCTTAGGCGGCACCGATAGGCATCACTGTTCTCTTTTATTACATACTGGTGCCAATCAGTGCGCATTTGTGGGCAATGATTAGCACAGATTGGGCATTCATTTGCACATGTGGATGGCCATGGGGCACCTACATGGCCATCCACATGTTGCCCCCTTCCCTGGTGGTCCTAGTGGTCCAGTGTGCTCATCCGAGGGGGGCTGCGCTGATAAACAATCAGACCCCCCCCTGTGAGTAGAGCCGCCGATTGGCTCTCCTCTACTTGTGTCTGTCAGATGCGAGCGAGGAAAAGCCGATCATCGGCTCTTCCTATTTACATCGTGATCAGCCGTGATTGGACGTGGCTGATCACATGGTAAAGAGCCTCCGTCGGAGGCTCTTTACCGAGATCGTGGACCGGTGTGTTAGACTGACACACCGATCGTCGCGATGTGCGCCCCCCATGGGCGCATGGCGGCTGTTATCCTGAAGGACATCATATGACGCCCAGTCAGGATAACTGGTTAAATAAAGAACTGTGAAGCAAAATAAGGGTCAGTGGCCATAAATGCAGCCTCACCATTACCATGAGTGCAGCCTGATCGATGCCCATCTACAGCCTCGGAGGGGGGTGGGACGAGCGACCACAGATTACATACAGGAGAATCGCTTAAAAGGGCCAATTTTTTAAATGACAAAATATATATTTTTTATGTAATCTGACGGCACTCATCCCGCCCCCCTCCCTGTCCCCTTCAAGGCAGCGCTGATAAATATGGTACATATCTGGGGGCCACAAAAGATATGTACATCCAAATTATCAGGGGGGCCGGATTAAACTGGAACGCAGGCCGCAATTGGCCTGCGGGCCAGACTTTGGACATGCTTGCTCTACAGAAAATCTTTGTTTTCATCAGAGATCTCCAGTCAATTCAATGAGAATGACAGCTAATAGCATGTTATCTTCAAACAATGCAAATGTGCCAGAACTAATACTTTTTAATGTACCGTATATACTCGAGTATAAGCAGAGATTTTCAGCACATTTTTTTGTGCTGAAAGTGCCCCCCTCGGCTTATATTCAAGTCAAGCACTTTTCTGCAGCAGAGAATTACATTTTCCGACCCGACTTTGGGGCCCCGTATCTCGGGGACACTTGGTGTACAAACCCAGTGGAATCAACACTGCAACATATCCAAATTTGGAGTTCCTAGCACCAAGTGGCCCCGAGATACAGGGCCCCAGATTCGGTCAACTGTGTCCATCTGCAGCAATGTCATTTCAGGACCCTTTGGGTCCAGAGACCCCAAATTTTGGCTGCAGCTAGGGGGCATCTAGGAGCCCTTAACTACCAAGTGGTTCGGGGGACCTATGGCTGCAAATGGGCATTGTTGACCCTCTTTTCCACTAACAGTGGCTGCGCATTTCTCACCCTAGACTTATACTCGAGTGAATACGTTTTCACAGTTTTTTTGGGTAAAATTAGGTGCCTCGGCTTATATTCGGGTTGGCTTATACTCGGGTATATACGGTATGTGATGTTTAGCAAATTAAACGAAGGTGATATCAGATGGAATACTAAGTAGGACATTAATAGTTGTCAGTAGCCTTGAAACAAACCTCACCCATAACGACAGCAGGAGATGCAAGTCCAAGGCTACAAAAGTCACTGATGCAAGCAACAGCAAAACAGATTTGTTGCTGGTGAGTGAGAGATAACATTATGATCATTGGGTCATTCCTTTAGCTAAACTCTTAGAAATTAGTACAGAAGTCTCACTTCCTACCCACCACCAGTGAGGACAGTGGGGGAGTGGCTGAGGTACAGCACTTTTAGATTGCGAATTCGGGAATTTCCAGGTCCACCTTGTGAGAGGTTACATGCCGCCTATGTATAGTATTTTTCTTTTTCCTTCTCTGCGGCTAGGCTTATCTCCATTTTCCTTGAATGGCACATTGTGACAATATTTGTATATAAAAAGAAAAAAATTGGTATATGTGTATTGACTGAAATAAGAACTGTAATGATTTTTTACGGTTTATTTTGCTTATTTTTATAGATGTAATTGGTCTTTCAGGCAAAATTTGTTTGTACCACATTCACAGAGGATGTTTTTTTCCAGTATTACTGTTGTGGTGTTAATTTGAAGAAGAACATGGATGATTTATTCATTTGGATATTTCACACATTCTTTATGGACATCTGTTGTGTCTTGTAGAGTTTTATTCAGGATTTGTAGCCTCTTTATATATATTAAAGATAAATGCTTCCAATAAATCTTTAGCTAACACAGAAGACAGTTTGTATAGAAAACTCAACAAATATCTAGTAACAGAAGCAAAAGGCTTTATTTTTCTTAGTTGTCCACAAGCAGCAGGTGTGAGGAAGATGAACTGTACTTTACCGATTAAAACAATTGACCATGGCGCTTCCTGAAAGGCTGCCGGTGATGCTGGCACCGGCCAATGCCATGGTACTGGCGGTTTCGCTCAGGTTGTCCCGGATTGCACCAATCCTATCCATGTGACTTCCGCTGGCGCTCAAGCTGCCGGTCATTCCTCCTACGCTTCCTTCCCCAATACTGGGATTGTGACGAGCCTCGGCAACAGATGTGGCATCTAAACAAAAAACAGACACAGTGTTACAGCAAAGTATAGGACATCTTCATGCTGCAGACTGACCCTGCCATCCCCTCTGCAATGTCCACATGGAACAGAAACTGCCAATCATGTGAATGGGTGGCACAGCTTACATGTTTTCTAGCTCAACAAAGACATACTGTTAAAGCGTGACCACACCAAGGCCTAACTTTTATTTATAGTGTATTTCCACCTTTGCATTCAATGCACAATAAATGTTTGTGTGCTTTTATTCATGCAGCATACCGAAAAATTATTTAAGAAAATATTTCTAGTTGTTCCTTTGGAGTAGGTTTATACATACGACTTCAAACTATTCTGAACAACTTCAAGGTGTGAGGATAAACTGAGGGAAAGTGCATTACCATACAACGCACCACCAAAGCTAGTTTACAACTGATAGAGATCTGGCAGCACAGTACAGAAATAATTATTTATGGTATACATAACTCCCAAGCCCCCTACCTAACATTGCATAGCAGGGGAAAGATGGGCAAAACTTTTAGGCCCCTTTCACACTGGGGTGAAATGCACTTGCTCAGCAGGGGATCGGTCCGCTGATCCTCTCGCTGAACAGAGATGACTGGTCCAGGTGCGCTCAGCTTAAGCAGAGTGGACACAGACAACGCCAACTCTGCTCTGTGGGCAGTTGGGTGTACACTTGTGTAATAGTACGCATTTTGGTAATGTACTGTAGTTGGGTGGATGAAATAGTAACTTTGAGTGTGCAGTACCACTTTCAGCCACAAGGTGGGGGAAGAGAGTTCTTGCACTGAGTGCAGTGTCCAGGGAGTTAGCGGGGAAATTATCACTGCACACATTTTTCAGAGATGGAATGAAGGAAATACCGCCTGGCTTACACCAACAGGATGGAGAAACTGACCACAGGACACTTTGTGGAGTTTCCCTACCAGCAAAGTAAACAGTCTGAGTGGAAAGAACACAGCTCAGGTTGATGACCAGTTCTACTTTTTTTTTCAATGTTAGATATTGACATTTTTGTCTGTTTCTTTTTTTGTATGTACAAAATGTACAAATGCTTTTTTGCTTAATAAAAAAAAAAACTGTGTGTGTATTACTTCTGCTCAGCAGTCCTATGGCTTGGGGTGTGCCTGCCAGGAATTATTCAAGTTGTGCAATCCGGACAATTTATAATAAAGGGGTATCTTTATCAATAAGCTATCTGGCTGCCTTCATAGTTAGTATAGGGTGTGCACTGTGATAGGAACCTTACATTACAGGGTACAAATTATGCCCTTTATAGGTTCATTCATACCTATAGGATATACAGTATTTTCGGGAAAGCTTGCCTTCACATGTGACTATAAATAAAATTGATCAGCGCAACTATAAATACCGTATATACTCGAGTATAAGCAGACCCCAATATAAGCCGAGGCACCTAATTTTACCACAAAAAACTGGGAAAACGTATTGACTCGAGTATAAGCCTAGGGTGAGAAATGCACAGCTACTGTAAGTGGAAAAGAGGGTCAACAATGCCCATGCCCATTTGCAGCCTCACTGTGCCCATTTGCAGCCATGGGTCCCCCAAACTTCAAACTTGGTAGTTTCCTAGATGCCCCCTAGCTGCAGCCAAAATTTGGGGTCTCTGGACCCAAAGGGTCCTGAAATGACATTGCTGCAGATGGACACAGTTGACCGATTTTGGGCCCTGCATCTCTGGGGCACTTGGTGCTAGGAGCCCCATCTGGATATGTTGTAGTGCTAGTTCCACTGGGTTTGAATACCAAAATTTGGGGTTCCTAGCACCAAGTGTCCCCGAGATACAGGGCCCCAAAGTCGGGTCGGAAAATGTCAAGCACTTTTCTGCAGCAGAGAATGACATTTTCCAGACCGACTTTGGGGCCCCGTATCTCAGGGTCACTTGGTGCTAGGAACCCCATCTTTGGATATGTTGTAGTGCTATTTCCACTGGGTTGGCATACCAAATTTGGGATTCCTAGCACTAAGTGACCAGAGATAGGGGGCCCCAGAATCGGCTCAGAAAATTTAATTTTCTGCTGCAGAAAAGTGCTTTTGTATTAAGCATAGAGATGAAGACTTTACAGTTAACCAGTGGCCCTCCGACACAAAGATTTTAAAAGTGTGCTAATCTACTACTTTAACCCCATCCTAAACTGACAGCTGCCATATAGATATCATATGCTGCACTTACCCAATCATCAAATCTCTCAATCTTCTGTATGGATATGGGGACTTTAAACTCTAGAATGGCAGCAGTTGACTATGGTATGGAAAGTAACTTTTTTTTGCATTGGTTTGCGTTCTCACATGTATACGTAACAGCAGGAAGTTCTACTGCAATAAAGTCATATTACACAGCTCCCTAGAAGATGAAGTGGCAGCATTTTTCATCTGGGTGGGGGAACTCCGCCTTATTAAAGCTCGCGTGGCAGGCAGGATTCTAATCTTTCCTTATAAGGGAGGAGATAGACAGGAGGATACAGCCAAGCAATTTCCAGCAGTACATCTAAATTGTCATACACTAGATCCACCAGCAGGGGGTGCCAGATTTCCTTATTAATGTATGACAATACATCATTGTGGGTCCTACAAGCTAGAAGGCTGTGTGATAAAATGCAACATGTTTAAAGTTTAACTCATAAGATTTCTTTTTTGAAACAGCACAATCTAAATAAATTTCCTCAAATAATTAGTATGCTATGTCTGGGTTACTGATGCTCACTGTACAAATAATCCATGGAAGAATATTACACATGGTGCTTTACTTATGGAGCTGTGACTGACAACTACGTCTAACTCTCCTCTCATCGATTCACAAAAGCATTGTATTCGTTACAGAAAATACAAGGCTTTCCATGAATGAAGAGAAGATTATGCTGGCCTAACCCAAATCCATCCACCCCATCACATGGCATTCTACCCACACAGCATTCTACCCACACAGCATTCTACCCACACAGCAGAACTACACAATAACTCCCAAGACATTTTAACATCACAGGGAGGGAGGAAAAAAAAAAAAAAAAAAGGGAGGAGGAGGAAGACCTGTTCTATACTTGGTAAAATGTCTGAAAAGACTATTACCACTTTACCAACAGGTAATATATTAAAGCTTACCTATAAGTAGAATGAATATCTCCTAAACCTGCACCGTTTTGGAGATTTTCCACGGAGCAGCAGCCAGTGACGTCACGGGCGCATGCTTTGTGAATGCCATTTCTTCAGAGCCCTGTGCCGCAAACAGTGACGTCACCGGCGCATGCGTGGGAGTGACATAATCACGGCTCTGCCAGTCAGACAGCCGGAGTGTGCGAACCCAGAAGGAATACCAGGTGAAGATGGAAGCCCTGTTAGCGGTCACAGCGCCCCGCTGGAGGGCTTTGTTTTAAGGCAAGTCTCTCATAATGTGATAATGTCACTTTATGACATTGCCTTGCAGGGTGAAATTTTTTTTTTTTGTTTAGAAAGTTAACTACCGCTTTAGAAAGACATCCCTCTGCCCATAGGACCAAACATCCACCATGTAATGTTATGGCCAGCTCTCATTATTAAAATGTCATGGTCTGTTTTGGATTGAGCAATAGGCGAGTTGCATGCTGTGAAATTTAAAATTCCATTTAAAAAGACAGAAAAAAAAAAAACAAATCAGAGCTTTAAAAACAGAAAATGCCACATTCACAGCTCTCACCTGCAGCAGTGTTCACTCCACCGACATTGATGTCATTTTCGTCATCAAATTCAATACGGACACCTTTTCCATTACCGGCTGACACGCCGCACCCTCCACTCCGGCACAGTGATATGGGAACTACACCGTAAACATAGGCTAGCATAATGGGAACACCGATACCTTCAGGGTAAAGTAAAGGAAAACATTAGCAGACATTATTCTTTACTTTGAATTGAACATTGCAGCTTTATACCAGTTCATGTTCTCCTGAGCTTACAATCTAAAGTCGCCAAAGTTGCCCATACATATTACAGACCGAGTATACAAGGCCTTTTAGACCTACCAACGACTATTGTATGTAGGAGCAAGTGCCAGCCTGACTCTATACAAACCAAATGGATTATGTTAGGTTATTACACAGCTTTGCTAAATCTAAAAGGAGACTGTACAGGTCATAAAATCAGATTTTAATATTTATGGCTAAATTAACAGTTACACCAACAACCACCACATATCAGAGGTAAAAGTAGTGAATGACCAGGGAGGACTTCTCTCGGGGTGTAATTGCCATCTGTGTCCCCATCGCAGAGATGATCCGATTACCTGTTGGGTCACCAGAAGAGGAACTGAATTGAAACGTTCCCCACAGATGACTATAAAAACTTGACAGAGGTCATAGAGCTTCCCTATTCTAAAACAATTTTGGCTAGAAATGGACAGTGGGGGGGGGGGGGGGGGGGCACTTTTAAAAAAGGCACAGCATAGAGTCATAATGTGGTTTTCCAGTTTACCCACCTACAGTTACAGCAGCAACAACTGGAGAAACAATGACGGACACGGTGACGCCACCGGCTATTGCCAGGTTCCTCTTGTGCTTTGAAATATCTTTACCTTCATATCGGTTATGAATCTGGGGAGAAGATACAAGATACCAGTATTAGATGAATGTAACACAAAGACTTCATACGTCATTATATGAGCTGTTCTATACGTTACATCCTACTCATATGTCTCATTAGTACTGTCTGAAAAAAACAACATTCTGATTATTTCAGAACGGTCAATCAACCGTTAAAAAAAAGAATCCAACAGCCACCACCACCTTAGCATCCAGCTAAGAACAATCTCTGTAGGGCACAGCTTCACATTCTGGTTTGGAAAGAGGAAGGGTGAGGTTCTGCTTAAGTAGTCCGACGGTATTTACTAAGAGTGTAAGTGAATGAGCTCAACACTTAGGCTGCCCATAGACGGTTCGAGACTCGGCAAGTCCAGCAGGGACCAGACGAGATTTGAACCATGTATGGGCAGGCTGACTGTACCCAAATGAAATCGATCAACTTTGGTACAACCAGCCTTTTTACATGCGATTGTTGCTAGTGGCTATTGTAGCCGCTAGCAATAATCACTACGTTCCCACCAGAACACAATGGCTCCACGGGGGGTGCAGGAAGGAAAATTGCTCCGTCTAGGGCAGGCTTTACCTACCCTTACCCCAAGTATCCAATTCTACACTTGGCTCCAAGGCTTGATGTAAAACGACTTTTGTAGAACTTGAGCCTATGCGCTTCCAGCCATAGATGGAGAAAATGTATTTCCTGCAACCAAGGGTTGCAGGAAAGAAGTTTGTTCGATTACCCCATCAACAAGAGTGTTGACAGGGGAATCCCTCCCGCCCAGCCATTGTGTTCTCCTGGCAGAGGGAGCCAACCATGTTGGAAGAACATATTGATTATTGCTAGGGGCTATAACAGCCGCTAGCAATAATCGCATGTAAAATGCAGCAAGCTGGTTGTACCCAAGTTGATTGATCAACTTGGGTACATTTAGCCTGCCCATACATGGTTCAAATCTCAGCTGGTTCCTGCTGAACACTAAAAGCAGCTGGTGGGTTAACTACCATTCTGATGACTACAACTAGACTTGGAAATTATGGATTCCTGCACACATCCAATTGTGCAATGAACATGGAAAAAATAACCGACTGGCAGAATAAACATTCCAGGCCAGTCACTATTGCTGTTCAATGAGAAGGTTCAACACTCAAACGCATGGGTGAAGGAATCTGCACTGCCGGCTATTGAAATCAGAAAGCCATGGCACCCACAACCTCCTAAATACCTGAACAGTAACTGCATGGGATAGGATGCAGTTACTGTTTGACAATTTTCCACCCAGTTCAGTTGATTTTTAAATGACTTGTCAAGTTGGGTGGTGCCAACATAGCCATGAACGGCTCACATTTTGGAAAATTCAGCAGGAGTTGGGCAAAATTTGAGCCATGCATGGCTAGCTGAATGTTAGCCCTTTACTGAATGAATAAATACACTACATCATTCTGAAGAGTATCTGCTTGTAGACAGGTGCAGTCCGTATTCTCCACTGCAGGTGGCGTTCAACCACAGCGGCAATGCAAATGGGAGAAGTAGTTGATAGAAACTGTGTTTCTCTACGATTTCCTTGTTCACTCTGGGCAGTGATCTGATTGCATCCTAATGCCCCATGTGACTCTGGTGGCCATCTTGGGTCAATCAGAGCCTAATGAAGACTCTGACCCCTGAATTTGGTACACTCTATGCGAGTGGCTAGTGTAGGGACAGGTTCCCCATCTGTCAGGCACAGTGCTGAGTGATAGGACAAGGTTTCCGATGGAGTAGGGGGAGAGCAGGGACTAAGTCTACCTTCTCAGAAAGCTTCCCCTTTGGGTTGGATCGGCCAGGCGGCATGCTGCTCCTCATGGCAGATGCTGTCGGCACCCTGTAGTCTTCAGACTGTTGACTCTCCGCTGCCCAGTTGTAAGTGGCTCCAGTTGGGGGAGCTTCCTCACCAGGGCTGTTTGTGCGGGTTGAACTATTATTAAATACCATGTTCTTTGCAAATCAGGACTCTGTGTGCTTACTGCCCGCCACATCCTGCTGCACCTACTTAACATGCTGTGTAATGTCTTTACACTTTATCGAATCTCCTAAACTCATCAACATCTTGCTTCTTTTTTTAACAGAAAAGGATTTGTAAAAACGTTTAGACAAATGGCACCAATGGCATGGCTTTTATAAAACTTTTATAGCTGCACATAAAGAGGTTAGAATGTGTGACAGTTCAGAAGGCAAGGACACGCCTTGTTTCTTACTCAACAGGTACTAAGCGATGTACAATGAGGAAACAACTGAAAATAAAGATTTCCCAACACCAGGGGGGATTTCGTTACAAACACCCACTGATTGGGCCTTTAGCATCAGAACTAAAGCCCTTCTCACCCTGCGTCTGCATTTTTAAAGGGCCCTTATATTCCCAAATTAAACATATCAGGCCACATAGTGCCTGATGGGTTCTTAATTATATTTAAGCTTCTACAACTGTGAACACATACATTGTCATTGCTGCCTAAAGCAAAAAACAGAGCACAAAAACTCAGAATAAAAAAGTAGAGACTATCTAAGTTTGGGGGATCCCAGTCAATATCAGCTCCCAAGCACTGCTGTAAATCATTGGCTGGTTCTCTTTTACATTCTGCCTCCTGTCCACACCTGGAACGTACCTACAATTCTTTTAAAACAACATCTAGTGACCAAATAGAGGCCCTTGTTCACACAGGCGTACTATAGCATATACCCGTGCGAGGGCTATGCTTACTCATGGGTATACCCCCATTCATGTCAATTTGGATGCAGCGGCTGCATGGGCACAGCCGCTGCTTCCAATTTGACCACTGTGGGAGTGCAGGTGGACACAGACAGTGTGTGTTCTGGGCCATGCACCGATGGCTGTCAAATTGGGAGCATCCCAATTGACACGAATGGGACTGCCTGCACGGGGATGCACAAACAACTGTGCATCCCATGCAGTCAAACACAGCCTTTGCCTGTGTGAATGAGCAGGTGAGAAAGAAGAAAAGGTACATGGCTACAAATACAAGACATTATATAAACAGCATAATATTCTAAATAGCATTTAGAAGCACTTTGTGCAGTGTGTGATGAAACTCTGTGGTATTTTCAGAAATTTGTGAACTTCCTGCTGATAACCACAATATTATGTTAATGGTCTTTGTACATCTTATCAGTCAACGCTCCGGAATGTTGCATGGAATATGACCTATAGGAAATACTGAATCACTTTATACTTGTACTAGAAGACATATTCACGTCATTCACATGTGGTGTACTACAGTGTATGCCTGTGCGAGGGCCGCGTTTACCCACATGTGGATGCACAGGTGTGCCATGTATCCCCTCTGATGTCAATTGTAACACAGCAGCCACACGGGCACAGCCACTGCTCCCAAACTGACAGTGTGCATTCAGGGTCGTGCACCCGCATGGATATCTAATTGGAAGCAGTGGCAGTGTCCCAATTGACATCAATGGGATTGCCTGAACACCTGTGTGGGTAAGCACAGCCCTCACACAGGCTTACACTGTAGTATGCCCCATTGGGGCCTTAAGGGTGCATCTGTCTGTACATATGGATAGGGGAGTAAGGGCACCTATAAAGATTAGAGGACCAGCTGCTGAACAAGAGCTGGGATTTTGAAGAATCGGGCAATAATCAGTCTCTATACATTACATCCCCTTGTTGGAGCTCTTCTGGGGGAAAATAGACTATCTTCTCCCCTGGAATCTGTCAGCTGGCAACGTGTAACTTTGGTACAATAAAAAGCAAACTTATAGAAGCGTATGTACAGTCAAAAATGAAAATCGAACCAAGATGACGTCACTTTAATGAACAAAGTGCTTTCTACTTTTACCCACAGTGTTAGCCCTAAACATACCTATTGAGTCAGTTTCATTATGCTGACCTCACTTCCTGTTAGAGTTACAACATTGTATGCAGCGGTTTCAGTTCCACACAATGTTGTCAGCCTTTTTCAGCATTGCCTCAAGTTACTCCCACCAGGCTGCATCATGGACAGTCACACCAAGTCCCATCCCTCTACGGCAGATACTGCGGCATGACTAGCATTTACAGTGAGGTTAGGCCAAGCTCACACTTCTCCATTCTTTCACTAAAGGTGAGGGGAAATCTTCCAATGGGGACATCTGTTCCAGGGACCTCCAACAAGTGAAAAATTCCCCTCACCTTCTGTTGCGTCTCCAGGACAGGAAGTGAAGGAAAATCACCCGAACGTGCAAAAAAATAAAATAAAAAACACAGGGGTTTCAACAATTTTCTAGCCAAAATAAAAATGTTTTTAGCTATACATTCACTTTAAGTGTATAGCTGAGAAAGTGGAGAACACAGAAGATATCGTACAGGAAAATAATATTAAACCATGAACTTGAGATTTAAAGGGTTAAATGTTTTGCCTGTATTTAAGGTGTAACATGTTCAGCAGCTGCCTCCCCCCCTCCCCCTCCTCCCCCTTCTGTGACATTGGGCCAGGGATCTTCTCCCCACACTTGCAGTCACAATTCATCCCCACAAATCCGCGTCATTCATTTAGAGTTCTGTAAGATTATCATATTCCATTGCGGCGACGGCTTGTAGTTCTCAATGAACTACCAGGGCACTGATGAATGCCTCTGGTAGTTCATTAAGCTTCCTGTCATTCAGTAGCTGCCTGCCCGTATCAGAGGTACAGGCAGACGGCTACAAAGACAGTCTGAAGATAGCCTGACACTTCACCCACAATCTGCTGATCGAGGGAGCAATGCTACAGGCTCCTAAAATAAATAAATGCCCTTTTACCTGCAAAAGGCGTTTTTTTCTTTAAAAGGTTAACTTATCCATTAAGAATGGTTTGTTCATATTCAGAGTTAGACCCACCTTGGAAAATGGCAGCGGTCATTTGAATTTTGATTGGCTGTAACAGATTACTACACTTTGCCTTGGGGCGTGTAATTCTATACATGCAACTCACACATTATACAGTTGTACAACCAGGATAATAGTATTTACCTTCCGTCCCACATACACCGGTATCCCGATGATCATTGCAGGAATGGCGATCCCAGCTATTAAGGCAATGCCTACAGGGGCCCCAACAAGGGTTCCCAGCTGCCAAAGAATCTTCTTCTTCCTACTCCATGGCTTCTTCCCCCAAAAGGTACATCCTGAAGGGCTGAGGAACACAACAATGACAAGTGTGATTACAGCCAGAAGTAGGGGACTGAAAAAGAATTACTAGATACTTGTAATCATAAGATCTTAGCATGAAAACTATTATAACATCAACAACTCTGGAACGATACATAAAAGCTTTCATGCTACTGCTAGTACTTTTACACAAAGGCACCATGTTTACCACTTGAGCTCTGGAAAGTTTTACTCTCTTCATGACCAGGCTATTTTTTGCCATTTGGCACTACGCTACTTTAACTGGTAATTGCATAGTCATGCAACACTACCCAAACTAAAAACCCACTGGGTCCGGGTCACAAAAATAGAGCTTTCTTTTGGTGGCATTTGATCACCGCAGTTTTTTTTTTTTTTTTTTTTAAAGTAACATTTAGGTTTCTTACTGTTTAGACCTAAAGATTTTGCATACCTGTAAAGGGTGCCACGACTGAAAAATGTTGAGAAAGACTAATCTATCTATATCCTAAATACTTTCTTCGTTTCACTGGTCTCAAGCAAGCATGCGGCCAGTAAAGTCAATCTACTGATCTGCATATCTGTTTTTTGTCAGAGTACTAAAGCTACTAAATCAACATGGCAGCCAAACAACTAGCATTGTTACGAGAGGTCAGCAATGGCTGCCCAATATTTCTCTTGGCAAAAATTCACTCTAATAAGTAGAAAACAACTGGATAATGGATTGTACCCACAGGCCAGGCACAAAGGACTTCTGGCAGCTTTCAAACCGCAATCTGACCTTCAAAATCTCCTTTGTTCAGCTTAATACAGACGTGTTAATACTTCTACAAATATACCACAGTGAATACATGTAGTCCTCCAAACTTCTTAGGGACTATAGAACTACATCTACAGGGAGAGAGCATTCAGGCTAAACAATAAAAAACTGGTTGAAGTTTTCCAAAACGGACGGTCTGAATTCTAAGCTTTCCCCTCTAGAGTTTTTGTTTTAGAGATCTAGAATTCTCAGGAGGTGCTCAGCAATGGCAGCCGACATCTTTTCTCAGCACAGCGAATCTAAATGCTGTTTTTTTTTTTTATCTATGGCTTTAGGAAAAGGGAAAAACAAACCACTTGGCCAAAGACAACATGGAGTTCAACGTGCTATTAAAAAAAAAAGGAAACTTTTTATTAGGGGCCGACTTTGCCCAAAATGATAGGATAAGTTCACCTTTGGGAACGTTACATTTTCCACCTGTGAATGAATGGACTACAAGTACAGAGAGTTCATTGATCCTTCCTGTCCGTACATTGTGCAGGCAGACAATATACTTAAAGTCTCCAGGATTCAGGCATTGCACCTGCATTCTGAGTTACAGGCTGAAATAAAAAAAAAATAAATGCACATTTTTTTACCTGCAAAAAGATGTGCATTATTTATGATTTTTTTTAACAAAAATGAACTTATCCTTTAGGGCCAGTTCACACCATGCCCACATCTGAATCACACAAATTCAATTCAATTTGCAACCTACATTTGCGATCTGCAGCGGGTCTCAATAAAACGTTAACACCAGCCCAAACGCAGGGCGTTTGCCCACACCGGACTGCGTGGTACATTTGTATTATTGCGATCCGGTTACAGTGCATGCATCACTTTTGGTGTGGTGCGATTTTAGCCCATTCAAAAGGAATGGACTGAAATCGCACCACACCAAACTGCACGTGTGTGATTTAGATGCGGGCATGGCGTGAACCGGCCATAAATGTTGGAACTTCACTGCTGAAATATCACCCTAAAGAATTTCCGAATTCTTCCCCTATCCTTCAGCTCTTACATTTTAGGGCTCCTTCATTTCAAAAGAACGGGCAGCAAATATACAAAAAATTGCATTCTTGCGCTGTCTGAAGATGAAATCTTGGGTGGCTGGCTTTGAACTCGTGACAAAAACACAGTCTGAAAATAGTCGCCGCATTTTACAATTTCTATTCTGAGCCTCCAAAGCCGTAATTGTCTTACAGGACACTGCAGAGGAAATGCTATAAACAAGAGCTGCCAAGTGTCAGCCCATAAAAGGTGGCTTCCATTATACAGAGAGGACAAGGACTTATTAAAAGGTGACAGCATTGTGAAAAAGAAAAAAAAACAAAAAAAAAACACTTTTTTTTAATCCCAAACAGCCTATAATCAATGTTTTATGCCTCAACTCTAAACGCAAAAGCTCTGCCACACAGCACAGTTCTGCCTAGCAGATTTTTCCTGCAGTTACAAGTCTTGTACCTCCCCATTTTCTGCTGGCCAGCTTGTAAGTGTGCTGGGAAAAACTGAGCACGCTTACCGGCAGAACACGTCTGCTCCGTGCAAAACCCTTTCATGTGCAACATATTCTAAAAGCTTGTTCTAAATCTCCTAGATTGTGATCGCCAATGAGTAGGGCCCTCTGATTCCTCCTCTATTAAACATTATTTTAACTGTACTGTCTGTCCTAAACTTGTAAAGCTCTGAGCAAACTGTTTGTACTATATAAATCCTGTATAATACCAATATTAATAATAAAATTGGAGTGGTTGCCATTTTTGTTTAGCTTGTCCTTCCCGGGCTATGACTGGAGAGTGAGAGAATAGGAAGCAGATAAATGAGCTTCACTTGGCCACTTTGCTCTCTCCTCCTATCAGAATGTTCCTTGTTAGCACATCAGCACTACAACAAATATGATTAGCACTTTCTGCTTCTTTATCGTTCCCCAGTCTGAGCTCTACTCCACAGGACTGCAAGAGACTGATGCCAATTCACATTCTGTTACACTCCTTGGGGATTATTAAATTATGGAGAAGGGGTTGCATTAGAGAAGATGGTACTTCTTCCAACGCCTTTTCAGATCTGTAAACTACATTTTTTATATATTTTTTTTTTCTTCTCTTGTAAGTTTTGTGATTGTCTACTACTAAAATGATGACTTTTTTTTTATACGTTTTTTTTTTTGTTTCGAAATAAACTAAACCTACTTTTTCTGAGATTAGGCAACAGTAATGGTACTTTGTTTATCTTTTGTAGAATAAATTCATCAGATATTGCACTGAGCAGCATTTTCTTCAAGCGACCAAAAAGAAGAGGCTAGGTCCGCAGAACATCAACAATCTGACATCAACGAGACTCGGTTTCGTTATGTTATAATGTAAATATAAGGCTCCGTTCACACTAACTTATGCAGCAATTGGCTGCAACTTGTCATGTGACTTTGTGTGTTCAAAGTCGCATGACAAAGTCACAGCCCAACGTTTTCAATGGCACCCATTTCAATCTAGGAACCAATTGAAGCAAACCAAGGCAAGTGACAGATGAGATCCGACAAAGCTCTCTCCTGCAGGTCGCCGCCATGAATACAGGAACAGAAAGTGTCCGCACACCGCAACAAGATTTCTCCTAACAGCAATCACTTTGTTCCAATATTGTCAGCATACAAACAGCACTGGTGTGAATGGAGCCATAACGTAAAGAAAAAGAAAGATGGCTGTTATGTTTATTATATTGATATAGGTAAAGTTGGCACTAAGCCCAGGCATGTTTAATACCAAACCTGTTGCCATTATCAATGAGCCTTTTGGCTTGTTTTTTTGTATTTTATAGGGCTGTGGAAATTAAAGATTAATTGATCGATTAATCATTAATTTTTTTGATCGATCAAAACCTCTCCGCTGGCTTACGGGTCTTTAGGGAGTTCCGTTGGAGATCCGGTGACATCATGGACATCGACGTCACCGGACTCCTCCCCCCTTCCCCAAGTGCCTCCATCTTCTAACGAAGGGAAGGGGGAGGAGCCCGGTGACATTGAAGTTCTGATTGAACGTAATGCGTACGGGGAAGGAGCTACACATGACGTCACCCGCTGCTGCCCTACGGAACTAATACGATTGTCGGCTTTACATGCTGTGTTTTTATCATCTTTATGTGAGTAGTTTGTGTTTGAATACAAAAATTCAATCTTATACTTAAGCGGTGAGCACTTGGATCTTTTCTTTCTACCCATGACCTGGCGTCCTTGCTGAGATCTAAGGAGACTTGAGAGAAGTTTATGGTCCATGTTAACCCTTTTGATACCCGCTTGCATGACCACCTGTTTGCACAGGGGTCCATGCCATAAGGTGAGAGTCATTAGTTAGACCGGAAGTGAAGGGATTGTCACACTACTGTGGAAAAAAATTACTTACGTCAGTGCTACAGTTTGAATTTAAAACGTATTTGTGTGAACTGTGAAGTTATGTCATGGATTTTGGAAACGAACTAGTGTCGGGTGATTGTATATAGTGTATACCACATTTACCACTGACTAATGCAGAGTTGCAATGCAAGGAGATCAGCTAAAAGTAGTTGGATCTGTATGTGCGTTATAATCGAAATTAGTCAATTAATAAAAAAAAAAAATCGAACAGCTCTAGTTTTTTTACCATTCTTAAATCGCAAAGTATTCCATCTCACCCCTTTGTTTCGTTCCTAAGCAGACCATAAAAAATGTAACGTGTGGATGCGGCATTATGGGATCCAGTTGTACTCACCTCAGATAATGCAGGTCTGAGATCTCTTTCATACAGAGCCAGCAGAACTCACAGCCGCACACTGCGCACGTCATGTGGTTACAGCTTCCATCGTTCATTTTTATGATATAAGCAGCACATCTTGGGCACGGTTTAATGTCATCCGCTAGTTGAGAGAAAACAAACAAAAAAGTCAATGTCACATCAAAACCTAGGACCTATGACACTAGCCATACACACTTCATTTTAATTTCTCAGGCTGAACGGTGCCGATAAAGCCACAGGAATGAGATGATTATGTTATTTTTAAATTAATGTTGTGACTGGGCATATTGTTAATAAAACAGTTTAGTTTGAGGCTTGGTTGGAGCGGACACAGCAGCCCATTCATTTGAACGAACCTCTATGTATGTGTTTTGTGCAGGAAAAAGGTTCCTGCAGCATTTTGGAAACCGCAAGGTGCATCTGCACCATGCCAGTTCCCCGCAGTTCCTGCACCCACAAACATGCTGTGTTTTAGATGCATGCATGTACCATTAAGAATAAATGGCAGCCTCATGCGTTTTTAAAGAGCAACGCGTTTTGGCAGCAGGTGGTTGCAAGTGCAGGTACAGGTGCAATTCCCCCAGAGTGCAAAATCTGGTGCAGCTCTGAAACCAATTAGCTTCCAGTTTTTTTTTTTTTTTTTGTCAAAGCTTAACTGAACAAGCTGAAGTTAGAAGCCGATTGGCTACTATGCACGATTGCACCAGTTTCTGAGTTATCCAGTTTTAGTAAATAAACCCTATTGTCTATTATATGGGCTTTTCTTTTTCTCTATTGGGTGTCCTGACAGATGACCACTCAGCTTTGCTTAGCAGTACCAGACTTTTTATGTTTTAGTGTTGGATAGCACAGGGAAACATAACATCTGCTCGATTTTTATAGACGTCTGAGATTTCCCCTCCATTCCTATCCTGGTGTCACTGAAGCTAAAAAGGGGGGAATCTCTCCATTGGAGCCACAAACTGCAATAAATCCTTACAGAAGTCCTAACAAAACTTGTTTATGAAATCGCTTGATTTTTTTCCCCATCAACAGACTGTGAATCCCTCCCATGGAGCTGTTGTATTCTGATGAAGGGGAGCCGTCCCTGCTGGGAGAACACAGTGATTATTGCTAGGGGCTACAGTCGCTGGCAATAATCGTGTGAAAAAGCCAACAGCCTGGTTGTAAGATGTACAACAATCTAATTGGGTACAATCAGCCTGCCCATAGATGGTTGGAATCTCGGACGGTCCCTGCTGAACTGGCCGAAATTCGGACCATCTATGGCCGGCTTAAATGCTGTAACCACTTACCAACCAGACATTAAAGCAGATATTGGTCTTGCATCATACACACAGAGAAAACTAAAACTAGATTCAGAAATGACTGATTAGCTTGCAGAAGATCTTCCTTTTACCCAATTAATTAACCCTCTATTCACTGTTATGGCAGAAAGGTGAAGAGGACAGCAGGCAACGCTTCCTGAACGATCCTTTATGATGCCTACTCTCTTCCCATCAACACAATAAATGTATATATTATGCAGGGGAAAATATGTGTAAATGCATGAAAATGTGCATAATATGCTTGGCCAGCTTTTCAGTTTATATCAGCGGTGCTAGACTCAGAAGCAAGTAACATGCAGTATGTTTTTGTGTTGCCTTGCTTTTTTCATGCCAAGTCGTCTTTCTTGTTTTATGCAGAATGAACTGTAATTATTGTTCATCCAACCGACAGTAACACACAATAAGTAATATGCAGGGTGCATCGAATGAGCTTCTGCAACCTACGAGTGTCCAAGTACCATCCAATCCCAGATATCTTACAGAAGGAAGATTGTGCTGGCATTCTGGGCTCTGTGCCAGAATGATGTGCAATAACGAGATAACTTTACACTGCCTTCCACCAAGCCGATTATCAGAAACTTTACATTCACAGAGGAAGCAAAGAAAACTGACAAAGCAAGTCATTGTATGAAACAATCCTACATAAAGAACTGATCTCATTTCAGATATTCCTGGAAGAACTGCCATCTTCCAAGGCAATGGCTTGGCAATGATAAAAAAAACCTGTGGAGGAGATACCTGCAGCTCCTGATTCTTGGCTGTAACTGAGAGATGACGAGCGGATTGTCCTCAGGCGTAAGCTTTGAGCTCGTTCTTGGCGTGCAGCGTCACATGTCTGGTTAGGGTGCCAGATCTGTTTACAGTGGTAGCAGAACTCTGTTCCACAGCCATCACGACCACATGTCAACTTTGGGCAGCTGGCACAGCCAAAAGCGATGACGGCATACCTGGAAAAAAAAAGCAGAAGGGTCAGGAGCAACTACTAAAAGTGATGCAAGAATGCATACATCTACATCAGCGGTCTCCAAACTGCTGCCATTTGCTTACCTTTATCTGGCCCTTGGGGCACCATTCCTCCCAGTGATACGAGACCCTATTCTGTCAGTTGACATCAATAATGGACCACCATTTCTCCCACTGACACCAACAATGGGCCACTGTTCCCCCCAATGATGGGGCACTACTCCTCCCCTTAATACCAATGTTTACTCCCACTGAAACCAGGAAAGTTTCCACTCCCACTGGCCACAGTCCAGTCCCCCTAAAGTATGAAGGACATTAAACTGGCCTTTTGTTTAGAAAGTTTGAAGACCCCTGGATCTACATGAACATCATTATGGTCTTTGTCAATGGGCAGAACTGCTCATCTTCACATAAAGGTCCATGGGCATGCAAATGCAGCTAAGGAGGAGGTCAAATGTAGTTCAGGTGGGGGTCAACTTCAGGTTAAATGCGCCCATCAAACTCTGAATGATCTTCAAAGTCTCCAACAGTTGTTAAATGCTGAATTCACATATTAAAATATAGCCAAAGCCTGTTGACAGAGGCCTTTAATATGCTACAAGCTTTAGATTTTGTTACAGAAACATTCACCACAGGAACGATGGGACACTATTCACCTCAACACCAAAGAGGGAACACTATTTACTCCCAGTGATACCAGGACATTTTCTACTCCCTCTGGCCACATTTCGCCCCCCCCCCCCCCTAAAGTTTGATGGATATTAAACTGGCCCTTTGTTTAAAAAGTTTGGAGACCCCTACCTTAAAAGGAACAATTCCAAATATATGCAGAATCCATGGCACCAAGAATGCATGCCGTTTTGAGGGCAAAAGATAATCCCTACCCGATACCTGACAGTTCTACTTACAAAAAGTGTATATCAGCTATGTTATCCTGAGTTTTCCGCAAGTCAAATATTGCACCATGCAGGGCATGAAGTCTGCGAGGAATCGGGATAAACTGTTGATTAAGCCTATGTAAAGAGATCACTTACACTAATGTGATATACAGACCGCATGGTCTGATATATAGAGATTTCCCCACAGGCATGATCTCCTCTAAATGACACGAGGGAGGGCCAGCTCTTAGGCCCCTTTCACACTGGGGCGTTTTTCAGGCGGTACAGTGCTAAAAATAGCGCCTGTATACCGCCTAAAAAAATCCGGCCCCATTCACTCCAGTATGAAAGCCGGCGGGCTTTCACACTGGAGCGGTGCGCTAGCAGCATCTTTGGAGCGGTATAGGAGCGGTGTGTTCACCGCTCCTTCCCGTTGATTTGAATGGGAAACCGCGGTAGCGCCGCTACGGCGGCGCTCTGCGGGGGATATTAACCCCTTTTCGTCCGCACCGCGAGCGGCCGAAACCCGCGGGCATAACGACGGTAAAGCAGCGCTAAATATAGCGCTGCTTTACCGTCACCGCGGCTCCCGCCCCAGTGTGAAAGGGGCCTTAGAATGAGACAGTTAATGGGTATGACCAATGCAATTATCACTATGGATGTGCACTGCGGAGGGATTAAATCTTCCATCAGGCTTTAAATTCTGTCCCAGACTCTACCGGGGAGGTTTCACTTTTGATCCCAATAACACAGGACAAGAAATGAGGGTGATGGGGATCACCAGAACAAGAAGGCACATGGATCCCTCCGCACAGCATAGTCCACGTTAGAGCAAAGCAATGACAAGCTCAGGCTCCCTGCTTAGGGCTGAGCTACAGCTGCAAATCAGCAGAGTATGCATGAGACCACTGCAGAGAGACTGCTGCTTCCAAAAGAAGAAGTAGTCTTTTTCTGTAGTATAGATGAGGCCATAAGATTTTCTCCTCATCCAGGGGCTGATTTACAAAGAAAATGTATTGTAAGACAGGGAGAGCTTATGGACTTGCCAAATTTAAATATAGCATTTCTTCTGAAACTTTAACTGGGCTTTAATATGGCCAATGTTCTTCAGACATGGGACTTTGGTATTCACTAAAGAATACAAAATAGGTGCAGTTAGGCACCTTTCACACTGGGCCGCTTTGCAGGCGCTAAAAATAGCGCTGGCAAAGCGCCCTGAAACAGTCGCTGCTGTGTCTCCAGTGTGAAAGCCAGGGGGCTTTGACACTGGAGCGGTGCGCTTGCAGGAGAGTCAAAAAAGTCCTGCAAGCCGCATCTTTGGAGAACTGTATTTACCGCTCCTAAAGCGCCCCTTCCCATTGAAAACAATAGGGCAGCGCTGCAAACCCGCCTGCAAAACGACACTTTGAACCGATAGCGGCCGAATAGCACCGCTAAAACGACGGTAAAGCACTGCTAAATATGCCGCGTATAAACGGTCAGAATTCTAATCGGAAAAAGCTCTGATGGTTTTCCTGTCGGAATTCCGACTGAATTTTCGCTCAAACTGTCTTGCCTACACACGGTCACACCAAATTCCGACAGTCAATAACACCACGGCATACAACACGTTCGACTGCACTATAAAAAGGGAAGTTTAATGCTTCTGAGCATGCGTCGAATAGTTTCCGAGCATGCGTCAGAATTTTGCGTGTCGGAAATTGCATACACACGATCGGAAAATCCGATAGAAAGGTTTTCCGTCGGAAAAATTAAGAACAGGTTCTCAATCCAAAGTGCGTCGGAAATTCTGACAGAAAAAGACCGATGGGGCATACACACGGCCGGAAAATCCGATGAAAAGCTCCCATCAGACTGTTTCCATCGGAAATTCCGACCGTGTGTACGCGGCATTACTGTAATCCATGTGACAATTTGGGAGCTGCTAATAAATTAAATGCTGCAATTGTTTTATATAATCCATTGCAAGTTTCTTACACTGTATATCTCTTGTCATGCCAACTGCAGTTGGCTCAGAGAATTTGAGATTGTGTTTTCAAAGGCCCAACTTCAGGACCACCATAAAGGTAATGACATCTACAGCGCACGCTTGTTTTAGGTTACTGCATTCCAGTATTACAAATTTACTGTTACAAGTTCATGTATCCCTCATCAGGAAGCAAAATTGGTGACAGATTCAGAAAAAATAAAAGATCTAATGCTGAAATTCTGTGCTCCATTAGATGTACAACTGGGCAACTTGTGAATCCATAATGCTCATCCCCACCTTCATTTTTGGCCTCATGGCTGAAAAAAAAAAAAAAACAACATCTAAAAATGTCCAATTTTCAAAATAAGTTAAATAAGCGGTAATGCTATCCAATAAACACTGTGCTGCAGAACATTCATATTGTTTACATTTAAGGTTAAAAAAATGGCTCAAGACAGATCAGAACGTTGTAGGCAGTCTAGAGATACATATTTTTTAATGCAGTTTAGTCCAATATGCGGCAGAGAATTTAGGATATTCTTAAAATGTCAAGTTATACTGCCACCTAGAGTTTGGGACCCCAACCAAATAAGGCAAAATACTTGACATCAGCCACCTTGTAACCGCTCTACCCATCAGGTCTCAGTTCTGTGAGCAAGTCCAAGAAACAGAGGGGTGGGACTTGTATCCTTTAATGGAGCCCAATAAAAATATATCTTACAGTAGGAACAAGAATCTTATTTTTAGCTTTCATTGAGGGACACAGGAATTTAGGATTTTCTGAAATTGTTGGGCAAGTCGCTGAGAGATCCACTGATCAGAGGTGCAATGCTTAGCAGGCTCCTGTGAAAAATGCAAATGTAAATATGGGTGCATATATTATTTTTTAAGGTGAACTTAGACGGTAGGGCATTTAAAACACTCACACAAGGAAGGGAAGGGAAGGTAGGGATGATGGTTTATCGAAAACCAAACTGGTGCAGACCACCACCAGAACCCGGAAAGGACAAGAGAACGTACTGTAACCTGCTTTACCAGTCTCCGATAATATGATTTTAAAAGATCAAGTAAAAACTACCCCTGAAGGTAGTAACCTGCTCCTCTGGGAAATGAGTAGGAATCCTAATAGTATTACGAAATTCATTCGTTAGAAGGGAGGAAAGTTCAGGAGAATTTCCTCAAAGTTCCAATAAGACCTGTGGATTTTCCCTCACAGGGTCCCAGTGAATCCAGCATGTTGACTTCCAGCAATGGATACTTCTCTCCGAAGAGGAAAAGAAAAGAATGGCACTCAAGTGTTTAAGGCTAGGTTCACACTGCTGCAAATTCTATTGCGAATTTGAGCCATTGCGATCGCTCAAATTTGCAAGTCATTTTAATAACAGTTTTCCGTGAGTGCCGTTCACATCGATGCGTTGCGAATCTAAGCTGCATAAAAAAAGGGTCCTGTCCGAGTTTGATCCGTGTGTGATGCGAATTCAGCTCCATAGACTGCTAAATTTGCAGTAGAATCGCAAGAACACAAAGAATTTGCAATGCAAATTCGCAAAGCAATCGGATCAAAATCGCGGTAAATTCGCACCGCAGCAGTGTGAACCTAGCCTAAAACTCACTCTGTAAATGTAAAGATCATACATTGAGGAGAACTCAAAAAGTCATACCTTGGCTGTAGGAAAGAAAGTAGCCACAAACAACACACAAAGTGCTATCTAGAGTAGGGGGTAGTCCATCTGACCAGTAACAAGAGGCGTTCTCAAACCTTTCCAGAGATGAAGGTATTGTAACACCCAAGGTGATGTCCAGCAAAGGTCAGGTCAAAACACCATCCCACAAAAGAGTCGACTGACAACTTGGGAGCTATATGAACTGGAAGACCAGATTTGCGCACACATGTATAAGAGGGGCCCTTCCCCTACAAGAGGAAGAATAGTAATAGTAACCCTTTTTGGTCCCAAGAGACCATCCTGGTCTCTTTTCTTTCTTCATGTTAGGGATTCGGGTCTCTGGGCAAAAGTCTGAAAATTAGTTGTGAGACCATACTAGAAGGGTATTGCCTAGCAATTTCACAACGTTGTAAGGAGGAAGACTGAAAAGGGTCCGGTACACATATGGAAGAGAATGAGGGTAAATGATGCCCTCCCCTACCACACATTTGATGTGAGCCACCCCATTCGATGGTGACCTAGGGAGAACAGCATTAGATATCTTGCAATTTTTCTCTAAATGAAGTTGGCAAATAATAGAAGGTTTCTTCCCTACTTCATGGTAGGTGAGGATGTCTTGGCACTCCTGTGCCCTAATGCTCATAGCATACCTGCAGGGCGAGATAAAGGCGCTGCTGTCTGACTGCTAGTCTGCTGAAATTCTGTCATTTCACTACTGTGCTGCTCACTGAACCAGGCTTGGACATGAGGAAGCAAAGCCCTGCTTCTACCCAGTGAAAAATAAGGCAGGTACGTCAATAATGAGAAAAGATCAGCTTCAGGGAGACCACATACATTAATGGTGAAAAGTCCTTTGCCCTCTGCCTGCCCTTTTTGGGCCCAGCCTGCAGAGTTCATCATCTCTAAAGCAGTATTCTCAAAACTAGGGCTCTTTGATTACAGTTATGTGGCACTTGGGATGCTATTTTAACCACAACATTGGGGCTTAACTACCCCCACCGACACCAATGAAGGGGCACAATTCCTCCCACCGACACCAATGAAGGGGCACAATTCCTCCCACCGACACCAATGAAAGGGCACAATTCCTCCCACCGACACCAATGAAGGGGCACAATTCCTCCCACCGACACCAATGAAGGGGAACAATTCCTCCAAATAATGCCAATGAAATGGGTGCATGTTCTGAGCTAATGACCAGGCCTCATATTCTCATCGCATGTGCCAAATAGGTTTTTAATTGGATTTAGTGGCCCAGAGAGCAAATACTGTAATGGCCACAGACAGCCACGATCACAGGCACTGGAATAAATTCAATCTTCTGCTTCAGAGGACGAAGTTGCTGGGGTGATACTGATTTTTGTTTTGTTTTATGTTAACCTTTACATATCTGATAAAAACTAAAGTGAAAATAAATATTTTCCTGCTGTGATTTGCATGCATTTACTGTCAGAACACAAACATATCAGACTATTCTTTTTTTAAACTTTCAAGTTGTTGCTTGTTTGCATAATCTTGCTTCTGGCAAAACAAGACCTGTTTACATTTAAAACGCTTAGTACATCCTGCTGTATTTCATGCTGGGAGCCTGGGCTCATCACTAGCAGGAAGGTATAACATGCATTTCTACAGCATCTCACGTCACAGCTGATTAGATCTTTTAAATGTAATCTATTAAAGTGGTTGTAAAGGTAAAAGGTTTTGTTTTTACCTTAATGCATTCTCTGTATTATGGTAAAAAACCTTTTAATAGTAGCACACCCCTCCCCCCAGCCCCCTAAATACTCACCTGAGCCTAGTCTGGATCCAGCGCTGTGCACATCTGCAGCGGCTCTTCCCTCCTCTCCTGGCTCTTACAGGCTTAGCCGAGAGTACAAGCCATTGGTTCATCCTGCTGTCAGTCAAAACCTGTGAGCAGGGGGAGGGGGGCCAGGCCACGTTGGGCTGTGTGTCGGAATAGATGGGGCGAGCCCCGACAGGAAGCAGAGGAGTGGGGGAGGAGCCAGGAGTACCAGCAGGGGACTCCAGAAGAAGAGGATCGGGGCTGCTCTCTGCAAATCCATTGGTAATTATAACACGTGTCATTAAAAAAAAAAAAAAAAAATGCCACTCAGCAGCCCCCCGGGCCCCCGATATATTTACCTAGGTTTCCTACGATGGGAACGAGCACACCTGCGCCTGCCAGTGTCTCGTGTCCTGATTTGATAGATTGATAGCAGCGCAGCCATTGGCTCCCGCTGCTGTCAATCAAATCCAATGACCCGGGGGGCCGGGCCGAGTCTTGCTTTCTGTGTCAATAGACATAGAAAGCAGGACACGGGAGCGCGCTCGCACGGATGTCCATGAAGGAGAGCACTTCTCCGACAGGGCACTCGAGGAGAAGGAGCTAGGAGCGCCGCTGAGGGGCCCCAGAAGAGGAAGATTGGGGCCACTCTGTGCAAAACCAACTGCACAGCGGAGGGAAGTATGACATGTTTGTTTTTTTTTTTTTAAAAACCCTGAACCTTTACAACCCCTTTAAAGTGGTTCTAAAGGCTCAAGGTTTTTTTTTAACTTTATGCATTCTAGGCATGAAGGCAAAAAAAAAAATTCTTTGCAGCAACATGAGTATCCAACATTTAATGTTCCTGCTGTACCATGTATGAAAAAAAAAAAAGAAGGAGTATCCTGTTCTCTTTAATGGCTTCCGTCGTCTGAAATCCCTGGTGTTCCTGCCAGTCCCTCTGCTTTCCCATCAAGAACTGTCCACACTAGGCATGACAGCACAGCATGGTCAGTTCTCTAGCTGTGCTGGAAACTCTGCCTGTTCTCCAATGATCAAACTTGTCCTGACTCCCTATCCCTGCACAGCCATTTACTGGGAAGACCAGTGTGCTTCTGTTTCTCCACCCTCAAATCTCTATGCAATTGGTAATTTACATATAATTTGAAGTCTCCAAAATACCCTGGAAAATTTGTTGTTTCACAGAACGGGTTGTTCTGGAATAGACTGAGGACTATACTATTTAATCCACATAGTCTTCAGCAGACTTGTTCCATGCGAAGACCAATAACCTACAGCAGCAAAACCGGATTTACCACCAGCTTGAATACCGTAAGCTGAAATCAAATTGCAGTCTTTGTCTTATGTGCCTTGCATATCGCATCAGCCTTAACAAAATGTGCAGGAAAGGAATAGTAATAGCTTTTCAGGATGGTGGTGAAAAGCTTGCCAATATCTATTCTTTGTTGTTCATGCCATCAATACAGAAAGTTTATGGCAATATAAAACGAGGCAGAAAAGCAGGACACACACAGTGCTGTATAGCGTAGTCCATTCACAGTGTCTGCAACTTCCATTACTTGTCATCAGTGCTACAAAACCTCATATACTGGTTGTCTGGCCAACTTGTAGAGTACAGATACCTGCTGCTCCCAGAGTCCATCTACTCAAGAAGTAAACAGAGCCAGACAATAGTGGGAGGAACGTGTTCTACACGGAAGTCCAAAAACATGGACATTAAGGCCAATTTCATCTACAGCCCATGTTTTCCAGGTACAGGACAGTCATTGTCAATGCTCTTCTGCTGGGACAAGAAACAGAAATGATGGGATATCATGATAGACGAATGCAAAATGCACAGAGAAAGTGGACAAATGTAAAAGTTTGTCCTGAGCCATTTGAATCACTACCATCTTTTCTGCCATGGCAGGTTAGGGGGTCGTTGGCAAGACCTCCATTTAAGCGTTATGCACAGAGCAGTTCCGATCACCATCTTTTTGGTTCCCCCGCCGGCAGTCCTGGTTCCTCCCCTCCTGCAGAGTGCCTCCAATAGCAAGCCTCTTACCTCTTTGCCCCGCTCTCTCTCCTCCATTGGCTCACCGGCTGTCATAAACAGCAGCAGGAGCCAATGGCTTCCGCTGCTGTGTGAGCCAATGAGAAGAGTGAGAGACCTGGGACTGCCACTGCTCTCATGAACATGGCTGAATGGAGATGGGGCTCAGGTAAGTATAAGGGGGACTGGGGGGGGGCTGCACCCAGAAGGTTTTTTTTTTACCTTTAAGACATAGAATGCATTAAAGTGGATGTAATAATGATGTCATAATGTAGAGAATAAGATTTCCTTTCATTTGAGCCCAGTCTTGCCACACACTCCAGCCCTGAGCAATCCTCTTTTATTGTTCAGTTAGAAAAATCTTGACAAAGTGCTGAAACTGTCAAAAACACCCCCTTGCTGTGAGTGACAGGTGATTTACATATCTCGTGCACTAGCCTGAGACAGGCCCATCCTGTGTAATTATAAAAAGTGAGAAATCCACCCCTCCACCACATAACAAATCCTGGTGATGGAAAGGAATGTTATCTGTGATCAGGTGACCTCAGACACACACACTGCACTATAACAATCATCAGATCACTGGATGTTCTACTCTGCCCAACTCTGACTACATACATCTCCCCTATATTTTTCTTGCTGTTCACTCGAGAATACATTTTCTTTCACTCTGGTCTGTGGTCTATGCCTGTCTCAGGCTAGTGCATGAGATATGTAAATCACCTTTTTTTGGGTTTACCTCCACTTTAAGGTAAAAAACCTTCTACCTTTAAAATCACTTTAACTATACTTCTCTTAAAATGACAATGTAGATTTGTCCGTCCAGGCCAAACAGAGTGACTGCCAATTGCCCACAAACCCCAAGCAAGATTTACTCACCAATCTCCCTGCCTCCTCCCTGCCTTGATGAAGCTCTTGGTCTGCTGCTTTAATGGACTGGGGGTTATGGGTATCTAGGCAGTGTGGATGGGGGAGTACACCTTGCTGGGAGAGGGGCTATCAGGAGGCAATGTGCCCTAAATGGGCAGGTGACAGCATCTCTTCAAAGCCAACAACCATCTGACTAATCAAAATGCATTTTGCTGCATTGTCAAACACGGCAAAAATCTATAGACATAACAGCAGCCACAGGCCTATTCACTCCAATGCACTGGATTGCAGTGTGCCTATATTGCCAGTGAGGAGATGACAGCTGAAATGACAAAAGTAATCATTAGGTAAAGCCGGCACTGCATGAGAACATATCAGCTAATGTACCTGTCACTGTCAGGCGGCGTTGTGCGATGGAGATCCCGCTAAATTCACCTAACACAACAGTAGGACTTCACTCAATCTGTTCCATGCAATGCTGTAAATAGTCACATTAGCTGCTATAGTCTCACGCAGTGCCAGCTTTACCCAATGACAGCCCTGACTTTTCAGCGCCCCACCAGCAATAGCTGTCAATGACTTGGTCGCCAGAGTATTTTCAGTCGCCATAGCGACTGGGAATTATCCAGCACTAAGATGCATACATGAAATACAACCCACTTAAAGCAGAACTTGTCATTTTTTCATCTTTCCATCTATTAAATCTTCTGCCCTTGTTGTTTTAACTTTGGATAGTAAATACCAGTAAATACCTTCTACAGCCCACTTCCTGTTTGTCTGGAAAAAAAAACCTAGGCTTATGACATCATACACAGCTCTCTCTCTCACTCTCCTGAGAGTTTGCCAGGAAGGGAGGGGGGGATGAGTCATTAAACGACCAATGAGAGCTGCAGAGCTGGAGGTGTGCCTCTGTGTGTCTGTGTAAATTCAGGAAGTGAACAGGCAGCAGCTTCAGCTGCCCACAGTTAAAATAGATGCACCCAGACTCAGTGGAAGAGAATTTTCTTCAGCATATTTGGAAAGTACAGAATCGCAGTATACATAAAATAATGTGCAAAGTGGTTGGAGGGAAGCTTCAGAATGGCAAAGATGTTTTTATTTACAAATTATGTGAGCAGACTGCAGTTCCTCCTTAAAGGGGATGTAAACCCTCGTGTTTTTTCACCTTAATGCATGCTATGCATTAAAAGGTGAAAAAATTTGTCAGTGATCGCCCCCCCCCCCCCCCAACTTACCTGAGCCTCGTATGTCCCTCTCTGCATGGGGCCCCAGCTCTTGATTGGATAGATTGATAGCAGCGCAGCCATTAGCTCCCACTGCTGTCAATCAAATCCAATGATGTGGGGGCGGGGCCAAGTCCTTCATTCGTGTCTATGGACGCCAATTGCTGGACCCGGGAGCGAGCCCGCAAGGTAACCCACCGGGACAGCGCTTTTCCTAGGGGGTTAACTGATGCGAGGAGGAGCAGCGAGAGCCGCCGAGGGACCCCGGAAGAGGACGATCGGGCCACTCTGTGCAAAAACGAGCTGCACAGTGGAGGTAAGTATGACACGTTTGTTATTTTAAATAAAAAATAAAAATAAATGAAGGCTTAAAAATCACTTTAAGGTCAAACATTTTACAATCTAAAGACTGTACTGTCAAATCGTAAGCTGTATGGTGAGCTTTAGCTTTTCTTCATTCAGGCATAGATCTGGTGACCTTTACCCCTTTTCTGACCACCTAACATATATGCAGCAGTAAAGGGGTGGGCTTTAATGCCCACATGCTGCACATATGCGCTGCTGGGCGGTTGATGTGCGCTCCCAGCACAAAGACCAAACTGTGAAAGACAGCCCCTGGTCCCTGTTAATGATCAGTAGCTGGTGGGGCCAACTCCCGATCATGTGACCACTGTGACAGCCAATCACATGATCCGATGATCTTTCCTGTCCCACCAGCGTTCAGATCTTTTTAACTGGAGGGGCTAACAAACCTTTCTACAATGCATGAAATAAATTCCCCAAACACAATGCAGAGCCCTTGCCGTTACTCACATCCTGATGTATTAAAGTACGCAAAGCCTTCTGACAGCCAGCAGATATAAACCTACCTTGTAGGCTGAAAATGACTGGTTATACATCAAGCACCAAAAAAAGAATATACAAGCACAGATCAGCAGGCCCACCAACCCACAGGTGAAAAGCTCACAATCAGATTTCAGTAGATCCCATAGAATTCAGGATTATTGTAAACTGAGCAGACTTCGGACTTTAGCACCGTTGCTGTGTTTTCTGGATAGCATTTTTAGTCCACTGGCTGGAGCAGCTCTGTAATTAAAGTTGGTATATATACAGAAATATTTTAGCCTCTTACCCACAGTCCGGAGCTGGACACCATCTACAGTCTGGATCAGCAACAAGCCACCTCCTGAGCATGAACTCCTCATATTTCTCCATCAATAAGTCATCGTTCAATATTAAACGGATGTCATAAGGGTTAAAGCGTTCAGAGCACTCCGGGCAGCTGATATTGACCCTGCTCTCTGAGATTTCTATCCGCAAGTACTGACGCAAGCAGTCCGCACATGACCTGTGGTGACAGGTCATGATTTCTGGAAAGCGGTCCTTGGAATGCCGTAAAAGGCACAGGGGGCACTCCATGAAGTCTCCACTCTGTTTACTAGCACAGGCTGAGCCATTGTCTGAGGAGTTCACAGACGCGGAGAATATGGAATTTTTATCAGTGCACATCTCTGAGTGAATACTTTCAATACTCGCAATCCCATCAACGCCGCCGGTTGAATCCCTTGATTTGCGTTTGGGGTCCTTTTTCTTGCGGAAGATAGAACCCCAAGGCATTCTCCTCTTCTTTGGTGCCTTTTTAACTGGAGGAAGGCTAACTGAGGAAGTCGATGACTGTAGGTCCCGATCCGAACCCATTTGTCGATGCAAACTCATCTCTACCAAGCCGCAAATAAATCTCTTATTGTGTGCGCACAGCACATATCATAGTTCCAAGCTGTACCAGCAGCCCCGGGCAAAGTAACACCAGATAGAAGCTATATCTGATTTATCGTATTTCCTGGTTCCTTCTGGATGATGTGGTAGGGTCCAGTGAAGGTTATTCTGTAAAGGAAAAAAAAAAAAAAAGCACGTTAGAGAAGTACAACTATAAAATAAGAACGCTGCAATTTGAAACAAAAAAGTTATCATATAAAAAGTCAGAAAAATATAAATGAAATTACACTTCCTGGTCTCCTGCAAAGCCGTGTCACGAGAAGAGTCCAAAGGGTTTCTTTTTCTCAAGTAAAACAATTCCTATAGAGACTGTTTCTGTTCAAGTAATATAAAAATCAGTGCACTTACCGTATATATTCGAGTATAAGCCGAGTTTTTCAGCACATTTTTTTGTGCTGAAAATGCCCCCCTCGGCTTATACTCGAGTCAAGTACTTTTCTGCAGCAGAGAATGACATTTTCCAAACAGACTTTGGGGCCCGTATCTCAGGGCCACTTGGTGCTAGGAACCCCATCTTTGGATATGTTGTAGTGAAAGTGCCACTGGGTCTGCACATCAAAATTTGGGGTTCCCAAGACACGGGGCCCCAAAGTCAGTCAACTGTGTTCATCTGCAGCAATGTCATTTTGGGACCCTTTGGGTTCAGAGACCCCTAATTTTGGCTGAAGCTGGGGGGCATCTAGGAACCCTTAACTACAGAGTTTGAAGTTCGGGGGACCTATGGCTACAAATGGGCACAGTGAGGCTGCAAATGGGCATTGTTGACCCTCTTTTCCACTTACAATAGATGCGCATTTCTCACCCTAGGCTTATACTCTAGTCAATACGTTTTCCCAGTTTGTTGTGCTAAAAGAGCTGATGGCCCAGCGAGAACGAGAGAGAGAGCGAGCGAGCGAGAGAGAGCCCAATGGTGACTTTGACTGAGCTTCAGAGATCCTGTGTGGAGAGAGTAGAAAGTTCCAGAAGGACAACCATCACTGCAGCCCCACACCGATCTGGGCTTTTATGGCAGAGTGGCTAGACTAGCGGTCGACAAACAGTGGTCTGAGAAAATTTTGGTGGTCCCCAGGGGTTCTAGCACAAATCAGCATTGTGACGGATCTATACTGCCCAGATGTTGTTTCCAATGCATGCTGAAAGTCAATACTGTCAGTGTGCATTGATACCCAATACCTCCTCTGTAGTTTTGGTTCCTGTGAACTCAGAGGGAGGCGACCAGTAGTGCAGAGAGCGGGAGGTGAAGGAGGGGGACTTCGAATGGCAGCGCTGATCACAGACTGTGGGAGGGAGCACGAGCACATGGCTGGATAAGGATGTGAGATCCAATGATGAGTATGGGTAAGGCAGCAGTGTGATGCAGAGTACGCAGGGGGGGGGGGGGGGCAGAGACCTGGAGCATTGCATGTGTAAGGCAGCAGTGTGATGCAGAGTGCGTTGGGGGAGCAGAGACCTGGAGTATTGCGTGTATGAGGCAGCAGTGTGATGCAGAGTGCATGGGGGGGTGGGGGGGAGCAGAGAGTGGGAGCATTGTATGTATAAGGCAGCAGTCTGATGCAGAGTGCGTTGGGGGAGCAGACCTGGAGCATTGCGTGTATGAGGCAGCAGTGTGATGCAGAGTGCATGGGGGGGGGGCAGAGACCTGGAGCATTGTGTGTATAAGGCAGCGGTGTGATGCAGATTGCGCGAGGGGGGGGGCAGAGTGCCAGAGCATTGCATGTATAAGGGGGGGGGGGTTGAGGGCTGCGGAGACCTGGGGCATTGCGTGTATAAGGCAGCAGTGTGATGCGGAGTGCGTGCGGGGGGGGGGGGATGTAGCGGAGACCTGGAGCATTGTGTGTATAAGGCAGCAGTGTGATGTGGAGTGTGTGCGGGGGGTTGCGGAGACCTGGAGCATTGCATGTATAAGGCAGCAGTGTGATACGGAGTGCACAGGAGGAGCAGAGAGCCGGAGCACTGTGCGTAGGAGGCATGTAAAATTCATGAAAGCCCGCTGAAAGGACCGGCTGACATCAGCCAACAGCAGACTTTAGCCCGCTGTCGGCTGAATAAAAGGTCAGAAATAAGCACACTCCTGTGACCTACAAAAATTCACTTTTTAAATTCATAATAGATTTTTTTTATTTTCTTTTATGACATTAGCACCGGTACTACACAGACTGCCTCGTGTGAGGATTTCCTGAATACATACACAAAGCATGGTTTTTATTTACCCGAGAACATTCCTAACCATTCTTGAGAAAATCTGATGAAACTGGAAAAAGTGAGGTGATCGGCATGAAGTAAAAGTGTTTGGTTTGTCTCTTTTGATTAGAGATCAAAACTAGTTTCTGTAACATACACAGGAAACTGAACGGAGACACACGTAGGTGCCACTTGCAGCAACAGGAGGGAAATGAGTGTAAAGTAATATGGGAATTTGACAAACAAATTTTATCTAGAACTTAGCGTGTAGGCAGCGCATTAAAAAAAGGCAACCAGAAGCTACTTCAGAACACCACACTAAACAGCTTTCCTGAGAAAGTTTCAAGCTGATAATATATAGGACTATGACATGGGAAACCAACACACCCTGCTCAATGGACTCCACAGAACTTCTAGCTGTCTGCCCCTTTTGCAGAATGGACCTACCTCCCATGGGGGGGGGGGGGGGGGGGGGGGGGGGGGGGCGAGGGGGGGGGGGGGGGGGGACAGAGGTGACTCTCTTTGAGGCTCTCTGCTCACGGTAGCCTCAAAACAGAGTAATCAGCAGTGTTTGATCGCTTGGTTCTCGGTGTTAGAGCCGGCGGGGGATAGATGCAGCAGCAAACTGATGCTGTATCCACCTAGGTAAGTATAATTGTGGAAAAAAATTCCATAAATCTCTTGTGTCACTAAACCCAAATCATAAAAAAAAAAACTATCAGTAAATGGTATATTATTAAAAATCCTGATTGATCCTGTTTTTCTCTATTGCCACCTTCTGTTCAAGCCTCTAATTCAGCAAAAGATTTTGCAGCTGTGGTGGCAACCCTGCACATGCTCTCTTTTCAGTGAGTTTCTATGCTGAACATTTCCTCCTATCACATCTGAGCTGCCCATGTGACTATAGAGTCACACATGTGGACATGTACACAGTGGTAAATGACAGACCACTCCCTCCCTCCTCCTCCATGCCCAGCTAAACACAATTCAGTATTACATGTAAATTAATGATGCCTTCACCTCCCTCTTATTCTAGGACACAGGATGGAGGGGCGTGACACAGCCTGTGACTGGCAGAAATCTGCCCACACCATGTTATTTCCACAAAATAATAAAGATTTGATTTCAAATATATAACTGCATGCCAATTTAAAACTGTTTATTGATATTATTACTCTGTATTCCAAAGGCTGCTTTTATTTTGAACATGTGATAAGCAGCAGACAGGCTGGGGAAAAGCTGTATCATGTGACAGCTGTATATCGATTAGGAAAAAAGGGAATTTTTTTTCACTAAAAATACAGTGCCGTCATCCTCACACAGAAACAGAAGGGACAATGTAAATTAAACAGTGTGGGTTTAGCATAACTTTAAAGTTTCATCATGCCTTTGGAAAGCTTTCAACAAGCTTCGAGCGGCATTCTCTTCAGCACCTGTTTGGAAATGTTAAACAAAGATCCTAATGGGAGTGCCGATTGTCACTTACAACAAGCTGCTAGCAAGCTTCAGCAGGTTTTCAACAAGCTTTAATAAGCTCTGAAGCCTGCTAGCAGCTTAAAGTGGCAGTCAGCATTCCTATTAGGATCTGCATTCAACATTTACAAACTGGAGCTATACGGTACCTTAAAACGCATCAAATGCTCTGTAAAAGCTTGTTGTTCACACTGCTCTTAGACAAGCAGAAGCCCGTGTGAATCTGGGAAGGCTTTTCTGCAGATTGTGGGAATTTCTGCCCATTCTGCCAAATGAGCAAATGAGGTTTTCTTTGTGCCCTGTTCACGCCACACATGTGCAGTGGCTGGCATGAGAAAAAAAAAGTGGAGGGTTTAGGTTTGCCCTGTTTTGGTATTATGTACTTTATATATTTTACAAGATTCTGAAGATTAAAAAAAAAAAAGTGTATAATTACAAAATATTTGGTATCGGTTTCCTTTTCATATGAAAACTCGGCATTTCACAGAAATGTAAACGGCACAGATTTTACTGTAAGTAGACATCTGCCTCTTGCATAAGCACCTTGTATGTCTGAGATCATATTTACTGGAAGTCGGTTGTTTCTGAACAGTTGTCAGACCTTTACCCGTCTACTTTCACTTGCAGTTTACAGTTCATGGCCTAATCATGTCCTACAGATGACTGCTGTACCACCAGAGAAACCCCATCCGACAACAACAGACACCACAACACACACATAGCACAGTACACACAAACCTAGCCTGTAACTGATCGCTTCCGAACCATCCAATACAACTATAGGTCGAAGTTTTTTGACGACTAAATGTGAGGCATTCAAAGTCATATCTTTAGAAAAAAATTTTATTAATTTCCACACCATATTTCCATTATTTCTAGCCTACTCATATTAAAGCAGACCTTAAAGTGGATGTCTGGCACAATATAGAGCATGGGATTTCAGATCAGGTGTGCCCAGTCTTGCCACAAAGTTAATCCAGCTCTGAGCAATCCTCATATGTTTTTTCAGTGAAATAAAAACTGACAAACTGAAAACTTTGTTCTTACCCCTTGCTGTGATTGACAGGTTATTAGCATATCTCGTGCACTAGCCCAAGACATGCATTATTTTTCAATCCCCACCCCCACTCCTTTCTTCAGCGGCTCTGCAAGGATTGGCTGTTCCACACCTCAGCACGATTTGGCGTGCTGAAGACATGTGGGGACTTTTCTGGGTTTTGACTGGGTGTTAGTGATCATAGCAGAAGTTCAGTGTAAGAAATACACAGGAGAAAATGCATATTGATTAGGGGGAGTGTAGAGGTGGGCAGGGAGTCTACTGACATCACGACTCCACCCACTGAGCCCTGAAAAACAGACCCACCCACAAAATCTGCAGTTTTTCGGGTCTCATAGCAGACAGAGGGGAGACATTTGACAGATAAGTATACATGCAGGAGGCATGTATATCCTTCTAGATAACCAATATTGCAGTAGTTTAGAAAGGATGAGAGTGGGTTTACATCCGCATTAAGTCATTTTATTTTTAGATTTCTATCTATTAAATCTTCTGCCCTTGTCGTTTTAACTTTGGATAGTAAAAATGTTTAAGCTTATGACATCATGCACAGTGCTCTCTCTCTCTTACTTTCATGAGAGTTTGCCAGGAAGGGAGGAGGGATGAGTGATAAGAGGGCCAACTGCCCACAGCTAAAATCATTGCAGCCAGACTAAGTGGAGGGAGATTTGTGCAGCATAATTGGCAAGTACAGAATCACAGTATATATAAAATAATATGCAAAGTGGTTGGTTGGAAGGGAAGCTTCAGAATGGCAAAGATGTTTCTATTACAAATTATGTGAGCAGACTGCAGTTCCTCTTTAATCTGAATGATCTTGATGTTGGTAAACTTACTGTGTGAAGACCTAGCACATTTATTTAAAGCGGTTGTATAGTCTACATTTGAACTTTTACCTACAAGTAAGCCTATAAAAAGGCTTACCTGTAGGTAAAAAAAAAAAAAAAAAATGTCTCCTAAACCATACATATTCCCCTCGCAATGAGCCGCTGACTGCAGCGGCGCATGCGCACAGGGGATTCTCGGCCGAAAGCCTGGCAAACGCCAGACCCTGCCGGGAGGAAATCTCTCGCGCCCGTGCGCAGGAGTGATGACATTGCGGCTCCAGCCACTCACAGCGCAGGAGTCGTGATACCTGGAAGACACGCCAAGGGAACATGTCAGCTCCCTCGGTGTGGATCAGGTGAGATGTCGGGCCTCGTTCTAAGGTAAGTATTTTAAAATGAGCTAGTATGCGGTGAATACTAGCTCATTATGCCTTTTCCCTTACAGGTGTGTAAAAAAAAAAAAAAATTGTCAGCGGGTTTACGCTTTAATAGAATTCTGTGACATGTAATCACTATGCCCTATGGGCAAGCATTGCTGTGTCACACATTTCACAGAGCCTGCCTTCTGAACTACAGAGGTGCTGAGAGGAGGAGCTTCATGAGGCAGGGTCAGTTCTGAAAGCACTGCTTGCAGGCAGCAAGGTACCATGGGATATGTAGTCCTTACAAATGGAAAGTAAACAGCAGAGGAGAAGGTGCAAAGCATGTAGGGAATCCAGAGAGGTGTGGAAAGAGATAACCAGCCAACAAGCAGAACTCACAACACGAAAGGAGATTTTTCAAGTACGCTTATATTGGATTGTCAAATAGAACAAATTTTTCTTTTTTTTTTTCCAATGCTGATGTTATAAAAATGAAAGTGTATGATGTGAGCATAGATCTCCTTCAACAACAAGATAGACTCTACAATCTCTCCCAACTGGCTGTGAAGATTTACATAAAAGACTAGTCACAGGATCTTTAGTTTGCTACTAAATATACAGTTATTCTAGTTCCAAGAGGTATTAATCCCAAAAGCAAACCATTATTAGATTACAGCTAACCATTTTCTTTTTTTAGGTTTTCTGTTTTTTTTATTTTTACCTGGTGATTCTGACAATAAGGCTGCATTCATACAGACGTTTTGAATTGCAGATAGAATCGCCACGATTCCAAAACGCCCAGGTGGAAATGACAAAATCGCACATTTCAGATGCCAGTCATTTGATTGGCATCTAAATATGCGGGGCGTTTCTGCCGTGACTTTTGCACTGCAACTGCGGCAAACCGCATCACGTGAAGCATGTTGCCCAAAAGAAGCTCCTAAACTTTTTTTTTGGGACGACAAGCTTCACGCAATGCGGTTTGCCACAATTTATTGCAGCAGAACCGTAACCGGGTTTTTAGGTGCCAATCAAATGCCTGGCATCTGAAATGTGTTGTGAGATTTGTCATTCACACCTGGGCGTTTTGAAATCGCCACAAATCTGCCCGTGATTCAAAAACACCCATGTCTGAATGCAGCCTTATGGCCCATACACACAATCCAAATATCGTACGAAAACGGTTGTCCAAGCAAGAATCGTACGAATTTCAGATCGTGTGTACACTACTTTCGAGAGCCGATCACGACAGTTTATCCGATATTATTCAACCGGACACAAGCATGATATCAGATCGTAAGATTTTCGTTTAGTCAGTATAGTTGTCGTCCGAAAATACAATACAAACACATTACAACACATGAACAAAAAACAGACTAATGACCCGTACACTATTCAATTTCTACTTGCGACTATTAAGCGAAAAAGGTCGTACAATCTATCGTATGATATTCGGATCGTGTGTACGGGCCATTAGTCTGTTTTTGAACAGAACAAGCTGTCCTGCAGATGTAGCCGTTGCAGGGTAGAGGCAAACTATTAACTACCGACAGGAGCGCTCACAATGATCAGCTTTTATGTAAAACCTTTATTCCAAAAAGGAAAAACTGTTTGCTGTAACCGATTATAAATGGTTGGCGGGTGTTTGGCTTCAGTCCTGTTATTGTGTCAAAATCTGCTAGTACATCTAACACCCCCCCCCCCCCCGACTGATAATGCTGCGTGTCCAAAACTGCACCCAGAGTGGAGGTATTCTCATACAGGAGGCGTCCTACTGGCCAGATTACCAGGTGAAAACAGAGGCGAAGAGCCTAAAAAAGAAAATACAGCCACCGCATTTAATGGATTAGTAAACTGTAATATATTACATTTTGGGTTTAAAACTGCTTTCAGATTTACAGAATGACAGAATGACAACCCTTCCTGAGAAATCAGTTACAAAGCTTTTGGTCTTCAGTACTTGATCTGCTGGGCTACTGTTCAGAAATGTGAATTGTCCCTTTGTCTGATCTTGTCCTTACATGTCATAGCTGATCAGGTACACCGGACACTGTAAGGAAAGGGATGGTCGGCACTCAGGATTACATCCAAAATAGAATTCCTTTATTAAAGCGGTTCTGCACTCTTTTTTTTTTTTTTTTGGGCTATATGCCAAGGGCATATAGCTCAATTGGGGGGACTTACCTGTTCCATCTTCCATCTCGATCGCCGCCGGTTTTCATCTTCATCTTCTTCTTGTCTGCTGGGGTCCATCTTGCCTGTGGGCATGTGAAACCCCACAGGCACTTTAGATGGCCCAGCATGCACCGCCGTTACTCGCGCGTGCGCAGTAACGGCACATCTGCCGACATCTCACGAGATTTCGGAAGATGTGGCCGAAATCTCGCGAGATTTCGGAAGATGCCCGCACTGACTCCTGGGATCAATGACACCAGATCCCAGGAGACAGTGCGGCGTGACGACGATCGACGCAGAGACCCCGCCCGCCGCCGAAGAGAGAGAGAAGACCGGAAGTCATCAATTACAAGGTAAGTGTAAAAAAAAAAAAAAAAAAAAAAAAAAACAACATTTCATTTAGTACTTTGTCTGATTTGGAAGGCAAAGAGATTTACTAAATGAAATGGGTGCAGAACCGCTTTAAATAAATGAACAGAGCTACAGCCTACGCGTTTCGGACGTTAATCCCTAGTCGTGACACTCTGAACACTGTCCCTCTGTTCTTCTGTATCCCAAGCCATGTCGCTGTCCCTCTTCCTGGTGCACATGGAGAGCAATATAAAGACAAGCCAAAGAAAGAGAAGATATTCTACTGAATACCATCATCACATTTTACCCATATACAGATAACAGAGGACATTCCAAAGCCATTTTAATACATTCATCAAATGTACATTGAGATTTTGGTTGTTCCTCTTTTTTTTTTTTATTTATTTTTGTAGCATTTTACTGGAAGCAGTTCATGTTGCAGCAACAGGGGACTCTGAACTTTTGTACTTTTAGTTACTGTTTCCGAAGAAGTTTGAAAACAACTTGCATTGCATATTCAAAAAAAACACACACGATCGTCTTACACAAGCAGAGGCCTGGTGTGTCCAAACAAAACTGACCCAAGGCAGATCATAGACTAAGAGAATTGTACACAGTTCTGTATATACAGCATCTCACAGAAGTGTGTACACCCCTCATATTTTTGTAAATATATTATTATATAATTTCATGTGACAACACTGAAGAAATGACACTTTGCTCCAATGTAAAGTAGTGAGTGTACAGCTTGTATAATGGTGTAAATTTGCTGTCCCCTCAAAATAACTCAACACACAGCCATTAATGCCCATCAAATACTTACCTGGGCTCCTCTCTCAATCCAGCAATGTCCACGAGAGTCTTGGCTCTCCGGGGACTCGCACTCCCGATTGGCTTTTGGCAGAAGCAGGAGCTATTGGCTCCCGCTGCTGTCAATAACAGCCAGTAAGCCAATCAGAAGACGGAGGGGGCAGGGCCGAGGCACGGCTCTGTGTATGAATAGACACAGTGATGCGGCTTAAGAGTGCGCCTGCTTGGGTGCTCCTAGAAAAAGCTGCTTGCTTTGGGGGCACGGGGCAGGAGGGAGGGGCCCGGAGCGCCGGCAGGGGGACCCAAGAAGAGGAGGATCTGGGCTGCTCTGTGCAAAACCACTGCACAAAACAGGTAAGTATAACATGTTTGTTATTTTAATGTAAAAAACAAGGGTTTAGTAACCCTTTAAAGTGTTACTAAACCCACAACTGTAAGATCAGTCTGTATATGCAGTAAAGCATGCTTATTATACTCACTGGGGAACCTAAGGGGTTAATCCTCCACATTGTGTAAAAAGGCTGTTTGATCCTGTCTTCTCCGATTCTCCCCTTCTTCCACAGTCCCCAAGCTATCTCCTGACAGTATAGAGCCTTGGGGGGGCACTCTGCACATGCTCAGTTTGGTGTGTGTTGGTAGAGGTTTTGGTAGAGTGATTTCCAATAATCACAGGGGTAACGCAAAATCCAACGCATGTTTTTTTTTACCGGAATGCGTGGCACCCCACAAACTATTCTTTTTAAAATGTTTAAAGCGGGACGGTACTGGGGAAAAAAAAAAATTAAAAGCCATCAGCTACAAATACTGCAGCTGCTGACTTTTAATAAATGGACACTTACCTGTCCCAGGTTCCAACGATGTGGGCAGCAGAGGCCGATCAATCGATCGGCTCTCTGCTGCTGCTGGCGCCATTCTCAGTGAGAGAATCAGGAAGTGGCTTCACTTCCCGGTTCCCTACTGCGCATGCGCGAGTCGCGCAGCCCAATGAGAATCGTCAGCGCCCCCTGCCGGGACATGTGTGTGTCCCGGCAGACAGCGCGCTGGGACAGGAAGTGGCGTAAACACCCGTGGGAGTCTATGCCCGGAAGTGGGTGCAGATACCGTCTTAGACAGGTATCTGCACCCCCCGCCCCCCTGAAAGGTGCCAAATGTGACACCGGAGGGGGGGAGGGTTCCGAAAAGCGGGAGTTCCACTTTAGGGTGGAATCCCGCTTTAAATTACTGGCAGTGCACAAAAAGTTAAGGTAAGGTTCAATATGAATGTCCTTCCCTAACATAACACACATGGTAAATAATCGCAATGCACGGTGTGATTGGGCCCTCAGAGTTCAGATATTGTTCTCTGGAATAGGTATCTAAATAAAGTTCTCTAGAAGGAGGAAGGATTTGTTTTTTACACATATGGCAGCGCTTTGCATGCTGACCAGATCTACCAGTTCGGTGAGGAAAAAGCAGACATGTATCCTGCTGAGCAATTACCTGGAAGACTGCCTCCTATCAGTGAGTCAGCAGTCCAATGTGGGAGGCTCAGACGGAGCCGGCAGAACAGCTGGGGCCATTACTTCTCTATCCATTCACTGCAGCCTTACCTCCCATTAATGTGTGCTGAGCACCGCACACCCGCCGACAGCTGCCTGCAAGTGGATTTCAATATTATTACAGCACAGCAAAAGCGGCCCGAGCAAGAAAAAAAATAAAAAAACTTTGCCGAGAGCTTGGCTTGTGTATGCAAGATCTATCCGTGTATAACAGTGGTGTATTGATCTGCTGATAGCTGTATAAATTACACCCAGCAGGCCATGGATAGGAGATCATAGAAAATACCATATAGATGGGAGAATGGCCAAGGGTGAACAAAAGGAAAACTTCCAAGGTGGTGTGATCTACACCAATACCTTCTCATTACATGTCAGTACATCCACCTACCAGCCCAAAGGTAAGTGGTTTCCATTCAAAGATGGAGCCAAATCATTCCATAACCACTGCTCTTCTTAAAAAAGCTCCTCCACACAAACGTATAATTGTTAAGCTAATCATTTTTAATATACTGAATATTTTACCAAAATCTGGATTGAACAGTGTGAGGGTCCACACTTATACAATAATGCCCCTTTCACATGGGCGCCCTCTGCAGAGGAACCTAGACTGATCCTGTGCCGAGTGAGATTGGACTGGAAATAGATGTCACACATAGGGGACATTTGGGTGGACAGATGGTAAGCGGACATGTGTTTGCCTATACCCCCCCCCCCCCCCACATCCGGTGAAGTCGGTAAATGCAGTCCTGGATGCCAACTATTAGCAAGCTGTTCAGTCTGACGAACTTGAACAGACCCAGATGTGGGTGGATATAGGCCACTTACATCTAGCCACCCCATAGGGATACATTGCAGTCTATTTGGATTAATGGACCTTAATGGTGCCTTTCACTGCATGCAATAATACATTGAGTGTTTTTATACACATTATTATCTTTATATTTATTCCTTATACAAAGTCAGGGAGAAACATGGAGAAAGATATTTTTTTCCTTAACCTAAAACTTTACTAAAGGATCAGGAAATAAAAAAAAATGTATATTTAGATATACCGTATTTATCGGCGTATAACACGCACCTTAATTTTAAGAGGGAAGTTTCAATTAAAAAAAAAAAAACAACTTACATTTTAAATAAACAACTTCAAAGCAAAATAAGGGTCACAGCCCATCAATGCAGCCTCACCAGTGCCCATCTGCAGCCACTAAATTTCCCAACAATGCACCCTGCTCAGTGCCCATCTGCAGCCTTTAAATTACACATCAATGCACCCTGCTCAGTGCCCATCTGCAGCCTTTAAATTGCACATCAATGCACCCTGCTCGGTGCCCATCTGCAGCCTCACCTTTCCCATCATTGCAGCCTCACCAGTGTTGGATTACACAGAGCCGTGATCTCCTGTGTACTCGGCGCTCAGTCACTCACAGCCACGCCTCCTGGCCCTGCTCACATGATAGACAGAACAGTGGCCCAATGCGGGGCCAGGAGGCGTATCTATGCATAACTGAACACCGGGATACACAGGAGATCGCGGCTCTGTGTAATCCAGCGGCGCTCGCTACTCTTCTTCCCTCAGAGACATCAGGAATCGGCGTATAACACTCGCATACAATTTCCCCCAGATAAATACGAGAGTGTGTGTGTGTGTGTGTGTGTGTGTGTGTGTGTGTGTGTGTGTGTGTGTGTGTGTGTGTGTGTGTGTGTGTGTGTGTGTGTGTGTGTAAAAAGTGAAAACAGGATATAAATAAAATAAATTAGGTACACTTTAGACCCATTTCACACTGGTGTGCTTTTGGAGCACTTTTCCAGGATGACAAAAGCACATGAAAATGATTCCCTATTAAATCCTATGTAAGGCTCCTTTCACATGGGCGCCTCTGTTATATATGGATTCCCCTTGCTCAGTGAGGGATCGCTTCGATGATCCCCGCTGAGCAGGCTGGTGACAAGATCATCTCCGCTCACTGTGCATAGACGGACACAGTCCCCTGCTCTCCTCTATGGGAAAAATGGGGGAAAATGGACCGCCTCTCAGTTTTCTTTTGATCATATCTGACCCGCCAGACGGATGGAAAATAGGACCACCATCCGTCTGGATTTTGTGGACAGGATCGGATAGCGGCGGATGCCTGCGGACATGTCACTGCCGACATTCACTGCTCCATTAGGGCGAATGGAAGGTCCGATCAGGTACACCTGAAAAACTGACAGGCAGACCTGATCAGACAGCCGTGTGAAAGAACTCTGTACCACTGCAAGTGCGCTGCACTTTGAAAAGCTTTGCATGCTCCTTTGACTTTTTCAAAACTACAGCACTATGGCACATTCCATGGTAAGTCAATGGGAACTCATCACAAGTGCATCAGTGTGAAAGGGCCTTAAAATAAAATGCATTTATCCTTTGAACCCCTTTTCTGTGACCTAACCCAATTCACCTTCCACAGATGCATACCTACCTCAGTCTCATGGCTGCGATTTGTTTACATCCAGCGGTGCAGGTCCCGCCTACATAATAGCCCCCCCCATAGACTTCTATGGAGTTGTGACCCAAGGCTAGAGACAGAGATGGACTCATAGAAATCTATAAATCTGTACTGCACAGCCAGGACAGTGAAAACACATGGTGCTAGATATACCCAGGACAGCTCTGAATTTCTGAAACAATCTGGTTTTCTTTAAAGAACAGATAAATACTTTAATGGTAAATTTAGCAGACCAAAAGAGCAAACAAGAGACGTTGCTGGTTAGGCTTTCCATAGACATAAAGCAGTAAATTGTGGACGGATTCATACAGAGAGCCCAGATAAGCTGGGGAGAGAAAAGAGAAAAATGTACAACAAAAGTCAGTGACTATATAGTTACATCAGATCCCTTGTCCTGCCATGATATACTCGGTGTACAGACAGTCTACCCTCCCACACAGCACAGGACGCTCACTGCTTACCTACAAAGACGTCGCTCTTCAGGCAAATGGGAAACAGACTTTGTGTAATGGGAGTGTCCATGGAATACATCACTGCTTCCCGTACACCATTCACATCAATGATCGTCACTGAGATGAAGTTCCCTAATTTTACTAAGGGCAATTCTGATAGAAATGTACTGCTGTCATCCAGCACGATCTATAAATGTTCCTGAAAGAGAAGCTGCTGGGCTTTTTAAACTTTTATCACTTACACGATAAATAAATCAGCACAAATAAAGAGGAACGATACTCTTTCGTGTGCGTAAGAGTTCAGCCCCCAGTAGATATATAAAAAACAGATTAAAGGGAAAGTGCAGCCTTCACTGAGCAGAGAGTCACCGGCGACCCATGTCTTTGTGAACTTTCCATTTTATTTAATAAAAGTGGGCTGCAGTGCAGTGGCAGCTGGTGCACCATCGGTCGCGGGGAGGCAGACAGACCTGACTACAGATCCCCCACCCCAGGGTTGCTCCAGCCCAGCCCAGCCCCCCCCCGGTCACTTCAGCCCACCACTGCACACTACTGACAACACCACCCACCCCCGCCCTCAGTCAGCCCAGCACTTCCACCGTGTGGATCACCGGCTGTAGCCCCCCCCCCCTCTGTGTCACAGCCGTCGCTTCTGCTCCTGGCCAATGGGGTCTCAGGACTGGCTTCCTGATTGGCCAAGAGGAGAAACAGGAAGACATTAGCAAATATTAATTGCCAATGTCACGCAACAGGGTAGGATTGTGCCCTGAGTCTGACCTTTTTTAATCGTGCTCTGGCTTTAATCGCGTGCTTCTAAAATAAAAAAAACACAATAGAAATCCATGCGTCCGGCACCCTGCATGTAGATTAGGGGGCTGGGTGCATGGAATAGGGGGGCGCCGCCCGTGCGCCCCTAATGGGCGGTCGCCACTGCTGCCATGCCCTAAAATACAGTTTTGACTGACGCAACCCATTAGAAAAGCATCTTCCACATGAGTATAATCTCCCCAAGCCAATACCACCAAAAAAAATGTTGGTGTAGGTATCCGAGTGTGATTGGTTACAGCAACTTGCAATCTCCTATATAACAGCACCCAGGTTGAGAGAGAGGAATCAGGCCAATCAGGTGCCCTGAATGCAAATGCACTGACATGAAACATGCCGATAGAAGCAGAGTGGGCAAAGGTATGCATACTGGGTGGACGGACATTATATAAATACTGTATACATGTTCAAAAAAGGGGCAAACATAGTTCATTACATATGCATGCTGCACTACCTTGCGAATACTCTTTCTCTGCGAGCCAAAAGTTGTCCGATTCCTGGTGAACAGGCCTCTTGCCTCAAACTCCAACCATGCTCAATGACAACCAGAGAGCACATGATCTACCTAGGCTTTAGGTCACATGAGAAGGCAGAACGAGGTACTTGAAGAGTAACACAAGTAGACAGGTCCTCTTTAAATTACAGATAAATGTGAGAATGTGTGCTTTTACTGGGTTATAGGTGCCGACTATTCCCAGGGGAAAGAAGCTTGTTGAGGAGAGAATAGGCCAAGCACACAAACGGATTCATCTACTAGAAATTAAACATAATAAAGACAATGACCTTTAAAACAAATATGTGTGTCTGCTCTTACTGGAATCTTTCAAAGTACATAAACACAGGCCAATATCAGGGCTGGATCCAGCAGTCACAACCTTGGCAAAAACCACCCAGAGTCACCGAGGATTCACTACACAGTTCTCAGGAAAAAGAAACTAATCACTGCAGAAAACCTGCTTCCTCTCTGTGTATTGCCAATAAAAGCATTACGGTAAAACTGTCCTAAACATTAGTATAAGTGAGCTGAAAGAGGAACTGCGGTCTGCTCACATAATTTGTAATTAAAACATATTTGCCATTCTGAAGCTTCCCTGCCACCACTTTGCAATTTATTTATATAGCGATTCTGTACTTGCCAAATATGCTGCAGAAATCTCCCTCCACTGAGGCCCTGTGCTGATCACATGCACCCTCCCAAAAAACTCTGTAGCCATAAACACCAAACCGAGCATGTGCAGAGTGCCTCCTAGGGCTCTGTTCTATCAGCAGATGTATTGGGGACAGTAAAGGGACGATCAGAGAAGACAGATTCAAACAGCCTTGTGACAGACCCAGGGGCTTTTGGACTGCAGGCTAGCCTCTTGCCTACTGACTATGGGCCCTGGCGTTTGAAGGGGCTCAATTTTTGTGAGGTGCGTGCCTGGGGGACCGTCGGAACAGTTTTACTTAGGATTGAAGTGCATGTCTCGCTAAAACACACAGACTCTGGGAACTGGAGGACCCGGATACAGATTTGGGGCCTATATGTCCAAACCAGCATTGGCTGCTTCAACCCAGCTCAAAACAACCTGATGCTGGGCCCCCCCCCCCTTTATATTCTGTTTATTAAGGTGTCATGTGTTTATTGTTAATTGTGTCTCTCCCATTATGTGCCTCCTAGGTGTGAATACCCATTGTTAATTGAGTCACCTATTGTTTGTCCGTTGGCTAATCCTCTTGAAGGTTCCATACATGATGATGGGATTAGTCTTGTGTCAACTTTACCTCGTTAACTAACCGTTGTGTGAGGTTTTGGGTGATATTTGGTTTTAATTGTTCATGTGGTGACTGTCCTACTTTTGAAGAGTATAAAAACATGTATTTGTGCTCAATAAAGAGTAATTCCATTGATTCTACTGCAACATCTTGTCTGTGTACGATGCTTGGGGTAAAAGGGCTGGTAGAAGATCTTGGTCTGCTGGAAGGGTTTTGGAGGGCAGGAGTCACTGTTTGGCAGAAGCAACCAAGCAGAGTGCCAAGGGGTCCATCACAAGTCCGTCACATGGGATGAAAGTCCCGAAGAAAACATGCCAAAAAGGTACGAAAAAAAACGTTTTGTTGAGACCGAGTTATTTTATGCCTGGAACTTACATTGTTGCTTGTTTTATTCCAAGAAAAATACGTTGTGCCTAGTTCCACATTCTTTGAAGAAAACATGTAGCAATCGAGCAAGGATGCTTCGTCACTCTGAAGAAAGAAATATCTTGAAAAGGAAAAAACCTTCAAAAAATGAATTGCGTAACTTTTTCCGTGTAATTGCAAGAGATCCTCTCTAATGGTTTCAATGGCCTAACAGTAGCTGTATAGACAGGATGACATTTATGTGAACCGGTATACAAAAAAAAAAAAAAGTAAAAAAAAAAAAGGGAACTTTTCACAGAATAGCAACCAGACGTTACTTTCTAAACGGTTCTTCTGACTGGCAACTTCTTACCATTCCCTGTGATCTATTTTCAATTTCATAAATGTTCCCTGTGGTTAGCAGTAAACTTGAGGTTTAGAAAGCCACTGATTCTAAAACCGGCCAGAGACATTAGAGGACAGTCAGATGTGTGAGCGACACTGACCAACAAGGGTCGGCCAAAAATATTTAAAAAGAGAATAAAGACAGCTACCCCCCTAGTTCCCTTGAGATCAGAAGGCCCGAGGGTGCCTGCTTCTTCCCATACATGAGGATCTCCCCCTAATCATTGTCACCTCACCACAGGCCCCGATCCCATCAATGCGTTTGCGGTGATGCAGATATAAAAAAAAAATCTGCTTGCTGCACCCAAATACTGAAATCTCATATAAGCTTTAAGAGGTTAGTGTAATTACAAAAGTAATGTTTATTGATCTAAAGCTATAATTCAAATAATACCTGCCAATTCCGGGGTGCTTCGGTCTAGTCACATGATCTCCTGTGTCAGCTAGCGACGGCTTAAAGGGAAAGGAGGGAGCAGAGACAACGAATGGGTCATAGAAGGCTTATGGGTGACATCACCGTTCCAAGGCATTCCAGCTATTGTTGGGGTACGGTTGTTTAGATTGTTAAGGTATGGCAATTTTTACATAGTAACATTGGACCAGTGCAAGTACGTATGTGCCACCCAAAGCCAAAACAAGAGAAAGCACACCACTTCAGGCAGACTGTAGGTGCAAACACGCACCAGGTGCAGACCCCGGCTCAAGCTGTGAACAAGCACGGTACAATCATGTGAAACGCGTCAACTGTGATTCCTGTACCTTTGTCTGCCATCCAACAAAGATTTTCTATCAATCATTTGTTTGGCTCCAGTGTGCTACCATTTCGTTTCTCCTTCATATCTACATATGTGCCATACCTAAGGGATCCCTGTGGAGGCTGGAGATCACTGTAGTAGGCACAGTTACAACAGTGATCTCCAAAAGCTTCCAGGTCCTGTGCCGAGTGGCTGCCCTGGTGCACTGTGAACACAGGAGGTCATTTGCCCATCCAAGCTGGATGAATGTAACCACACACAGAATTCAGCCTTAAAGCGGAGCTCCACCCTAAAGTTCCCCCCACTTCCGGTGTCACAATTGGCACCTTTCGGGGGGGGGGGGTGGGGAAGGGGCAGGATACCTTTTTGACAGTTCCGGGAGTCCGGCCGCGGCATCACCGTGGGGCTCCCTCCTCGGCCGCCGGGTTAATAGGAGAGAGGAGCGGGGCCTCGTGCATGCACAGTAGGGTTCCCGGGGTGAAGCCGAAAGTCTACACTGCCGGGTTACCTTACCCGCAATGGCGGCGGCAGCACACGACAGCTGATGGAAACATCAGCTGCGGTGCCGACATCGAGGGACTGCAGGACAGGTAAGTGTCCATTTATTAAAAGCCAGCAGCTGCAGTATGTGTAGCTGCTGGCTTTTCATTTTTTTTTCCCCCGGAACACCCCTTTAATAAGTGACAACGCTCTGTCTATGTCTACCAAATGTTTTTTGTCTCCCTGTCGAACTGGCCTCTGATGGAAACTACAACTGGGCGTTTCAGCGTGGTTTGCGAAGACATGGTCCAGTGTTGTCACCATCAGGCAATCCAAGGAAATACCATGCAGCCATTGCAGCAGAGCATGCATATAGACAGGAAGTGGCTGTAGTAGATCATCAGCACTGAGATACACAAAGGAGTAAAAAGATGAAAATCAATAAAAAAAAAAGGAAGAATTGTTTATGATAAAAAGCTCTTTAGCAAACTAGAGCCCATTCACACCTCTACGCATTGGGCTGCATTACCACAGCAAGCTGGGTTAGCATGATGCCAGAACTGCTGACCTGGTACTGGCTACGGGTCACTCAAAAAACTAAAAATATTGGATCCACATGACAATCAGACAAATATAATTTTCAGAAAGATAAGCCATCAATGGCTTCATATTTTATCAACCCTGTGGGCAAGTCAAAATGCAAAAAATAAAAATAAATAAAGGTTACATAACACATATTTGTATTTTTCAGACAGACATCTGAAAGCCATACACAGGACCGTGCACTTGCCGCTTGCTAAGCAGGGTGAGCTTGAGGTTACTACAATCAGATTGAGGGGATTTTACCACGCAAGAAAGTAATCACACCTCAAAGTGTCACATGTCTGCAGAGCACGTGTAGAAATGGCCCCAGGCTTATTAACCACATACTGGCTGAATAGCCAAAGCAAACCCAGGAATAATACAAGGAAAAACAGAAAAATATGGAAGTAATAATCATGTGCTATTTTAAATTCTGAAACTCATAGTGGTAAGCACTGAAGTATCCCAGGTAACATCACCAAAGCAAAACGTATTGACTCGAGTATAAGCCTAGGGTGAGAAATGCGCAGCTACTGTAAGTGCAAAAGAGGGTCAACAATGCCCATTTGCAGCCTCACTGTGCCCATTTAAATGCCTCACTGTGCCCATTTGCAGCCATAGGTCCCGCAAACTTCAAACTTGGTAGTTAAGGGTTCCTAGATGCCCCCAATCTGAAGCCAAAATTTGGGGTCTCTGGACCCAAAGGGCCCTGAAATGACACTGCTGCAGATGGACACAGTTGACCGACTTTGGGGCCCTGTATCTTGGTGTTAGGAACCCCAAACCCCAAATTTGGTGTGCAATCACAGTGAAACTAGCACTACAACATATCCAAAGATGGGGTTCCTATCACCAAGTGGCCCGAGATACGGGGTCCCAAAGTCGGTTCGGAAAATGTCAAGCACTCTTCTGCAGCAGAGAATGACATTTTCTGACCCGAATTTGGGGCCACTTGGTGCTAGGAACCCCATCTTTGGATATGTTGTAGTGCTGGTTTTGCACACCAAATTTGGGGTTCCTAAATTTTACAGGGCCCCAAAGTCGGGTCGGAAAATGTCATTTTCTGCTACAGAAAGGTGGTTGACTCCAGTATAAGCAGAGGGGGGCATTTTCAGCACAAAAAAAGTGCTGAAAAACTCGGCTTATACTCGAGTATATACGGTACTTCTACAGCAGTAAGTTGAGATAAAAGAATAAATGAAAGAATAAGGAATGTGGTGGAGTGGACATTTGACACCCAGGGCTGCTCTATACAACAAATTGTTTTATGTAATAAAATTTTGTAATAATTCAATTAAAACAAAAGTCATTATTAAAGACTAGAAAAGAAATGCAGACAGTAAATATTGTAGTGCTCGGTCAGAAGGCATGGCCAGAAAAAAAACGCTACCTTAAAGTGGTGGACAGTTCAATTCCCCACTACATTGTGGTCAGTGGTGTAGTGCCTGCTAACATTGGTGGTCAGCCGGAGAACTCCCTTATAATGGTGGCCATCGGAAGAAGGGACCTCTTTATACTGGGTAAGTGTTAATGTGCTTTACATTGGTAGCCATTGGAAAGAATGTCACTTACATTGGTGGTCAGTAGAAGAATTCTCCCCTTGCAGATAAAGCAGCAAAAAAGATTAATTGTTTCCGTGGGAACTTATGTGAGAGCCATAAATTGCTTGTTGCTCAGGGAACCCTTGGCAATTTCTGGAGGAAACCTAGTTTCCATGGAACCCTGGCTGGGAAAGGCTTCTCCAGAAAATACACTGATCTCAAATAAGCTTATTCTAAACTTAATAAGGAGCTCCACCCTATTTTATATGTTTAGCTCAATCACATGCCATTAATGTATTTAGTTAAAAACATTTTTTTTTTCGGTACCTGTTTTTTCAATGTCCTTCTCTGCTTCCTGTCCCTGTTATCTACGGATATGGGCAGGTCAATTGCGGCTATTCCGCAATTTCCTTTTTAGCTGCAATGTCTCCTGGGAGCTCCTGTCATCCTTCCCAGGAGTCATTGCGGAGGCCTGCCGCAAGTTCTCGTGGGATTTCGGGGAAGTGACACGAATTTCTCCGATGCAAACGAGGGCAAGGCAGACAGACAGGTTTCTTTACCTGTCCTCTGCCGCGCTCTCCTCCTAATATCCACTATCCTACTACATCTTTATTTGCATCACAAGGGGACAGGCCGACCATGGTGATGGCAACTACGACGCTCAACAAAAAGGTACTAGTGCGCATGTGCGGGAACGAGGCATGCTGGAAGCTGGAATCTAGGGAATAAGGAAGTAAATGCTTGTGGGCTTCACATGCCCACAAGCAAGATGAATACCGCTATTTTATAAAAGTTATTATTTTCTATGAAAACGGACATCGGGCAATCTAAATCTACCAAAAAGTGAGTTTGCAACTGTTTGTGTTATTGTTTTTACTGTTTACCAAAAAAAATTTAAAATATCCAGTGGAGCTCTGCTTTAATAAGGAGCAGTAAAATTCGTTGTGGGAAAAGAGGTGAATCCGTCACAGAGACCAAAGGATTGGAGGACCAAAGACTTTTTTTGCCTACTGGGCTCCAGTGATGGAAAATGCTCATAGAAATGAATAGTAAAACATATTTAAAAATATCAAGCATAAGAAAATAATCATGCATTTTAAACACACAAACAATATACCGTATTTATCGGCGTATAACACGCACTTTTTCCCCCTTAAAATCGGGCGAAAAGTCGTGGGTGCGTGTTATACGCTGATCCCCGCAAAAAAAAAAAATCAAACGGCGCCGAAAAAATAGCGACCGGCGTAAAAAAAAAAAAAACGAGCGCCGCCGAAAAAGACCGATCTGACTGCTCGGCTCCTCCCTGCACTCGCTTCCGAAACAGCAGGGAGGCGGGACTGCGAGCGGAGCCGAACAGTCGGCTCGGTCTTTTCCGGCGGCGCTCGCTCGCTGTTTTTCGGCGGCAAATTTAAATGTGGGCAAGCTGCAAATGACGCTGGCAAGCTACAAATCACACTGGGCAAGCTGCAAATGACGCTGGCAAGCTACAAATCACACTGGGCAAGCTGCAAATGACGCTTAAATGTAATTTTTTTTCCCCTAAACTTCCCTCCTAAAACCTTTTTTCCTTAAAATGCCCTCCTAAACTTGGGGTGCGCGTTATACGCCAGTGCGTGTTATACGCCGATAAATACGGTACTTAAAGAGTTATAACTCCATGAACAATCCTTTCCTGCTCCATTTTTTTGTGCTCCTGAACCCCATTGTTATGAAATCGCACATTATTGCCTTTCACCCCCTTATGGGTATCAAATAGAACCCCCCGGCCTACTATCAATTTAGATACCTGCAGGTTTCCTATGTCTGTAGTAGCCTCATCAGCAGCTAGACCTTGTAAGCTCGGACCTTGAATCTCTACTTCGCTGATAGTCTGGAAAAGCCAGCCTCAACCCTTTATAATTCTCTCCTCATGAGGACATCCTTGACCTGGAGGATGGGGACTGGATGGACATGTGAGATTTACATTCCAAACAACTAGTGTCTATCAGGGATAGGCTTATGCAGTTCAAAATAACCCACAGGGCCTACTTTACTCCCTACAGGCTATACAAGCCTAACCCTGTTCTCTCCCAGCCTGCTGGTGATGTGATCATCCGAGTGGAATTTATTTTTGTTTCATATATTCTGCACTTGTCCTGCCATGTCACAATTCTGGGGGGGGACAGTTGTGTATGTAATAAATACAGTCCCTGGCACCTCCTTCACCCTCTCCCCAAAAGTCTACCCGTTGGGTCTTGTTGAGGACTTGGTCCCTACCACAGCCAAAAAGACATCTCTCTGGCTCCTAGTGTTTTATGCCAGAAGGGTGATCACTTTATCTTGGAAAATATATCTCCACCCTCTAACCAATTTTGGAAACAATTGGTGAACACCAACTTACCACTATATAAAGGACACTGCAAACAGAGGATGTCCTAAAACATTTGATGAGGTCTGGGTGAGGTGGATAGAAAAAGGTTTCTAGTGCAATAATGTCCGATATGATGTCTCCCTGATTCTTGGATTTGAGTCTCTCTAAGGCTGGCCATACATTATACAATTTTCTTTAGATTTACCAAAACCATATAAATATGAGGTCAAACCTAAACACCTTCAATTTGTATGCAATCAGCCAGGCCATGGCACTACATAGATGAAAGTAAATCTAAAGGAAATTGAACAAGAAAATTGTATAAAGTATGCCCAGTTTAACCACTTGCTGACCGTCTCACGCCGATATACATCGGCAAAATTGGCTCTGCTGGTCAAAATGGCGCTGCTGGGGAACAGCGATATGTCTCCTCCCCCAGTTAGTGTTTCTAACTGTATGGGGATAAGACTAACTAGGGAACACAGTTAACTCATCGCCCCTAGTTAACCCCTTCCCTACCAGTGACATTTACACAGTAATCAGTGCATTTTTATAGCTCTGATCGCTGTATAAACGTCAATGGTCCCAAAAATGTGTCAAGTGTCCGATCTGTCTGCCGCAATGTCGCAGAACCACTAAAAATCGCAGATCACTGCCATTACTAGTTAAAAAAACATTTTTAAAAAAGGCATAAATCTTTCCCATAGTTTGCAGACACTATAACTTTTGCACAGACCAATCAATATACGCTTATTGTGATTTTTTTTTTTTTAACCAAAAAATATGTAGAAGAAGAATACGTATCGGCCTAAACTGATGAAATTTGTTTTTAAAAACATTCTTGGGGATATTATAGCAAAATTAAAAAAATATTGTTTTTTTTTTAAATTGTCACTTTTTTATTTTATACCGCAAAAAATAAAAACCACAGAGGTGATCAAATACCACCAAAAGAAAGCTCTGTTTGTGGGGGGGAAAAAATGGATGCAAATTTAATTTGGGAACAGAATTGCATGGCCGCACAATCGTCAGTTAAATCGACGCAGTGCCAAATTGTAAAAAGTGCTCTGGTCAGGAAGGGGGTAAAATCTTCCAGGCGGTTAAGGAACCAAAACTAATAAGGGTAAATTCTCCTTGGCTATCATCCTTCTCTAAAAATGAGTAATGATTGTCTGTGTAGGTGTACCCCTGCAAGTGTGGAGCCACGTTTAAATTTTATAAAAAGACGGAGAAACCCCCCCCCCAAAAAAAATTACCCCTGGGTGATCAATGTATGTTGCAAGGATTTTAAACTTTGTTGCAGATTCCTACTTGTTTCTGCACTAAAGAAATAGCTGTTTAATGTCTGCAGATTGAATCCAAATGGGAGTGACTTTTTCATTATTATCAGCTCATGCACTTGCAGGGTTATAATGAGGAAAGTTGCAGGGTCTGCATCCCGTTAGAAGTGATTAACCCTTTGGGAGGGTCTAACAATTTTTTTTTGCACAGGATACCTAAAATCTTACTCTGATATTTTTGTGCAGACTTCTGGGAAAATCAGTGAGCCAATCACCCAAGCAGGAAATTACATTTCTAGGGGTGTTCCATACAACACTTGTGTACGGAACACCTCCTGGTGGCCATATTGCATTGAATGTTACAGAAAATTTACAGTGCTGCAGATTGAAAAATGACTTCACATTCTAAATTCGGATTTTGTAAAACGGCACCCTGACAACTTCGGTATAATTCCTCTGCCTCCTGACTGGGATCATCTTCTGCTATACTGGTCTACACCGATCTGTGATTATTGTAAGCATTTCCAGGAGATCTGCCTCTTCCCTCTGAGCCTGGAGCCTGTCACATGGCCAAGCATTGTGTCTTCCAGCAATTCGCCGCATGACCTTTGTGCAGCCTTTTACAGCTGAAGACAAAACACAGTAAACACCATTTGTAGCCTGTTGTGTAGATCTGTCATGTCTCATTCACAGCCAAAAGTTCAAACTGCTTTTTAAACCTCCAGAAGCCACACCCCTTCCTCCAGGAACCACAGAATAGGAGTGATCACCAGGAAAATACTAAAAGCCACATTTTACAGCATGATAAATGCACTTTTTTTCTGCATTGTGGGTACATTATTATTTAGAAAAATGTGAACTTCCCCTTTAATTTTAGCTCCAAGGTGGAACTCTGGTGGCTCCAACCAAGTCTCACAGTTCATACAGCACATGTATGCAACTATTATTCAATGTTTGTTATTACACAATTCTAGAAGTCTATTACCTTTGTAGTCATCACTCCGGTTGAAGCTGAAAGGGGTTGTAAAACCTTTGTGTTTTTTCACCTTAAAGCGTCACTCCACCCTAAAGTGGAACTTCCACTCATCGGATTCTTCCCCCCTTCCGGTGTCACAATATGCACCTTTCGAGGGGGACAGGATACCTTTACCCTTTGACAGGTATCCTTTCCCACTTCCGGAAGTCCGGCCGCGACGTCACCACGGGGCTCCATCCTCCTCGGCCGCCGGGCTAATAGGAGAGAGGAGCGGGGCCTCGCGCATGCGCAGTAGGGTTCCCGGAGTGAAGCCGAAAGGCTACACTGCCGGGTTACCTTACCCGCAATGGCGGCAGCAGCACCTGACAGCTGATGGAGACATCAGCTGCGATGCCGACATCGAGGGACTGCAGGACAGGTAAGTGTCCATTTATTAAAAGCCAGCAGCTGCAGTATGTGTAGCTGCTGGCTTTTAATTCCCCCCCCCCCCCGAACACCCCTTTAATGCATCCTATGCATTAAGGCGAAAAAACACCTGTCGGTGACTGGCCCCCCAGCTCCCCGTTTTACTTACCTGAGCCCTGGAACTTGGCCCGGCGGGGAAAGGCTCTCTCTCTGCCCGGAGTTCTCGGCTCTTGATTGGATAGATTGATAGCAGCGCAGCCATTGGCTATTGAGCAGAAAATTTAGAACGTTTTTATGCCAGGAGTTGGATTTATAGCTTAATTTTTAGGGTTACCCAAGGGCCAGTTCACACTTGGAATCGCACGGGAAAGCACTGCGTGTTCCTGTGTGGTTCTGCATGGTGCAATTTCAGTCTATGAATGGGCTGAAGTCGCACCGCACCAAGAGTAGTGCGCACACTACATTTGGAAACTCAATGCCACCACATCGCATGGTACTTCTGTACCATGCAACCCGATGCAGGCAAACCCAATGCATTTGACATCTGACATTTGACATCATCTGGGTGGATCCCGACATTGTTAGGATCCTTCCAGGGGCTGGAGCGCCTCTGTGATGTCAGCTGACAGAGAACTTTAGCCCCCTGTCACCTGATTCTGGGTCACAGGAGAACAGAAGTAAGGGCACTCCTGTGACCCTCCAGGGAGGTACGGCCAAAAAAGCTTTAGCCATACTTCTCTTTACAGTATACACGTTCAGCCTTTATTCTGCATGAAGCCAGTCTGCTTTGATTGGCAGACATTAAATCCCAGCAATACGACGGATCACGACATCTCTGGCGGAAGCGTCTCTGTGAAAATCACTGGCTTTTATAAATAAATCTTGGTTACCATGACAGCGCATAATGATAGAGCAGCAGGAGTCAGGCACACACACACCTAAGTACATAGTGCGTCTCCGGGAAACAGCTGCAGTGCTGCAAAGACACTTGTGCCCGTCTGCACCGATATTTGTCTTCCTAAAACGGGGAGCAAATAAAATCCCCATTAATGATGCAGAACAGCGCTAAATACAAACATCAACCAGCTAAGGACGGGCGCAACCATTTCACTTGTGATTAACAGACTTCTTAAAGCAGAATGTTTGTAAATGTCATCACTCCCACGACAAAGCCAACAAGAAGTACTTCTTATGCCCCGTACACACGATCGGAAATTCCGCCAGCAAAAGTCTGATGAGAGCCTTTGGTCGGAAAATGCAACCGTGTATATGCTCCATCGGACTTTAGCTGGCGGAATTTCGGCCAGCAAAAGATTGAGAGCATGTTCTTAATTTTTCGGTCGGAAAAAGTTCTGATCGTCTGTACAGAACGCGCAAAATTCCTACACATGCTCGGAAACAATTTGACGAATGCTCGAAAGCATTGAACTTAATTTTCTCGGCTTGTCGTAGTGTTGTACGTCACTGCGTTCTTGGCGGTCGAAAGTTCAGAGAACTTGTGTGTGAGCGTGTGTATAAAAGCCAAGCTTGAGCGGAATTCCGTCGGAAAAACCATCCAAGTTGTTTCTGATGGAAAATCCGCTCGTGTGTACGCGGCATTACTGGAATAAATGAATCTTCAGACTAGGTTCATATATATGCGGGCCGGTTTGCAGCGCGATGTCAGAGCCAGGCCCGATGCGATAAGAAATCGCACCTAAATCGAACTCTTTTTCAAATTGCACTGCGGCTGGCCCGCACATATGTGAACAGGCTGTAAAAACTCACGGAAAAGCACATGAAAACTGATGTGATATCTCTATGGTTTTCCCATCAGTTTCCATGCATGTATGGTGTGAACGAGGCCTTAAAAAAAAAAAACACACTGTCACATGACGCTAAAAATAGGTATCAGTAATGGGCATCGGCAAGTACTTGAGAAAAAGGATCAGTACTCGGGTCTTACAAAACTGGTATCGGTGCATCCCTAGTTAATAATTTGCAGTAAGGCCCCTTTCACACTGGGGCGGGATTGGCGTCGGTGGTAAAACAGCGGTAATTTTAGCGTCACTTTACTGTAGTTTTAGTGGCGCTATTCAGCTGCTAGCGGGGCAGTTTTAACCCCCGCTAGCGGCCGAAAAAAGGGTTAAAACCATGTGCAAAGCAGTATAGCCGCGCTGCCCCATTGATTTCAATGGGCAGGAGCGGTTTAGGGGCAGTGTATACACCGCTCCTTCACCACTCCAAAGATGCTGCTTGCCGCAGTTTTTTTTAACGTCCTGCAAGCGTACCGCTCCAGTGTGAGACACAGCAGCGGCTGTTTCAGGGCGCTCTGCAGGCGCTATTTTTAGCGCCGTAGAGCCTGCAAAGCGCCCCAGTTTGAAAGGGGTCTTAGGTGGTAAGGAGTTGCAGCATAGTGGGCCAAATGTGATCTGCAGCATTCCGACTTCAGATGTCGATTACTTGCCATGGCGTCTTTTCAAAGAAAAAGAGGTCTATGTCCAAAGACACACTGGAGTTGATTAACTAAAACTGGAGAGTACAAAATCTGGTGCAGCTCTGCATAGAAACCAATCAGCTTGTAGGTTTTATTGTCAAAGCTTAATTCAACAAGCTTAAGTCAGAAGCTGATTGGCCACCATGCACAGCTGCACCAGATTTTTGCACACTCCAGTTTTAGTAAATAAACCCCACTATGTTGGATACTCTTCTATGTCCAGTGAAGAGATCTCATACATTTTGTTATACTTTCGCAGTGCAAAGAAAAAATGTGAAAATGCATGGATACTACAAAATGCGTTTTCTCAGCTCCTACCGTACATGGAGGCCGTTTTACAAGGAGTTTAGAATCCTCACTTTGAATCATGGGCAGATAAAAAAAACAGACAGGAACTTGTTTTTCACATAATTATATCATTTAAGTGATATTTACTAAATTTAGTGAAGAGTTTGGTCTCTTAATAAATCAGCTTGATTGTGTTGCTGGATTGACGGCCTGCAATTCTGCATTTAGGATTCAGTTTGCAATTCAAGTCAATCCAAACATATCCTTCCAAATATGCAATGCACATCAACACAAAGTACATTTAAGCCAAAAGTTCTGGCATGACAGCCGGGATGCACATCAAAGTTTCAAATATCTCAAATGTGCTGCCAAAGTAAGACCTTAGCTGTCATAATTTTTAGCAGGTCTTTTCATATAATGCAACATGTAACGTTGGGAGGTACGGCACACAGCTATGGTAAATCCTCCCTTTGAGTGTTCTGCAGTCTGGGGATGATGGGATTTGTAGTTGAACAATGGCAGCCGACAGGGGTGTGTGCCGCGGGGTTTATTTTCTTAATGACTATACATAAGCAAGCTGTTTTGAAATATGTTACCATAACAATGCTAATCGGAGGGGAGAATGGGCTTTTATTATTTCGGGCTAATGAGATTTTACTGCACAGTCAAGAGTACATTATTGAATGTGCAAAATCCGCAAACAAACAGAGAAGCAAAAAGCTTTTTCCTTCTAATCCATGTAATTACTGGGAGATGGATTCACTGGGCGATCACATCGACAGTACAGACACAACACTGAACTATATCATACAAATATATACCCAAGGAAGCACAACTGCCTGGTGTCTGCAACACCTCAGTATAGGTTTGCCTCTCACCCGCAGGTGCCAAGGTACACGGGCAACATTACATTGTGCAATGGTAAAAACAAAAAAACATTTCATTTGTAAACAGGGTTGCCTACACTGCAAGGGTTAGCTGCTCGTTTAGGTCTAGGGGAGTGTTAAAGGTACTTTTAGTCAACTGATCCTCCCACAGGCCCGGCTGCAGGTGTCCCCCCCCCCCCCCCCCCCAAGCTCCAAAAGGTAGACCGTCCCTCAGTGTCCTCATGCTCAATGGGTTATGGACCCACCATCATGACATCAGGACCTTAGACTGCTGGAGCATTGGGGAGAAGACGCTGCTGGGACCAGTCTTGAAGTGCGGAGGAGTGGTAAATTGGGCAAGTTATTTTTCCATACCCCCTAGACCTAAAACGAGCAGGCCTAGTCCCACTGCAAGGAAGAATATTCATGTCCCTGGTGTTGGGCTTTAAAGTGTACCTAAACCCAAGGACAAAAGCTGAGGCAGCCCATAGATTATGATTTTTTTTTTTGTCACCACGTGTGAAAGGAAAGAAAAAAATCACTTGATTCCCCTCATCAACATACTCCATGTTGATGGGGGGGGGGGGGGGATTTCCTCCCGCAGCGCTATTATGGGGAGCCTTTCCTGCAGAACACAATGATCACTGTTGGCTGCTATAGCCACCAGCAGTTATCACATAAAAAATAATGTGACAGGCCAATTGTAATGAAGTCAATGGATCAACTTCAGTACAATCCGTACATAGATGGATCGAATCTCAGTCTCAGCTGAGCCGGCCAGGATGCGATCCATCTATGGCCGGCTTTAGTGATTCGTTTTCCTTTCCCGTGTCATGATTTTTCTCCCTTTTCTTTATCTGCAGCTCTGGTATTCCTGCAAGTGACATTTCCTGTCCAGCACAGCAGAGGTATGCGTTGTCAGCTCATTACAGGAAGCTACGAGCTCATGCGACTTCTGGCAAATATTTCTGTACTTACCGAACAGATATAACAAAATGCTTTAAATGATACATGTAACACAAAAAAAAAAAATGGTAGGTTTTACATACACTGTAATTAACAGTCCTGCCGAAATACATTTATAAAAATGCTGGGACTATCTCCCCTCGAGCCTGTGATTTCGGATGAAGGAAGACAATCAGAGTTCCAAACAGACCGATTGTCCTCTACAGCATAGACTAAAGCTGGCCATTCACAGATAGAAAGTCATCTTGTGGGTGGCCATGTCAGCACCACCAGGCTCAACAAAAGTCAATTCTTCAAATAACTTTGGTCAAAGGAGCCTGGCTAAATGTTTTGCCCAAAGAGCGCCTGCATCGGATTCATTGTTCGGGTACTCCGATAGCGGCTGGCAGAGGCTGTCAGGACACAATAGTCATCACTCCTGACTTGTGGGGGAATTGAGTGACTTCTATCACTCTGCCCACAGGGCTCAACAAGGTTTGGCAAGGCCCTCAGACATTGTGGCTTCTCTAGGAAAAATAAGTATTTCAGCCTATGGCTTTTTTCCTTCTTTCTATGTTCAAGTAAGGTTGTAAAAGCAGAATTAAGTCGACATTTACATGCAGGTCCCCTTTGATGTCCAGGTCAACGACTGGTCAATGTGCATTCATGCTCAGCAAAATTGAGTTGTAAGGTTGAGAACTTTCAGAGTATTTACCATCATGAGATGACGCAGCCTGCAATGAGGAGATAAATCACAGCCAGAAACCATTATTGGACTGTTTATATAGTGAGGAGGACAAGCACGTTCTGACCCAAAAGCTGCACTCCTGGCCTACAGGATGCTGAACTTACCAAATTTCTCTCTGATAAATAACTAACTATTGAGTGCTGGCCAACCTGCCAGCTGCAGAAACAAGTTATACCATGCCTTGCCCGATCAACGGCTTAAAGTAGATCTATACCCAATCACTAATATTTCTCTTAAGAGAATCTCACTCAGCTGTCCAAAAAATAAAAAAGTCAGCAGCCTACAATCCCGTGAAGTCCATTAATGTCATCCTCACACCTGAAGCCTTCAAAGATCTTTTTGTTCTCACAGTGCCATCTTGGATTCAGGAGTTGAATGTCATCTGAAGACCGTCCTGCAGTTCCCTGGGATGTGTGACATGTATCCCAGGAGGCTGCAGGTGGGTGAGGACCAATGGCTACATCATTCTCACCTAGTCAAGCAAGTGGGAGCACATACCTGATAACAAAGGTGCTCCTCTACCAAATAAAACAAGGAGGAGGGGGGGGTGAGAATGAGGGCATATATGCCAACTGTGCCCTAAAGTCTGCAAGTGGTTATAAACCCCTCCATTTACCCAGTGAAGTGACTGACCTCAAGAGATACACAGATGGATGAAACAAATCCTCCAACATAAGTTGTACCTGGTTATCTGCAGTCTTCTCTTCCCTACATCTGTGCAAAGTCCAGAGATTATAAAGTTTTTCTGAGCTCTCAGAAAAAATAGGGTGGAGAGGTGAAATTACACTCTGTGGCACTCAGTGGATAGTTCTGACAGCTGATTGGAGAGAAGACGCCCCCCCCCCCCCTTTCATACAGAACACAGGAACAGAGCTGAGGATGTCAATCAGCTCGAGATCCCTCCCCGTCACCATTTTTCTCTTGGTGTCAGGAAAACTTGTCAGTTAATGCTGATAGCAGATGAACACAGCAGCAGACCGAAATGAGACTTAGTGCTCCTAATTGAGAAACACTAAAGAGGGATATGCTTTGTTCATATTTCATATCTGAGGTTTACATCCACTTCAAGCCTTAAGATATCATTTCAAAAGATGTTTTCAACATTTGTTGCTCATTGATCCTGCCATTAGGGTCCCTGTTCAAACATTTCCTGTTTTTGGGTGAAAACGGTCTCCCCCCATTGGGCTCCTGCACTGTTACCCTGCCACAAATTCCCCTGATGAAGTATAAAGGTGGCTTGTTTGTACACATTGGTTCATTGCCACTACGATCAAAAAGCCAACCCTGAGCTAAAAATGGCTGGAGAAGATCAGCAGCAATGGTGAGAACACCACTGATGCTTTTCCTGTGCCATACCCAGAGTTAATCTTGTGCAGAGGTGTGATGGAAGGAATGATCGGAGACACTGAGCAGAAATAATGATGCCTCCTGGTCTTATTTCAGAGCTCCGAGCTAGCCCCCTGGTATGAGGACACCCTTCCGCACACAGCCGTGTAGGATTGTTTTCCAATGAACATTGACAAGAGCGCTAATCTATTGACAGAAAATGCAACTGGACACTCCACTCAACTAATCAGCTAGCAGAAGTGAAACCTTAACCGCCAACAAGCCACCTACCATAGCGAAGCCTGGCAATAGACCATATGTATGTCACTAGACCAACACTACAACTACAATGGTAACCATTAGCCCATACGTAGATGATTAAAGTTTAATAGTGGTTAAAAATACCCACAATTGTATTATTGATCTTAAGAAAGCGGTAAGCAGTTTTATAGGATGTAGATGGCAATTAACTATTCAACGTTCCAAATGGCAAATCTAGAATATACCTGAACATTGAGGGCTGATTTACACTTAGGGAATACGATGTGTTAAAGCATGGTATGGCCAAACATTCTGAAGAGGCTGCCACCAAACCACAGCAGTTAAACAAAACTGCCCATGACCATTTTTGTAACAAACAGTACATGCATTGTACTCTACCATACGGTGCCCTGACGGGTGTTTTGTTGCCCCAAAGCAGAAGTGCATGGGACTTTCCAAGGGAAATTTTTTTTTTTTCTCCCAACATACCTGTCAGGAGGGAAACATGGAGGCCACCATGGCCTTGTCTGATATCAATTTATCAGCCAAATTTTTGCCACTTTGCCGACCCAATAGGTCTTCTGTGTATGTAACCCCAACAATGATCTTCTCTTATCTGCTCCCTTTTCGTCTTCTAAATATACCACAGGAAATGTTTTGTTCCATCTTTCTAGATAATTCCTAGGTAATCATTACTAAGAAGGAAAGACAGGTTTGTCCACACATAATTTAATTAAAGTAGGTGCAGCACCTCCATCCGATTCCCAAATTAGCAAACAAGTGATGACTCAAATGAGGCCAAAGACTGGATATCACATGCCAACCTGACACATAGCAATGTGACCCTTTCTGCCTATATTTACTACTGGCTATGCAGTCTTGTTACAATTACATGTAATAGTAAAGAGAACGCTAAAAAATAAAAAAAGGGACATTCCAGACATCCCCTGAAAATGTTATATCCCTGGCTGCCGCACCAATGCAAGGGCTTCTATTCTTCAATACTGACCTAAAAAATAAAATAAAGACCGCAGATCAGTTCATCTCTGAAAATGCTACATCAGAGACAGCCAGGCAACTATGAAAAAGAAAATGATCAGGGAAAGGTCAGTAATGGCGGCTTCCATGTTTCTCTTAAGCAGGCCATAAAATGATACAATTTTTCTCTCCTTCCATCACAGGTGGAAGAAAAAATAAATAAATAGCTTGATTCCCTCTTCAACACAGTCAGTGATGATGGGGGAATCCCTCCCACAGCACTATCGTGTTCTGCCAGTAGAGAGCCTTCCCGGTCCAGCTATAGCCACTGGCAGTAATCACATGTAAAAAAATCTGACAGGCAGGTTGTACCCAAGTTGATCGATGGGATCGACTTGGGTACAACCAGCCTGTCCATAGATGGATTGGAAACTCATCCAGTCCCTGCTGAACCGGCCGCGACTCAATCCATCTATGGTCGGCTTTAGTATTGGACACAGCAACTCCAAACAGTTCTAATTAGCTAGTGAATGGCTAATACAGTCCTGGACTCCCTGCATCTCTGATAAAGGTCAGAAAATCCACTAATTTGAGATCATTGCATGGCATTTACACATCTCCTGGCCAATACTCCTTTGTCCTTACTTAAAGCAGGGCTTTTTAAGGTTTTTTTTTTTCCCCAGATCTCTCCTCCGCCATTCTGTACTAGGCCAAAATGGCATATCCTGCCCCAGCAACCCCATGAAAGAACCCACATATCCCAGGAGGCTTCAGGAGCCCATTCACAGAAAAGCTTCCTGAACCTGGAAGAGGCAGCCAGCTGAAGAGAACCAATATGGCGACGCAGGTCACAGGAACAGACAGCTGAACAGTGATTTGCTGCAGGATATCGCTGAATTCGCTGGGCAGGCGATTACTTTCGAAATTCAACCCAGCATAAATGGTAAGTGCCCCATTTTATTGTAGGTTGAGATAAAACAAGTATACCAGCAATTTAAATCAGCAGAACGCTGGGCATGCCTTGTGCAGTAACTGGGCGGATTACCATGCAAGAAAAAAGTCCCCTTGCCCTGGAAACAACCTAAATTGAATAGAAACACAAAAATTTAATATAGTGCAGGTTACCATTCTAAATGTGGTGGCTGCATCAGTTTTCTATTCAGGTTTTCTCCTTTATTTTCACTTCCTGTCTTATGGTGACTACACTTGCTCCTCCACTGTATCTATGGGGGAACAACAAGCTATCCTTGGACAGCAACACTGCCACAAACATATTTGTTCTTTCGGAACAAAAGGTTTAAATGGTGCTAAATAGTTTGTCTCAACGCTCCAATGGCCAGCATGAAGGCTGGTAAGAACAAGGCCATACTGGCAGAACAACTGTTACTGGGTGGACTAAAAAAAAAAAAGTATATATATAGTGCAGGCATCCTGGTACACTGTGCCGGAATGTAGATTGAGCTGAGCATGTGCAGCTCAGTGTGCATTCTACAGAAGGCTGAGCAGGCAGGTAGCTGTTTTTTATTGCAGAAGAGACATGCAGTTTTTATATAGATTTTAGATGTTCGTTCCACTGGAAAGCTAGTGACAGACTGCATCATGTATGTGAATTAGAATTTTGCCCCTACTTCCATTTTAACCTGTGTAAAAAGCAAACTAAAAAGTAAATGGAGCTGTAATGTGATACAGTTCACATGTATTGCAAGGTTAATGTTTTCGATCTGTACATGAACCGGATGAAACGTGTCATTGCTGTCACGATTAAACATGAAATCTGCATTAACAGGGATTTCCCTCACCACATCTGCTACATGCTGGCCCAGACAAGACCATGTCCTGGTCTTCCCTGTTCATGGAATCTACGTGACGGGTATGTAGCCGCTGTTTATTTTGCCAACACAAGCCATAGCAATCACCTGAGCAATATAAACTTACACGCAGGGATCATGGACAGACACGTGTAGTATTTAATGTGAATCTTTGCTATGGTAATCAGATTAAACTTCATAGAAGAGATCTCAGAAAGATGACACATCCTTACTGAAAATCAGCATTCACATAAGATTAGGAACAGCCCTGACACTTCATGCATTGTAAAAGATAATGAGAACGTCCTGTGCTCGGGTTCTGGCAGGATCTCCAGGTAACTAAACAGATTCACAAAAAAATATTTGCTTACCAAATTGTAGACAGTGAAGTATGATGCCAAACATACAAAGAATGAAATATTGGTTTTACATACACTTAGCTACTTCATTACCACATACATTTTACCCTTACAGACCACTTTTACCTACAGGTAAGCCTAGAACAGTGATTCTCAACCAGGGTTCCTCTAGAGCAAGGGTCTCAAACTGGCGGCCCTCCAGCTGTTGCGAAACTACAAGTCCCATGAGGCATTGTAAGACTGACAGTTACAAGCATGACTCCCACAGGCAGAGGCATGATGGGACTTGTAGTTTTGCAACAGCTGGAGGGTCGCCAGTTTGAGTACCCTGCTCTAGGAGGTTGCTAGGGGTTCCTTCAGCATTGGGCAATTTCTGCCTCTCAGATAAGTTCCCAAGATCCCATTGATCTTTTTTAGCTATCTGTAAGGAGGTAATTCTTCCCAATGACCACAAGTGTAAGGACCATTCTTCCCACTGACCATCACACTAATGTATCATGAATTGTAGATTTCTAAATTTTTAGCAGGGGCTCCCCGAGCCTGGAGAACTATTTCAAGGGTTCCTCTGTGTTGAAAAGGTTGAGAAAGGCTGGCCTAGATTAAGGCTTACCTGTAGGTGCAAGAAATATCTTCTAAACCGACACGTTTAGGAGAGATTTGCAAAAGACAGGCACCGCTGTCTACGACGCATGCGCCATAGACAGCTGGGTGCAGGCACATTGAGTGTGCCGTTGCTAACAGCGATAATGCCGTTGGCAGCGGCTCCCTCGCACATTCGCAGGAGTGACGTCATTGCGGCTCCTGCCAATCGCAGCGCCAAAGCAGGGATACCCGGAAGGAAGATGGACGCTTCATAGAAGAGGGGGCATCGGTGACATAGCTGGCTCCTGTGTCAGGTAAGTAACACATAATGGGCTACTATGCTTTACCTTTGCAGGGAAACGAAGAGGAAGTAAAACCCATCAGGGTTCACTTCCTCTTTACAATGGTGGACAAGTATTCGTGGAGTGTGGTTTATGAGCGGCACAAGACTGGCCAGCATGCTTGGAAGGATTGTGAATTAAACCATATTTGGACGACTCCGATCACAGACACACAATGTACAGAGCAGATATAAACCAATGATTAAAAAAAAAAAAAATAATTGATTATTTTTTGCTTTAAAATCTGATTTTTTGGATTTTTATCAAATTTATTTTAACAAAATGCTTTTGGAGTAAAAATAAATAAGAGTTTTCTATTTAAGATACATTAATAATTTAGTTCATTCGGCATGAAATGGAGCTTAGTTATGTAGCAAAATTCTGCAATATTTACATTTTTGGTAAACTCAATGATTTCAAATAACATGCACTGCATCGATGCATTCACACAATTTCACAGTAACCATGAGTTAAAATAAAGGTCAGGAATATTCCTTTATCCCATGGTTTTCCAAATCCAAGTACACTACAAACTGTATGATTACATCGGTTCTGATATCGCTGTTTTACTAATCCGACAGCTTATTATTCTAAATAGGAAACCTTCATTTTGTTTGCAAATATTAAAGATTCTAACCACCAGCAAGAATAAGTCCTCTACTGTTGTAGAGTAAGTCTTCTGAGCAGACCTGTCTGTGGTGGCAGTGTGTGTTGTAGACGCTTATTCTAAAATTATAATTGGTATTCCCAAAATTACGAGTCCCCCCCCGGCTCAGTCTTTTAAAAATGGGGGTGGTGGCAGTTAAAGGGTTAATTGTGTAATTAGCCCAGTGACAAACGTTCTCAGGCTGCTCGCACATAGATTGTGGACCCGCAAGCTGGAAAATCTTTGTGCTGGGCGCTGCTGAGAGTGGCATTGTTACGTAAGTGACAGCGTGGTGTAAGGTTGGCCGGTCCTTCGTCGCAAGTTAGCGAGGAGGGCAGGGATCTGACACCCGCGTTCGTCACCTACGTCCTTACATTTAAAGTGCACCTGTCATTTCAGATCCATCATGGCAGTGCCTTGGTTGACGCCACCATGTCCCTCACCTTGTTGTGTCACTGCCACATCACCTCCCGTCCCATTAAAGTGAATGGGACCATCGGTGAGTCAACAGCAGGTCAGAGGAGGAGCTGCTGCAGACAAGAGGTGACAGTTGCTCTTTAAAAATTATGATTTTAATCAAGTTAATTTAAATCAAGTCTTTTTACTAGTGATTTCAATCGTAATTTAAATCAAATCCATCCAGGTACAGAGCCAGTCCGAGTATCTCTGTACCTTGTGATCACTGTATTAGTCAAATACAACAAATATAAACACTTTAGTGTTTAAATTTAAGAGCCCTCCCCTTCCTCTCACAACAGAGGAAGGGTAGCAAATGAGGATTAGTGAATGAAGGAATTAGCAGGAGCAGAATCATGGTGAAGGGTTGTAATTGATTGTGGAAATGTATTTTTGTACACCCTCTCCATCCTGTTTCTACGTGACCTGAATATTATCTCCCTCTCCTCCCTTAGAGCTGGTTCACACCAAAACGCGGTGTGGGAAAAGCATGTTCCATGCACGTTTCCCGCACTCCAGGCAATTGTACTGCCCTTGCGATCTGCATACAGATGCCAATGTATTGTTAATGGCACCCCAAACAGTGCTTTTGTGGACACATAATTGCCTAGTTCCTGCAGTTCGGTGAAGTACATTTTTTGATAAAGTAGCACTTGCACTACTTTTTCCACGTCCCAATGCAGCTTGCAGCCCCATTCAAATGACTGGGCTGTCAAAATTCTGGGCTGTCAAAATTCCCGCATTCCCTGTGTGACCGGCCCCTATTCTAAACATCTCCAACATCCTTTATGACCTTTACATTAACCTATTCACCCCATCCTCTGTGTATAACCTGGAAATTACATGTAGTGCACCATTACCATGCTCCATGTTTAAGCTCCTCCAATACCAGCATGTTTCTAAATTTTCAAAAATCGTGGTAAAATATACGATTACCTAGGGGGTATTTACTTTCAAAGAGGGTCATTTTGGACATCGTCTTACTGTCCTGGCATTTTTACGATATGTGTTTTATAACAAAAAGGGATACGGGTTTTCTTTCAAAAATGTTGTCTTTTTTCTTTTTAACTACTTCCCACCCGGCCACTGTATATATACGGCCGGGTGGGAGCCGTCTACTTCTGTTCGGACGTTCCTGAATGTCCATCAGAAGTAGCGGGATCGCGCACGCGCGTGCCCGCGCAGCGGCGCTATCCCTTTGCGCTCGTGTCACCCGGACACGGCGCATCTCGGGTCGGCAGGAGGGCTCTGTGATTAGCCCTCCTGATCACATGACGGCCGTGTCCAATCACAGCCGTCATGTGATGTAAGCAAACAGCCGGTTGCTAGGAAATCGGCTCTCCTCACACGGAAGTCGTCGGTGAGGAGAGGAGAGCGGATCGCTGCAGCCGGCTGGTGATCAGTGAGTATTAGCTGTTTTTTTACAGCTTTTTACTCACTGATCACCAGTCTAGTGTAAACACACAACACACCACACATGTCCCCAAAACATACATGTCCCCAAAACACACATGTCCCCAAATAATAAAAACACATGTCCCTCACATATGTCCCAGTAAAATAACATGTGCCAATGATTATCTGCACACATATGTCCGTGATCACCTGCACACATCTGTACATGATCATTTGCGTACATATGTCTGTGATCACGCAACCAATTATTATACACTTAACGAAATTTTTTTTACTAAAAACATGTAGCAGAATACATTTTGGCTTAAATTTGACAAAATTTAATTTTATTGGATTTCTTTTTAAAAAGAAAGGAGAAAATAGTTTTTTTTTTTCAAAATTTTCGCTATTTTTTCGCTTATATCGCAAAAAATAAAAAACAGAGTCGTAAATAAATTCCACCAAACTAAAGCTCTATTTGTGCAAACAAAATGATAAAAATGTCATTTGGGTACAGCATTGCATGACCGCGCAATTGTCATTGAAAGTGCGAGAGCGCTGAAAGCTGAAAATTGGGCTGGGAAGGAAGGGGGCGAAAGTGCCCTGTATTGTAGTGGTTAAAGAAAAAAAAAAAAAAGTAGTAAAAAAAAGAAAATAATTCAAATGTATTTGAATACAGTGTTGCATGACAAAGTACTTGTTAGCCAAACTATCACAGTGCTGAGAACTGAAAAACGGCCTGGTAATGTAGGTGTATTCCAGATTCTTACTCAAATGGGCAAAAAACGGGGAATCATTTGCTTCCCTAGTCACCACCCCACTGACCTAAACTCAGAAGTTTAAAACGCAAAGCAAGAATCTCCTCAACTCGACCAGATTATGACATTTACTGCAGGGAAGACATCCAATGGTTGCCTGGACACATAAACAGCAGTGTCTCAGAATAGAGACTATGCAGAACTCTTCAAAGGATGGCGTTTGTAGCACTTTGAACAAGAATGTCTGATGTCAATGGACACCGCACAGTACTGGCCCATCCCTAAAGTTTAAATAAAGATTAGACATACACTTGTACAGTTCATGCCGGAATTCTTCACATACCCTTGACGTTCTCTCGGGGCAGAAGTAAATACAGGTTTAAGTGAAGTCATCAATTCAATCTAAAAAAAAAAAAAGTGACACGTGTTGAAAAGGTGATTAGCAACGGACAAACAACAGTGTGACTTAGTAAACAGTCATGTGACTTTGCAGCACGGAAGCCAAAATGGAGACCATTCAAACGGCATGCAGATGGTGTCTGTGGGGGGAAGTCGTCCGTCCTCCGTCCCCCCCCCCCAGGTAACTTTCCCCCACAGACACCATCTGCATGGCGTTTGAATGGTCTCCATTGGATTGTACAAAGCTACACCATCTAAGAAATTCTTCCAGAGAACAGTCAAGCAGCAGGTGGAAAACATTCTTAATTATATTAATTTCAACTAAAATAGGAAAAGAAAATGTTTTAGGAACTCATTATTCTACAAAGAATCGGTGAATTGTTCTGCTGACAAAAGGAATAATTACAGAAGCCTAGCAAAGTGTGAACTATATTATCTTATTACGTGTATGGGAAAATTAATTACAAACTCCGGTACATATCCTGCACTATAAATGGTGGGGAGTATCCTGCCTGTAATGAGGTACAAAGCACGATTCTAATTGCAATCAATCTTTATAAAAAAAAAAGAAAAAAAATAAGTGCGGGAAGGGTGATGGGGAGGGGGTACAGGAGCTGGAGAATGTCCCCTTTCACACTGGGGCGGTGCGGGTGTCGGCGGTAAAGCAGCGCTATATTTAGCGCTGCTTTACAGTCGTTTTAGCCGCGGTATTCGGCCGCTAGCAGGGTGGTTTTAACCCCCGCTAGTGGCCAAAAAAGTTAAAACCTCCCGCAAAGCACCGCTGCATCGGCACTTTGCCGGCGGTATTGCCGCGCTGCCCCATTGATTTCAATGGGTAGGAGCGGTGAATACACCGCTCCAAAGATGCTGCTAGCAGGACTTTTTTTTTACTGTCCTGCTAGCGCACCGCTCCAGTGTGAAAGCCCTCAGGCTTTCACACTGGAGTGAAAGGACTCGCTTTTTTCAGGCGCTATTCTTAGCGCTGTACCGCCTGAAAAACGCCTTAATATGGGTGAACCTAAAAGTCCTTTCTTTTGCACTCAGCCTCCTCCAAATTCCTTTTTTTTTTTTTTTGCTGCTGTGATTCAACTTCCTGTTAGAGGGTGGCTACGTTTATTCTCCATAGTCCCGCTGTATGTAGGAACGTAGCCACCCTCTCTTGAGCGCTACCCAGATGGACCATGGACTACAGGATTTGCAGTGTCCCTAGAACAGTGCACATGACCGCAACTAACATGCACTGCTCATTCTAAGTGAAATGAAGGGGAAAAGGAGAAGGTCGGGAATGCGTCCCGCGGCGGACATTAGTAAGAGGCAGAAAAACATAGTAAGGAACCAACCTAGCGGCTGTTGTGCTGTAGGATGACAGTGACGCTGATGCACCGATTGCAGCACATCTGTTTGCTTTTTTTTTTTTGTTTAAACTTTGAGTTAAAGTGATTAAAAATAAAAAATCTGCCTTTTTAATAAGTAATACATTTTATACTTGCCTGCTCTGTGTAATGGTTTTGCACAGAGCACCTCCCATCCTCCTCTCATCGGGTCCCCCACCAGTGCTTCTAGCCCCACCCCCCTGCCCCCATAGCAAGCAGTTTGCTCCCTCTGTGTCCATTTACACACGCAAAGCGGCTTGGCCCCACCCACGCTCTCCACTCATTGGCTCACTGACTGTAATTGACAGTAGCAGGAGCCAATGGCTCCTACTGCTGTCTCAGCCGCTGAGGAGGAAGAGACCTGGCAGAGTTGCTGCTCTCGTGTCTTTTGCTGGATCGAGATGGGGCTCAAGTATTGGGGAGGGGAGATGCACACAGGCTTTTTACTTTCATGAATAGAATGCATGAAGGAAAAAAAAAAAAAACCTTGAGCCTTTACACCCAAATCCTACCAGCTGCAGCAAGCTGCAAGACAGATTGCCTTGCACTGCAGAAAAAGTACTGCATGCCATAGTATTATTCAGCACACCCCAGCAATGGCGTGGTGTGACCTGGCCAGGTGGGAGACGACGTATTTTGCTTCGTCTTGCGGTGGGACGGCACTGGAATAGCTTCCCAACGCAGTCCTACTGCACCTGATGTGAACAAAGGATTACAGGGCCCGTACGTAATAGATGAGTTTGGATTATTTTTGGAGAACATGCTTTAAACACACCGTCCCCTATATCTCGCCCGTAATATCACTGGTAATCAGACTGCTCGGCTGTAGGTCTGTATAATAAGCGGTAAATCTTATGACAGTTCTCAGTTCTCCAATTCTCAGACAACTCAATTCCGGTGTTTATACCGACAGGGTCAACTATCTACCATCATTACTTCTAGAGATCTTAATGAAAGCAATAGATCTCAGTGAATTCCAGTAAACAGATTGCTTTCACAATGCTCAGTGATGTTAATAGAGTCTTGAACTGCTTTGCTGCCTCTGCGGCCAATTCTCTAGAGGAGGCTCATTTCCCTTTAATTATTAACCTGAGTTTCAGGCACATTCCAGAGGAACTAGAAACAATAGCAAGGTTTATATTCCGAAACTTGCATGCCTATGGCCTGACTCCCACACAGCTGCGAAGAGTCGCTCCGCTCTGATCTGCACAACACACTGTAGACGCTACATCTGGATTTTAGGAGTCTTCTCACAAGTCAACAAAGGGGCCATGATAATATGTAGAGAGAATCGCAGATAAACGGCACTGCATTCTAATCAGTGGAAAGAATCCCAAAAGGTAGGGCACTTGACTTTTTAGGTGTGTAAAAGACAAAAAAGACAATTAAAATAATTTTCATCCTTTTTGCCACTTTCACACGGGCACCGTTCAGGTCCACCTGTCAGTTTTTTTTAGGCGGACCTGAACGGACGCTCCATAGACCTCTATGGAGCGACGGATGTCAGCAGTGACATTTCCATTGACATCCGACCCGCTCCGCTAAAGTGTGACAGAGGAAAACCCTACTTTTCCAGCCGTTGGCGGACTTTACGGTCCATCTTCATCCGATCCCCCATAGAGGAGAACGGTGCTCTGACAGGTCCGTCCCTGCACAGTGTGTACTGTCATCGACGGAGCGATCCTCCGCTGAGCAAAGCGGAGCCCGGACATGTCCGTGTGAAAGGGCCCTTATTCATAAAGTTATAATAGAAAACAAAAAATGTGCATCACTGTAAAAATACAGGGATAAAATCCAGATTCCATATGACGGACTCCCCTACAACTTGTCAGTGTCACATCCAATATGCGATACATACGAGGTTCCCCAATCCACCCCGTTACTGCCTCAACATGTTTCACAGGCTACACCCACTTCCTCAGGAGGTCTTCTAAAGAAAATTATCTAGAATAATATTCATAAACATGAGCAAACGTCATACATACAATACAAATTACATATACTGTTACAATTAGTGCAACCATGAATTTTTGCATAATGGGCATACTAGGTTTGTTTTACTCACTGGGCTTACAAAGTCCCATCAACACCTTCATTTCCCCCTTAAAGTCCTCCTGAGGAAGCGAGTTCACCCTGCAGAACACATTGAGGCAATTACAAGCCGAACTGGGAACCCCCCCCACCCATATGCATCTCATATTGGATGTGACCCTGACAAGTTATATGGGAGTCCTTTATATGGAATCTGGATTTTAACAGTGATGTACATTTGTTTTCTATGTTTAAGTGTCACTAAACCCACATCCTAAAAAAACTCAATAAATGCTGTATTACATGCTGTTCACACTCACACCGTCACTATGAGATTAGTTTTCTGTATTCTGAAAAAAAATCTGGTTGATCCTGCTGCTCTCTCCACCTTCTCTTCATGTCCCACATTCAGCTAGGGATTTTGCAGCTGTGGTGGCAACTTTGCACATGCTCAGTTTTCAGTGAGTTTCTATGCTGAGCATTTCCTCCCTATCACATCTGAGCAGCCCATGTGACTATAGAGTCACACATGTGGGGGTATACACAGACAACCCGCTCCCTCCCTCCCTCCTCCATGCCCACTAAACAGCTAAACACAATGGGGGCAGGATATTACATGTAGATTAATGGAGGCTTCAGCTCCTAATTTATTCTAAGGCACAGGTTGAAGGGGGGCGTGACACCGCCCATACCAGGTTATTGCCCAAAAAATAATAAAGATTTGATTTCAGATATATATTGGTATGACAATTTAACCACTTGCCGACCAGCCGCCGCAGTTTTAATGGCCGGCTGGGCGAAACAATGTTATGTTACGTCGCTTCATCGACTGCTCACCCCTGGAGCCGATGCGAGTACCCGGCGGGTGCGATGATCGCCGGGCTCTTGTGATCGCTCGTGGTACACCGAGAACCGGTATCTGTGTGTGTAAACACACAGATCCAGGTCCTCTGAGGGGAGAAGAGACTGATCGTGTGTTCATACAAAGTATGAACAGCGATCTGTCATCGCCCCTAGACAGTCCCACTCCCCTTCAATTAGAACACAGAGCGGGAACACACAGTTAACCCCTTGATCGCCCCCTAGTGTTAACCCCTTCCCTGACAGTGACATTTTTACAGTAATCAATGCATTTTTATAGCACTGATCGTTGTAAAAATGCCAATGGTCCGAAGTGTCCACCATAATGTCTCAGACCCAATAAAAAAAAAATAGCAGATCACCGCCATTGCGGGGCTGAATAGGTTAAAAGACTTTATTGATATTTATTTTTTACTTTGTATTCTAAAAGGCGTTTTTTTTTTTTTTTTTTTAACATGTGACCAGCAGCAGAGGACTAGAAGCTCCTCCTGCTTAGGTTTCCATGCAGACAGGCTGGGAGAGATCTGGCCCATGTGACTGTATATCGATTAGGAAAAAGGTACTTTTATTTTTTTTAACTAAAATAATTACAGTGCCGCCATCCCCATATAGAAATAGAAGGGACAATGTGTCTTTAGTATCACTTGTATGTGGATTTAAAAAAAAAAGAATTCACACTGCTGATCTCCTTCTGGAAATCCTGTATTCATCTGTCTAATGACAGAAAAAAAACAAGCCAAAAACTTTACAATAGTAACTCAAAATAATCAATGTCAGAAAATACAGGATTGTCTTTTGTAAGCACCTCCATGCTCCTATATTGATGGTGGATACGGAATGCTGCACTACCTGTCCACCTTTGTGCCTAGCCAGTGTTCCATGTGAAATGCCCATCCGTTACATTTCTGTTCTTAGGTGGAGACGCTGTTCAGTTTCCAATCACTCCCAGATTTGCTTTGAACCATGCAGACCCCTAACATTAGGGTTAAACGCAGCTGCTGGATAAAGCTATCCAAGGACGATGTCCTGGGAGTGTAGAAAGTGCTTTGTAATCAGATTTAGTTACTGTCAGCGTACAGTAAAGGACCGTGTGCCAGGCTGCTGCCCGATGCCAGGAAGCACGGCCTACTGAACAGTCACATATAGGTCACCAAACAGAAATCCTCTAGCCTAATGATGGGATCAGGTGCATGTATATAACAACTGGTAGGTCACACATCGGAGACTCAGATGGGAATGACATGTACTACTTACAAAATGTGCAATTACATAGTTCAATTAAAGAAAATACACTTGACTTGCTGTATCGGAGAAGCTTTGCAGTAATAAAAGAATATTTAAAAAAATTTAAGATAGATTTAAAATAGTATTAAACGCTTCAAACAAAAAAACATTCCCCTCTGGGTGATCTATGTACATTGCAAGGAGTAGAACAAACTTTGATGCAGATTTTGTTATTCTGAAGAAATCCCTGTGTGTTTGTCTGTGCCTCTGTACTGAGTGGGTTTAGGCCCCTTCCACACTTCTACAACTTGTCCCACCATTTGGGACTGCAAAGTAGCATGACAAGTCGTTCCCCCATGATTTCCAATGACAGCCATTCATATTAGTACGACTTCAAAAGTAGTCCCTGCACTACTTTGGTCAGATTTTGATGCCAATTACACAGGCATTCCTAGAAATCGCTGCAAAACAGAGCACAAGTGTGAAAGGGACCTTAATGGGAGTGGTTTCATAATTAACTGTCAGGGGTGGAGCTACAGGGCACCAATGAGGAAATCTGCTGGGTCTGCATCCCTTTAGATGGGTTTCTATTGAAAGTATCTCTCCAAAAATGACATTTTTGTTGCAGAGGATGCCTGAAATCTGACTTGTATCTTAGTGCAGATTTCTGGGAAAATTGGTGAGCCAATCACACAAGCAGGAAGTTATGTTTCTGGGGAGTGGTCAGTACATTGTGTGTATAGAACATCCCCAGGTAGCCATATTTCATTGCATTCTCTGAAAATTACAGAGCGGCAGATTGAAAAGTAAAAGGCAATTTTTAATAACATTCAATTACAATATGGATTAGTGATTATATGCGTCATATTTGTTCTTTATGTGCAATTTTACCCTTTAGTTACCCTTTAACTTTAAAGTATTTAGGGCCAGCCTGCAAACATACACTATATATATTTTTTTAACCTGCCTCCAGTCCCCTACCTGGCAAGCTGCATCCTCCTTATCGATTGGTTTGTGCAAAAGTTATAGCATTTACGAAATAGGGAATAGTTTTATGACATTTTTATTAACAATTTTTTTTTTTTTACTAGTAATGGTGGCAATCAGCGATTTTTATCGTGACTGCGACATTATGGCAGACACAGCGGACATTTTTGGGACCATTGTCATTTATACAGCGATCCGTGCTATTTAAATGCACTGATTCCTGTGTAAATGACACTGGCAGTGAAGGGATTAACCACTAGGGGGCGGGGAGGGGTTATGTGTGACGTATGTGTGTTTTTTTACTGTAGGGGGAGCGTGGCTTGGTGATCGACATCACTGATAGTCTTTCCCGGTGACAGGGAACAGACGATCAGTGTCAGTCTCACTAGGAAGCACGGGGAGAGGTTTGTTTACACATACCTCTCCCCATTCTTCAGCTCTGTGACCCGATCGCGAGACACCAGCGGCGATTGTGTCCGCGGGTACCGCGGCCACGGAGCTCAGGACCGGGTGGCGAGCGCAACCCACGGCTGGGCACTTAAAGAGCACCGTACCTGTACGTTAATGTGCCCAGCCGTGCCATTCTGCCAACGTAAATGTGCAGGAGGCGGTCCTTAAGTGGTTAAAGTATTTAGGGCCAGCCTGCAAACACACACTATAGTTTTTTTTTAACCTGCCTATACCTGGCAAGCTGCATCCTCCTTATCCCCCTAGTGCCACGTCCCCGAACTTTCAGTCTGTAGGGTGCACTCTAATCCTCGTCAAAAAGTGACACAACTGCCCTAAAAGAGACTATGTCCCATGACCCTTCACTACCCATTTGTATTATTAAGATTATACAGGATTTATATAGCAACAACAGTTTTCTCAGAGCTTTACAAAATGAAAAGGTCCTTCATTGTGACAATGCTGACCAATTCAAAACTGTCTGGTCTGTACCGGCAGCGCTAGACAAGTTTACTTAGTGGAAGTCTTATTATTTAATTGTACCTACACGTAAGCCTATACTAAGGTTTACCTGTAGGTATGGTGAATATTTCCTAAACCTGCACAGTTTAGAAGATATTCAGCATGCATGCAGCCAATAACGTCATCAGTGCATGCGCTCTGAAGGTCCGGTTTACCGTGCTGGACCATCAGGGCCGTAAACATGCGCTGGAGTGACGTAACCATGACTCCGGCCACTCACAGCGCCGGAGCCTGCGAACCCAGAAGAAACACAGAGGAAGATGTCAGCCATCTAAGCGGTGTGCGGGCGCCAATGGAGGGCTTCAATCTACGGTAAATATTTCATAATGAGCTAGTATGTGATGCTTACAGGTTTTTTTCCCCGGGGTCTACAACCTCTTTAAGCTTATAAACAGCTAAAGCTGAAAAAGCCCAACTATAAACAAACCGTTATTTCACCTCATCTGCCCCCATTCCAAAAAGAGGAACTGCCCACACAGTGTAATCACTCTGTTTCTAGAACACAGAAAAAGGAAATACAAAGTACTTATGGTTACTTTTAGACATACGTCAAAAATATACATTAAAATTAGTACTGGATTTCCATACAAGACCTATGAGAGTATATACTAAAATTCCTCATTACACCATGCACGGATATCAAAACAATGGTGAGACGCACACAAAAGCATTTCCTGACATTCACTGTGGCTAGTGGCACAGCTTCCGTTTAGGAGTCGGGTCTCAAGGCCTACAAGCCACTCGGAGTATACATGCAACACCATCCATTGTAAAATCAACTGAGATCATTCAATAGATTTTATACTAGTGGTGATCAACTTTCTTGGTACGGGATCCTCAAGTGTGGCCCCTGGCATCACCAGAGGGCCATCAAGAGACTGCGGACATGCAACTGCAGATGGTCAGCGACTGCGGACATGCAACTGCAGATGGTCAGCGACTGCGGACATGCAACTGCAGATGGTCAGCGACTGCGGACATGCAACTGCAGATGGTCAGCGACTGCGGACTTGCTTCAGAAGACAGACTCAGGACCCATCACATAAGACTGCTAGAGGTGACTGCCCCGCATGAATCAATCTATCCATATTTGTGCTCCTAACAGCCTCTTTAAAATCACTGTGGCACATCTGTTATTTCTCTTAGCAAGATCCTTTACAGAATATAACAGAAAAAAAAAAATGAAATAGGAAAGGCTGCATATAAATAACATAGTGTGAAAGAAATATACCAAGTAATTTTTTATTGCACTGGCCTGGGTAAGAACCTAGTCAAGAAAAACAGACTGCCATTTGCAGGGGCCCTATAGATCATACTATAAGTGCCAAAGGGCCATATGTGCCCACACTAATTCTCCCAGGCTGCAGGTTGGGCACCAAGGATTTATACATTGCCTATAAATGGTCCACCATTAAAGAGACCATGACAGTAAAATGCAATTTATGGAATTCATTAAAATGGAATGTGGAAATAAAAAAAAAAAAAAAACGGTGCCCAAATCCGATTTGGCCAAACTACTGTCTAATTCCAACACAGCTTGATAAGCCCCACTGGACAGCGATCTTTGTGTGTTCCAATTCAATTGTCAGAGAAAAAGGAAGGACGCCGTCAAAACCGACAGTCGGACCCGAACGGCCAGCCGTCAAAAGCGGCAGTCGGACCCGAACGGCCCCGCCGTCAAAAGCGACAGTCGGACCCGAACGGCCCCGCCGTCAAAAGCGACAGTCGGACCCGAACGGCCCCGCCGTCAAAAGCGACAGTCGGACCCGAACGGCCCCGCCGTCAAAACCGACAGTCGGACCCGAACGGCCCCGCCGTCAAAACCGACAGTCGGACCCGAACGGCCCCGCCGTCAAAACCGACAGTCGGACCCGAACGGCCCCGCCGTCAAAACCGACAGTCGGACCCGAACGGCCCCGCCGTCAAAACCGACAGTCGGACCCGAACGGCCCCGCCGTCAAAACCGACAGTCGGACCCGAACGGCCCCGCCGTCAAAACCGACAGTCGGACCCGAACGGCCCCGCCGTCAAAACCGACAGTCGGACCCGAACGGCCCCGCCGTCAAAACCGACAGTCGGACCCGAACGGCCCGCCGTCAAAACCGACAGTCGGACCCGAACGGCCCGCCGTCAAAACCGACAGTCGGACCCGAACGGCCCGCCGTCAAAACCGACAGTCGGACCCGAACGGCCCGCCGTCAAAACCGACAGTCGGACCCGAACGGCCCGCCGTCAAAACCGACAGTCGGACCCGAACGGTCCGACAGTGTGAAAGGGGCCTTAAGTTCCTCTTTAACTAATCATATAAAAACATTTATAAGACTCCAGGTTTTTTTTTTTTTTTTTTAAACAAGGAACTCAGATGACCAATGCACTACGTTGCCCCTGGATCATCCATAGACAATCTATAAGCACACTGTTTAGTAAGGAAAACCAATAAAGGACACATACTAGACAAAGTAACGAGAATGAATGGTGTCACCTAAGCTGCTGCCTACCCCCCTCTTTACTCAGCCTGCTGCCAGAATGAACACTCTGTTCCCATGAGCACCACACACACTCGCTTTTCATTTTGTAATTAAGCCTAAAATCCATGGAAACATAAATTGCAGCTATTTTTATCTTGTTAGAAATACAGAAATTCTTTCCAGCTTCTTATGCCTCTATAACTGTAGCACACAAATTACTCAATGCAGCCATGGTGCAAAAGCGTTGTCAGTTAATGTGGTTATAATAAGAGGAAATGTGTTGATAGATAGAAGTTCCTTCAGCAAGGTATGAGCTGGAGGGTCTCTCCCCTGTCTGCCTAGGAAGTCCCCCGTCCTACAGCCATTAACATGTACACAAGATCACAGCAAATCACATATGTTCTTATAACTACACTGAAGGGTTATTTTACCTCTGAAAAAGATTTCAAGAAAAGATCAATTACAAGAACAATGTAAAATGTTTGATTTATTTTTTATTTTTTTAATACGTTGTCTACTCTTCTGAATGTGTACCTATTATGCTCATTCTTTGATCTGTACAAAAATGGCCACTGAATTGTTTTATATAAAGTTTATGGGCACAATTGTCATCCCAACTATGGGATCGAAAGCATTAGATCAGCAAGACAGCCAAAACATTTTTTTTTAAAAGATTTTAAAGCCATACATAGCACACATTTAGACCAATCCCTGCCGAGTTGGATGAAATTTGAGCTGTAGGTATGGCCCCACCCGGCTTGGCAATAATTGATTCAAATAAATTACTGAGCCGGGTTGAAACATATTGGCCAAACAGTGACCGCATTCAATCAGATGCAGTCACTCTTTGGGTATTTAAAGTGGAACTTAGGCCCCTTTCACATGGACGGACCGTTCAGATCCGCCTGTCAGTTTTGACTGCGGAACTGAACGGGTGCTCCATGTTAGTCTATGGAGCGTCGGATGTCAGCGGAGACATGTCCGCTGACATCCAACCCGGTCCGATCCGCCAAAAGCAGACGTATGGCCCCACGTCCAGATCCGTCGCTGGCGGATCGGTGAGATCTGATGAAAATGGACACAATGTCCGTTTTCATCCGATCTCTCCATAGAGACTAGCGGCGCTCGCAAGCCCCTCCCCGCCCCGAGAGAGGCTTGTCATCCGCTGGCTCAGCGGAGATCAACGGATAGATCTCCCGCTGAGCCGACGGACAGAGGCGGACTCCGTGGAAGCGGAGTCCGCCTCGTGTGAAAGGGGCCTTAGAGGAGCTCCTGCAGAAAAAAATAAAAGCCAGCATCTACACATACCATAGCTGCTGACTTAATATTAGGACACTTGTCCAGGGATCCAACTGTGTCTTTACCCAATTTTTCAATTGGCTATCGGGTGCTGTCGCAGCCATCTCCACAAGGCTTCACTGCCGGTTCCCTATTGTGCATGCGTGAATGGCGCTGCGTTCTGTGAAGGGGCCGGCTGCAGGGGAAGAGGGAGGGGGGTTTGGGGGCGAAATTCCCGGCTGAGTTTGAGTTTGACATGGCAAACTCAGCTGAAAGTGGGAGTGGATACCTGTCAAAACCAGGTACCGGATCCCTTCCCCCCAAAAGGTGCCAAATGTGGCAGTGGAAGGGGGGAGGCCAGACAAGAGGAGCTTCTTTTGGGTGGAGCTCACTTTAAGTCTGAAAATTACGTTCTGCTAGATCCATTCAGGCTAGCCCCTTTTGCAGCTATAGAAAACATTAAACTGCCTCACCCTGCTCTGCACAGGCTCAGTTGCTCTCCATTTTTGAAATTTTTATTTTTTTTTGGCATTGTTTTTGGAAAATCAGAACCACTAGAGACTGATCGTCTAACAGCCTAAAGATTTACTGCTGTTCAGGGTTTCAGCAAAATAGCAGCCTTCAGCAAGAAGAATCAAGAACTTTGCTGGATTCAATTTACAGCACACACCAATTTTGGCAGCATAATTGTTAATGTAGAATGTATGTTCATTGATAAATAACATTATTTTTTATCATGTTATTAATGGGTAAACAGACATAAGTACAGAATACTCTTTCCGGTAGAGGAGATTCCACCATTCATCCACACTGTTCAGCATGAATGGAAGAAAGTATCGCAACAAGAGAAATCTAAAATTGGATGGCTAGCAATTCAGCAAGGCATTAATATTTCTCCAATTACATATTTTCTTTAAAGGACAACTCCAGGCAAACCGCTAAATACAAAAAAACCATTTTCATGTCAAAGGTTTTCCTGTCACTGGACTATGAATCAGCAGTGGGATCCTTGCTCATTCATTGATAAGCAGGCCAGTGACACAGAGAGCCACAAACATGGTGTCACCAACTGGCTGGCTATGAGGTATGCCATTCCAAAGAGCGGGTCATCAGCATCAGAAATCTTTTGGTGGGCAATTCAGTCAACATATTTCAGTTCTGTGTTTAGCTTCTTATCTGCACTGCCTAAAAAGACAGCGTGTAGACTTATCTGCATTAACGGTCTTACTAAATCTACTTATGCTTTAAACCCAGCCCCCTCCTTAGAGCATACCTATGATGACAGAAACCACAGTGAGCATTCTGTCCTACGGCAGGGGTCTCCAAACTTTCTAAACAAATGGCCCATTTACTGTCCTTCAGATTCAAAAGGGGGTCGGGGCTGTGGCCATTGGGAGTAGAAAAGGTCTAAACATCAGTGGGAATAAATAATGCCCAATCTTTGTCAGTGGGAGGAATAGTGCCCCATCAGAATTGTGCCCCATTGTTGGTGTCATTGGGAGGGATTGTGCCCCATCATTGGTGTCATTGGATAGAACTGTGCCCTTTCATTGGGCACCATTGTTGGTGTCATTGGATAGAATTGTGCCCCATCTTTAGTGGCGTCGGGAAAAATTGTGCCCCATATTTGGTGTCAGTGGGGGGGGGGGGGTTATCTCCTATTGTTGGTATCAGTGGATGAAAATAGTGCCCCAAGGGCTGGATAAAAACAAGTAAAGGGTTGCATCTGGCCCGCAGCTTGGAGACAACTGTCCTATAGTCCTAGACCAATGCTGTGAGCTGCTCGAAATAAATCAAAAGGAAGTCACTTGCAATAGAAGAGGTGTTCTACTTGCCTCTCCAGCAGCCTACATTCTCCTGTGTTCATTATTTCTGGCACTACAGACTCCTTTTGGACACTTCAGCTTCGACATTTATGGTAGTATTGGTGCATGAGTCTTCTGCTTTCATTCCATTCTGGCACTAAAGCCTCCCCATCAAACCCTTCAGCATTAGACCCTTATGGTAGCGTTGGGTGCATGGGTCCCATGCCTTTATTCTGTTCTGGCACTACCTTCTTCAGGCCTATCAGCCTTCAACACTTACGGTGGTGTCAGGTGTCTGTGGCTCTTGTTTCATCTGGCACTAAAGCCTCTTTCAGAACCTTCAGCATTCAACACTTATGTTAGTATTAAATGCCTTTGTCTCTTGCCTTCTTTGCATTACGACACTAAAGCCTCCTTTAGATTCTTCAGCCTTTGACACTTATGGTAGTGTTGGGTGCCTGTATCTCCAGTCTCTCCGACCTGTGGTTCCATCCTCCAACCACAATATCAATACTGTGCCCCGAAGAAATGTAGGGATCGGAGGATGGAACCAACATTGGGGGACACAGTCATCCAACACTCCTGTTTTGAAGTAGAGGCAGATTGCTGAAACAGATTTTAGTTAAAGTGGTTGTTAAGCCACTCTAACCTGTATACAGGGGGTCCCCGAGTTACGAACTCGTTAGGGACTGGCCCCGTGTACGGAACTCGGAAATGTTCGTAAGTCGGCGCGCATGCGCAGACCGACAAATACGGAGATTTCCGGACATTTCCGATGTTCCGTCTGTTGCCGTTCTGCGCATGCGCGGCAAATTACGGACATTTCCGGCATTTTTCGACGCTCCGTATGGCCGCGCATGCGCAGAACGGCCGACAGACGCCGAAAACCACCGGAAAATGGCGGAGGGTCCCCGCAGCACCCCGTTCGTAAGTAGGGGTTGTTCGTAGGTCGGGTGTTCGTAAGTCGGGGACCCCCTGTACACCATCAGCACTGCCTCCTATTGTAGTATCCCCCCTCTGCGTGGGATTTATAAAAATAAATGCTGCAAATACCTAATTTAATTGCCTAGATTGCGATCACATGACTGACCAGCTTTCTCCTTTTCTCCTCTGAGAGATGCAATGGGCGGGGGCTGAGATTCCTCTGCTGATGTTTAGTCTGGAGGGGAGGAGGAGAAAGCTGGCTGGTCATGTGATCGCAATCTCGGCTCTTAAAATTAGGTATTTACAGCATTTATATATCATCCAAAGAGGGGGACACTGCAATAGGAGGCAGTGTTCATGGTGTATACAGGTTAGTGTTATGAAAGCAGCAAGAGGGGGGGGGAGGGGCGGTGTTCTGCCGAGAAAGTTCCCCTCGGTGTATAAGGATCCCCGTAATGCGCAGGCGCATCGCTTGCGCAGTACGAAGCCGCCGGAAATAGCCGAAGCAGAAGACAGTTAATCAGCTGTACATGGCGCCTGCAACGGGGCCCCTTGCGGGCGAGCTACGCTCGCCACCCTTCGGGCACGGCCACGCTGCGCTCGGCACATTTTTATTCTAACTCTATGTCCACTTGGATGGTGGGGCTCGAACCTGGACATAGGTTAGAATGTAGTGCGCAGGCGCCGTGTACAGCTGACTGACTTCGGCTATTTTCGTAAACTCTGTTGTGCTTCATTGTGCTTCGTACTGCGCAAGCGCTGACGGGGGAACTTTCTCGGCAAGATAGTGTCACACACACACACACACACACACACACACACACACACGAGAGGGGGGAGAAGGACACAGGAGCAGATAGGAGAGCAGATAGCAGGCTGCTGATGACAGAGGCACGTAAACTGACCACGGTGTCTGGTCTCAGCAGCCATGCTACACCATGGTCAGTTTACAGAGGAGTGGGGAGAAACTGTCAGGATCAACCAGGTTTTTGAGGTGTTACAGGGGGCCAAATTACACAGGATAAGCAAGCACTATGTCATATAACATGCTTTAAAAGGAGCAGGGTCCATTTTTTGGGGGGGAAGGGGGGGGGGTAACAAACACTTTAAGCTAAATGCACACTGTTTTGATTTTTTGTTCAACCTTCTGGCTCGAGAGGAGCTTGCTTTGATAACTATCCAATGTTAGGACAGCAATTGTGTTCTGACAGGGGGGACCCCCCCCCCCGCTAGAACCTAGAACACACCGGCCGGCGCTCTAAGCCATTGGCTGAGAGCACTGATCGGATTCCGATCAGATATTTTCCGGTCATGCCCCTTTGACAGAAGCCGGACGTTTTGACCGCTTCTGTCAGACAGGCTGCCATTTCTGTTGAACCGCCCGTTATTTTGTCTGGGTGTGTAGGGGGCTTTAGGAGACAAAAGCCTGTTGTAGTAGAGTGCCATTAGGATTTCTTCATTGACTGACAGGGTCACTTTAATAGGTAAAAAATTTACATTAGCAAAAGTCTGGTCATAACGGCCAAGAGGCATCCGTGCAGACCTTTCACCCCCCACCCTACCAAATGGTCTGAATGGATTTAGTTCTGTAAAGCCATCACACAGTAAAGAATGAAGTTCACCCCCAGAAATTCTTTTTGCAATGGAAGGCGTCACTTTCACTGTCATTCGACAGCAGCAAACTCTGCAAATTCTTTCACAAAGACAAAAAGGTCCACCCAAACTGCAATGAGTCAGGGCTCCGATGTGAGCTGGAATCATCGCAGCCAAAAGTCCTGTGTATATAGAGACGCTGTGATCTCACTCAGCAACAGGCCGCAGCACAGCTGGCATCTTTACACTGGTATGGAGATTAGTGGTGTCACTGTATGACCGGATTACATATTGACGCTTACAGAAATTCCTTAAAAAGCCATCTAGCTTCATTTCAGGGGAAAGGAAACAGAGATAGTTTCAGTTTGAAAGAATTACCACACCCAGGGAGAAAATAACAAGAGCGCACAGACAGGGCTGTGTTTAAAAACTGAAAGGGAAGCAGCTGACAACAGTATTTTAATCCAGCTATGAGTCACCAGCACAAATTAACCCTACTGTCTAGGGAGCGCGTTCAACGCCATCGCTGGTGACGACTTTAGGCCGAGTACAAAAAGTGACTTGGATATAAAACCTAGGCTACGTGTGACGTGCCATCTACATATACTACAAATGTGCTTCATAACCAGATAAAGACCTCTGAAGAACCCTAAAGCTGTACTCCAAGCCAACACCTAACTACACAGCTCAAACAAATATATGGGAGCAGATTTACCTGCCAAAAGGATTAGTCATTTAGTCCAGACAGCCTTGGGATTTGCAGAGCCCTGCCAGATACCAAAGCCAGTGCCGTGACCACACTTTTCTCTACAACAGTTAAAGTGGTTGTAATCCCCGGACATGAAACATGAACAAATCATATCCCTCTATAGCAGGGGTCTCAAACTGGTAACCCTCCAGCTGTTGCAGAACTACAAGTCCCATGAGGCATTGCAAGGCTGACAGTTACAAGCATGACTCCCAGAGGCATGATGGGACTTATAGTTGTGCAACAGCTGGAGGGCCGCCAGTTTGAGACCCCTGCTCTATAGCAGGGAGATCATGTCGGGATGCCCTTAACAGGAAGACACAATGACATAAAAAAGGTAGAAACAATGCAAATAACTTGCTTATGGTACAGACTACTAAGATAGGTTAGTCTTTCCTATTTGTGGCAGGTGGGGTTTACAACCACTAGACCAGGGCTGCCATGTAAACATCAATTGTATGTTATTAGTGATGCAAGGCACTAATTATTACACAAAATAGAGTAAATACCAATCAGTGACTGCTGCTCCTCTCTGCCAATCTCTTCACCAGCTTCCCCTACCCCACCGTAAAAAAAAAATCAAAATACCAAGCACAACATACAAGGCTCATCCACAACATGGCCCTCAGCTACATCACCAACCTCATCTGCAGACATCGCCCAAATCGTCCCCTCCGCTCCTCCCAGGATCTCCTGCTCTCTAGTCACACCTCCTCCCATGCTTGCATCCAGGACTTCTCCAGAGCCTCTCACCATCCTCTGGAACTCCCTGCCCCACTATGTCCTGCCAGCTCCTACCCTGTCTGCCTTTAGGCGATCCCTGAAAACTGACTTCTTAAGGGAAGTCTACCCCACCTCCACTTAGGCCCTCCTATTCCTTCTGTACTGAACTGTATTGTATTGTAATTGTACTGTCCGTCCCTCTACATTGTAGAGCGCTGCGTGAACTGCTAAATAAATCTTGAATAATAATAATAATAATAATAATAAATAATTAAATTCAAAATACTAACAACTACGTAGAAAGCCATCCACAATTTCGCCCCCAGCTACATCACTAGCCTAGTCTCCAAATACCAACCTACTCGTTCTCTTCGTTCCTCTCAAGACCTCCTGCTCTCTAGCTCCCTCATCACCTCCCTCCATGCTCGCCTCCAGGACTTTTCCAGAGCCTCTCCAATCCTATGGAATGCCTTACCCCAATCTGTCCGTCTATCTCCTACTTTATTAGCTTTTAGACGATCCCTGAAAACCCTTCTCTTCAGAGAAGCATATCCTACCCACACCTAACAACAACCGTATTTTCATTTTCTCCATCAGCTCATCCCCCACAGTATTACCTTTTGTTCCAATTGACCCTCCCTTCTAGATTGTAAGCTCCAACGAGCAGGGCCCTCTGATCCCTCCTGTATTGATTTGTACTGTAATTGTACTGTCTGCCCTCATGTTGTAAAGCGCTGCGCAAACTGTCGGCGCTATATAAATCCTGTATAATATAATAATAATATTATTATACCATCCACTCACTAATGAAGGGGGGGGGGGTATTTACACACCCCACATACAGACTCTGTGTAATCTGCCATGACAGTATAAACCATTCATACAGTACAGCCAGGACAAAGCTGTTACCATGACAACATAAAGCTATTTATGAGATCCGAGGGCTATAACTGGACGGACACAATGTCGTGGATTAGTTCATTTAGATGAAGGGCGGTAATCAATCCACATATGAGCAACATCTCTGCATTTGTAACAGGATATAGTGAATTTCCCCCATGCACTTTAACTTCATCTTTCTTAGTTTTCCTCTAACAAGATAAGAGGCTGAGTGCGCCAAACCTTACACAATAATGAAAATAAGAAACAGATGGCAATTTAGTAGTGGCAGCAGAATTTATGTTCACTATACATTCCATGGAAACCATATAGCATGGAAGGGAAGAAGTCCAAAAACATTAGCTGCTTCTCTGCGATTTTCTTCCTGGGCAAATACAATGTTCTCTAATTTTGTTATCTGGCATTTCCTGAAATGGACACATAAAACGCACTCTGATGCCATCCTTATAAATGTAACCCAGTAAATGATGCCCGGAGGCCACATGAGACAAACGGAGAGAGCACTTAGACACCATTATATAGATGCCAGAAGAAATCAAGAGGACCGTATGAAAGCCCACCACAACGTCAAATGCTACAATATGCCTTTAACAGCAATCTATGTCCAAAAAGTCATTTATTGCAGCTTTTATACTTGCTTTTTGATTACTGTATGTGAATTAGTAAACTGGTCATCTGTGTCAAGCTTACACCTAAACTAGCCTTAAAACGGTCACCTCCCCTACCTATCACCCATGCTAACTAACCTATGTAAGAAAGATGTATAAATGTACCTATTTTTAGGTTGCTCTGGTCCTCCTGTGTCAGCCAGCATCAGCTGCAGGGGAGAAGAGCGACTGCTCTGACAACAGCTAGTAAAGCCTGGAGCTGTGACTTCACCCATAAAGCTTTAATGGCCTATCCATTCACGGTGTTCCCTCCTCTCCCCTGAAGCTACGCTGGCTGGAACCGGGAAGCTGTAATCATGTGACCTCTGAAAATAGGTAAATATTTACATCGTTCTTACAGCTGACAGGGGTTCCTATCCCCACATTCACTTTTCAAAACACATTGTGGCTGTACAGGGCTCCACCCACACAGCCATGCCACTCATTCAGATTCTGATGAACTACAAGTACCACCTTCCACTGCAGCAGACGGACTTGTAGTTTCAATGTGTTGTGGGGATGCCGATGAGCACTCTTGTTGTCCACTGACATGTCCTCCGGCTTTTAAAACACAGCCCCATACAGAAGTACAGGCTGAAAGCTGGAGGACATGTCTGCAGGAGTCCACATTGCACCCACGATCTACTGATCACGGCTACAATGCTTTCCAGGCTCCTGCAGGAAAAAATAATAAATGCACATTTCTTAAAGGGGTTGTAAAGGTTCGTGTTTTTTCACCTTAAGGCCTCATTCTCACAAGGCGGATCCACTTCCACGGAGTCCCGCCTCTGTCCGCCAGCTCAGCGGGAGATCTCTCCGTTGATCTCCGCTGAGCCAGCGGATGACCGATCCCTCTCTGCTCACTGAGCGAGGAGGGGCTTGTCGAGCACCGCTAGATTCTATGGAGAGATCGGATGAAAAAAGGGACAGCATGTCCGTTTTCATCAGATCTCACCCGATCCGATAGACGGATCCGACATAGGGCCATCTGTCTGTTTTTGGTGGATCGGTCCGGGTCAGATGTCAGCGGTGACATCCGTCGCTCCATAGACTAGCATTAAGCGCCCGTTCAGGGCTGCCGTCAAAACTGACAGGCGGACCTGAACGGTCCGACAGTGTGAAAGGGGCCTTATGCATCCTATGCATTAAGGTAAAAAAACACCTTGCAGTAACCCCCCCCCCCCCCAGGCCCCCGTTTTACTTACCCGAGACCCAAATCTCCTTGGGCGCAATCTCGCGTTGATTTTATTGAGCTCTAGTCGGCTCTTCATTGGATGATTGACAGCAGTGGAAGCTGCTATCAATCAAATCAATAACGCAGTGCGCTGGGGGGCAGGGCCGAGTCATACACTTGGCAGCCGAGTGTATCACACAGGAGTGCGCCCGCAAGGTAACCCGCCTTGGAAGAGAGCTTCCCAGAGGGGGTTAGCTCTTGTGGGGAGGAGCCGTGAGAGTCGCCGTGGGACCCCAGAAGAGGAGGTTTGGGGCCACTCTGTGCAAAACGAACTGTACAGTGGAGGGAAGTATGATGATATGTTTGCTTTTAAAAACAAACCCATAGTATCCCTTTAATTCAATTTCTTATTTTTCCGCAAAGGTGAACTTGGCCTTTAAGCCGATACTCTTTCCATTTTAACTGAATGTCAAGACTGGAAAGGTGCAACAACAAAAAGGTGAAAGATAAGACTATTAGCAGATCTGGCTGGATGAGGGCCTGATTTGTGTTCTAACAAGTATGAAGCAGGGACCTTGTGCAAGGACTCAAATAACGCCTGATTTTTGTAAACTCCTTGAAAAAAACAGCACACAAAACTGAAATCAACCTTTCTCTGGAACGAGAACAACCTGTGCATAATTTGATTTTCCAACATGGGACTTTTCTCCCCCGTGAAAAATGAGCTCATGGATACCAAAACCTTCATATGCTATTCATTTTAGCCCTTCAGGTGAAAAGCACTGAAAGTCTGATCCAGGGTTCTGCTGGAACCGTTAACTGAAAAGATGACTAAGAATGCTTTTCAAATCCTGGCAAGCGCAACAGATGGAAACTTCCACCCAGCCCTTCTCCTGCTATAAACAGAAAAATGGAGCTGGGATTTTAAGACTTATTTACAGTAGCTAAACAAAGTGGCCAGACCACATGGAACAAAAAAAAGAAAAAAATTCCACACATATATAGCATGTCCTTTTTAAAGCCAGGCCACAGGAGCGGTACAAATTGTTCGGTATAGTGAACACTGGTACAAACCAGGCAGAGCTTCCAAAACGCTATCAATTCAATCTAGATTGTTAAACTGCAATAATGTTCAACTTTCACTGTACTTGGCCCCAAATGCAAAAACAAACCATCTATACAAGACAAAGATGAAGTGGCAACAGAACTGTCTAGTGTGTCTCTCCCCCCCATAAACCAAATGTCCCCAATTATTATACAAAGAAAAACTAATATATATATATATATATATATATATATATATATATATATATATATATATATATATATATATATATATATACACATATATATACACATATACATACATACATACACACACACACACACACACACACACATACATACATACATACATACATACACACACAAACTTCATTACATGCAGTTAAAAACATACAGGGGCCATGCTGGTAAGGACTTGATATTATATAAAAACTAGAATTGTATCCAGACAACTGTGCCAGTCTGCCATGGCACTGCAAGTCCAAGTACACCATATGACCTGTGACAGGCAAACTGGTTAAGATGGTAAAGGCTCATTCACACTTGTGGCCAGTGGGGTTATACCCACACTGCATTCCTCAACCCAAAACATGGGCCAGAGGGGGTTAAACACATTCTGCTATCGTGATGTTTTGCTTTGTGGTCGCAACAAAAATGATACCCCTTTGATGCATTTGGTGGGCAGTAATGCCACCAAACACGCTTCATTCAAGTGAACGTGGCCATGCCTCAACTGCCCTGCAACCGTATGCGTTAAATGGGGTTGCACACGGTAGTGCAGGCTTTTCAGGGTTAAAAACAGGCAATGAGGAGATGACATATTGCCAACCAGTCACCTGCCAACCGCCCTCTGAATTGCTATCCACCGTAGATCAATTTTCAAAAGGCACAGTTTCCATTGAAAAACAACCATTAATGAGAATGAGCGTTTAATCTTGTAGCCCTCGCCTTCATCAATCTTTACACCCCAGTGGAACTCTTAAAATATTTTTTAGGGAACCCCTGCTAAAATTAATTTGTGGTCTCTGGGAACAATGCCCCTCCCTTTACAGGGGTGGTCAGAATGTAACCCCTACAAACAGCTAAAAAAAATCATTGGTGTGATGCTGCTGGCTCTGTCAAATGGCATTGCCCCCAAAACGATGCATGCGACAGACGGGAGGTTAGCCAGCTACAACCTTGGCACCCCAGATGTTTTGGAACTACATTTCCCATGATGCTCAACTACACTGCAGAGCGCATGAGTGTCGTGGGAAATGTAGTTCCAAAACATCTAGAGTGCCAAAGGATCGCCATCACTGCCCTATTACCTCTGGAGAAGCCCTGGTGAAGTAGGTTTGTTTACCTCGAATATATGAGTATTACTCTCTCTGTGCAGGCTATGAAAAACAAAAATAGTGTTGATTCCAGTCAAAAAAATATCCAGCCTTTTTATGCCTATGTTAAAAGGGGATGTCTGTTCCTATCAGAGACAAGTAATAGGGGCGGTCACGTGTGATTAGACACACCGACATACCGATGCACGGAGATTGAAGTGCCACACAACAGTTCAATTTCCCCCGAACCCTCAAAAATAGGCCTGATTTACACCTATGAATTTTTAGTGCTTTTTGCATTTTGCAGACATGCAAAAAGCACTAAAAATGCATAGGTGTGAATCAGGTCTAAGGCCCCATTCACATCTGAGCGTTTTGTAGCTTGAAGCCTGAAGCTACAAAATGCTGGAGGGGAAAAAATCTATTATTCTCTATGGAGATGGTTCACATCTCCACTCCAAAACGCCTGAAGCTCAAACAAATTCTGGAACTTTTTTTTTAGGCACATTTGGGCATTTTTCAGCTTTTTACATTGGTGACCTTTTTACCTGTACAAAATCTCGGCAAAAATCGTGCGACTTTCTGCCTGAAAACACCATGCTCAGGTGTGAATGGGGCCTAAGGCCTGGCTCACATCTATGCAGGTTGCAGTTTGCATATTTTACGTGCATTTCACGTTTTTCAATACGCATTTTGGAACCATTAAAGTCTATGGAACCAAAAACAAGTCCCTGGACCTTTCCATAAAATGCAGATGTGAACTACATCCATAGGAAACCATGTTAAATGGACTGTAGTGTGTTTCTGCAAAACTGAAAATGCACTAAAAAAAATGCATGGGTGTGAACCAGGCCTTAAACCTCGTGAAATCAAAAAAAACAACGTCATTTCTGTTATGTGCAGGCTTCCCTTGATTGCCTTTTCTTCTTTCCTTTGTGCGCTTGTCCCAGCGGCCATTTTAAGTAAGGGCAGATAATTATTTTTCAATTTGCTTCCTGGTATAATCATCTGCCCACCCGATAATCAAAAAGATCCCACACCTGCACACGGTCCAGTAATCACTCCATAGCTTGTTTGGGCCTGGTTCAGTATACCGTGCCCCGACTCACTTGAAAGATGTAGTCTCAAACACTGTTCAATTGGACGGTATTATGTGTGATATCACTAACCATACCCAAGCACATAAACCTGCTCAGGCCTAGCAGAGCGCAGACCAGTGGAGACAACCACATTCCGGCATAGTAAAAAGCAACTGTGTGAGTACAGTGGAAATTGCCAACGTTTTGGTGGGGGCACGGCCCTGAGAAAGACAGCAACACATCGAATTGTTGGATGCTTCGAGTCTTGTGTTGGTGCCTCTTTCCTACATTTTCCATAGTCGTTTCTACTGTTTATTGGTCAAATAGTATTACATGGGTGTTAGTAGGAAGGATGCACAAATCCTATAAATAAAAGGAGGTATTACTATGGAGTTCCATGCCCTGTATTCCATGTATTGTCACCTCAGTATCTCCCAATAGCCACATATTTCACAGGAGGTTTGGTTATGATCCCATAGATCTTCCTCACAAGACGACGTTGTAGCCAGTGATCTCATACCAAACCTTGCCTAGCAACACAACCCGCTTGTCTGTGAGATCGGAGATGCAGCAGATTTAATGAGGGGGGAAACAAATGCTCTACAGAAGGGTTTACATTTGTGAGGATTAAAAATGTCAAAGGCCAACTGTTTACAAAATGACACAATCCAAAAAGCTCTATGACCACGGGAAAAAAATCACCTTGCAGTACCGTTCTGCCTTTTTGACTTTGACTAAAAAGGGACTGCTGGTATATACAAAAAAACACTGAATGGTTTTGAAATGCGAGTAAGATGAAATGCCTTTTTCTAACGGATAAAGATAGTTACGGCGTGTTTTGTTTTTATGCTGAAAACCCAGAACACAATCTGTTAGACTTACTGTACATGGCCCAATATCTACAGCGTGTCACAAGCGACAACTACATAAGTGCTGCAATCACTCATTAAGGTACACGGTGCGATTCTCTCTTGCTTAACCACTTCTCATCCCAGCCATCATCGAATGACGTCCGCAGGAGGGATCTCCCATCCTGGGCGGGCATCATACGACATCCTTGGCTTCCCGATGCGTGTGCCCGGCCGCCGCATTTGCCCGATAACAGAGCAGGACCGTGGATCTGTGTGTGTAAACACACAGATCCACGTCCTGTCAGAGGAGAGGAGACCGATGGTGTGTTCCCAGTACAGAACACCAATCGGTCTCCTACCCTTGAGTCCCCTCCCCCTACCGTTAGAATCACTCCCTAGGTAACACTAAATCTCCCCCCAGTGTTAACCCCTTCCCTGCCAGTGACATTTATACAGAAATCAGTGCATTTTTATAGCACTGATCGCTGTATAAATGTGAATGGTCCAAAATAGTGTCAAAAGTGTCCGATATGTCCGCCTCAATGTCACAATTAAAAAAATAAATAAATAATAATAAAAATGCCATCTATCCCCTATTTTGTAGGCGCTATAACTTTTGCACAAACCAATCAATATACGCTATTGCGATTTCTTTTACCAAAAATATGTAGAAGAATACACATCAGTCTAAACTGAGGAAAAAATGTTTTTTTTTTTTTTTTAATTGGGATATTTATTATAGCAAAAATTTAAAAATGATGATCAAATACCACCAAAAGAAAGCTATTTGTGGTGGAAAAATTATAAAAATGTCATTTGGGTACAGTGTTGCGTGACTGCGCAATTGTCATTCAAAGTGTTAAAGCACTGAAAACTGAAAATTGGACTGGGCAGGACAGGGGTTAAAATGCCCTGTATTAAAGTGGTTAAAACCGGCCCTAAATGGTTCAAATCTCAGCCAGTTCAACCAAAATCGTGTATGGGCAGGCGGAATGTACCAAAGTTGTTTGACCAACTTGGGTACAACCAGCCTGTCAGATTTTACATGCAATTATTGCTAGTGGCTATGAGGCTGAGTTCATACGTCCAGCTGCGGTTTGCAGTCCAGAGTCCGGTGGGGTTTTGTTTACCGGTTCAGGTGTGAGATTTTATTTGAATTCAAACCTAAACTTAACCCAAAATCGCACAGGACCCTTTTTAGAAATGGACCGCGGCCGCCCTGGACATTGTGAGCCGGATCCATTGAAAGGCGTTTCGATTCACGCGTTATGCAAATCGGATGCAGTTAATAACACATCCGATTCGCATATATGTGAACCGAGCCTTAGCGTTACAGCCGCTAGCAATAATTCCCCCACCAGAATAACACAATGGCTCCGTAGGAGAGATTCCCCTGTCAACACTGGCTGATAATGGGGGAATCAAGCAATTCACGGGTTGCAGGAAAGAAAAAAAAAAAAAAAAAAATCGCTCCATCTATGGACAGCTTAACAAGAGAAAATTTAAAAAGACTTAATACTGCACCCTTTGTCCCCCTCCAGGGAAAACTACTTTTTTTAATGACTTTCTGTAGGAATAGCGACAGTGGGCATCTTATGTGGTCAATGGTCTCTCTTTTGAGTTTGGGCGAAGACCTTAATGTTTGTTTTTGGGTTTTCAAGTTTACCATGTTCCTTCTATGACAATATGCCTGTGTCATGAAAACAATGAATCTTAAGATACTCTAGTTAAGGATAGAGGTAATACCCAGGACTAATGATTTGATTATGGTATGTGATGTACGGTATGCATCATCCTCAGTTGTATGCATTGTGTTTCTCATTTTTTTTTTTTTTCTTTCAAAGTATTTTATTTTTCAAGAATAAAATGATAAATGTTTCTCATGTTTTAGCTGTATTGTACTGCATTTTTAAGGATTTTGGCACAACAATATTTAGATTAAAAAAAAAAAAGAAGGAGGAGAAAATGAATCAATTCCTCATCCACATGAAGAGGATGGATAGAGAGGAATCTCCACGGGTGGCTATTGTATTTAGCCGTGTGGCACCCTACAATGGCACTGCCGAACAATCACTGCATCGGACTGTTCACCTGATACATTTCTACTCAACACAAATCAACTTTTGCCGAACCAGCTGATGTACGCGGGCCGCCGACGCTTTAAAACTTTGGCCGATTCAACAGAAATGTGCCAAAACTCAAGCCGTCTATGGCCAGCTTCAAGCTCGAATCTCAAAGCTTCAACATAAGATTCATTTTCAAGTTTAATTGGATGAAGCTGTAAACACCTGTTCCTATTTTTTTTACACCAATGCTGACATGAAAATGATAGAAGATTATTTAGAATGGAGCGATGGGCAAAAAAAATAAAAAAAGACACGACAGTGTCAGTAGTATTATCACAGCAGTCCTCCCCCTTCCATTACAAAGCTGTATTACCTGGTGATCCGGTCAGTAACTGATATTTTATAAGGGGGTTCTAAAGCCTAAAAGTTTTTTTTACCTTAATAAATTCTACTGTATGCATTCAGGTAAAATACCTGCTGTGTAACAGAACCCCCCTTATCCTCACCTGAGCCCATTCAGGGTCCAGATCTGTGCATGAGAGCCGAGGATCTCAGGGCTCTGTCTTTCCTATCTGGGGGGATTGATAGCAGGAGCCATTGGCTCCTGCTGCTGTCAATCAAATGCTGTGATGAGGGGCGGGGGCCAAGCCGCCCAGTCTGTCAATGGACGCAGGCAAGGCGGCTCGAGAGCAAGCACGCACACACACACGTACCCCAATAGAAAGCAACTTCCTTTGGGGGCCATCAACAAAGAGCACCGGCGGGGAACCCTATAAGAAGAGGGTCGGGGCTGCTTATGCAAAACCACTACACAGAGCAGATCAGATCAGTATGACGTTTCATACTTTAATGAAAAAAACAAAAAAACTAAAAAACTAAAAACACCTTTATTATCACTTCAGCTTCCTTTGACATACACTATCTTGCCAAAAGTATTGGGACGCCTGCCTTTACACGCACATGAAGTTTAATGGCATCCCAGTCTGTCCGTAGGGTTCAGTATTGAGTTGGCCCACCCTCTGCAGCTGTAACAGCGTCAACTCTTCTGGGAAGGCCGTCCACAAGGTTTAGGAGTGCATCTATGGCAATGTTTCTCATCTTCAGTCCTCAAGGCGCCCCAACAGGTCACGTTTTCAGGCTTTCCCTCGGATGAAACGGCTGTGGCCATTACTAAGGCAGTGAAACTGATCAAATCACCTGTGCAAAGTAATGGATAGCCTGAGAACATGACCTGTTGGGGTGCCTTGAGGACTGGAGTTGAGAAACACTGGTCTATGGGAATGTGACCATTCCTCCAGAAGAGCATTTGTGAGGCCAGGCACTGATGTTGGATGAAAAAGCCTGGCTCGCAGTCTCCGCTCCAATACATTCGAAAGGTGTTGCATTGGGTTGAGCTCAGGAATCTGTGCAGGCCAGTCAAGTTCCTCATTCCCAAACTCGCTCATCCATGTCTTTATGGACCTTGCTTGGTGCACTGGTCTAAAACGTTTGGTTGGGGGGTTGTTTTTCAGGGGTTGGGCTTGGCCCCTTCATTCCAGTGAAGGGATCTCTAAAGGCGTCAGCATACCAAGACATGTTGGACAATTTCATGCTCCCAACTTTATGGGAACAGTTTGGGGATGGCCCCTTCCTTTTCCAACATGACTGGGCACCAGTGCACAAAGTAAGGTCCATACAGACATGGATGAGCGAGTTTGGGGTGGAGGAACTTGACTGGCCTCAATACTTTTGTAATATAGTGTAGATACAGTGCAGGAGTGAGCATAGTCATCCCATACATGTTTTGATAAATGATCGGTTTCTTTTCTGATAGGAATAATCGATCAATAGCTGACAGCCCATTCAATCCATATGCCACACACTGGGAACTAAATTTCAATCGATAGTTAAAATATGATCGTAAATTATTGATCAGATCTCTGTTTTTACCATATAATCTTCTAATCTGATCAATCGAAATATGATCATATTCATAGCCATAGTCGGCTGTACATCCTGGCCACGGAAATGCGACCACAATTTACATTTACATGCCAAAAAGCACCCACACACATGAGCCCTTATTGAATTAGCCTGCATAACTTCATTATTGATAATGATATCTTATCTGTCTGGGATTGAATTTTTGTCATTTTCTGCACAATACGAAGAAGCGTGGTTCTGCAAGACATTTTTCTTCTCCCACATTCTCTTCTTGTAGAGAAAACTGAACAAAAGCAGCTAAATAACAGGACTGTTACTGGGGTTGAAATGTTGATTTTTTTTTTTTGCTTTGTCAGCCCCTGCTGCTCTTTAAAGTTTAATTCCCACGTAGCAACATAGAAATTGCAATTACATGGCCGTGCTTAGGTGTAGCTTACAGTCATTATGCTGGGAAGCAGAGATTTCATCTCCCTGTGGGAAGGTTTCAGAGAGGCCTGGTGTAACCCTTAACAGTATTGTGCCCTAGATGAGAATTCCAGCCCCATCACCACATTAAGGGATAAATTGCATTGCACAAATAACTATTCACACAAGACATGGGCACGATTCTGAGTAGACAAGAACATATTCAACCCTATTGCAGGCCAGAGGATCTAGACACGTTCTTGGCTAGAAATCTAATTCTGTAAGGCAAAAGTACCGTATATACTCGAGTATAAGCCGAGTTTTTCAGCACATTTTTTTGTGCTGAAAATGCCCCCCTCGGCTTATACTCGAGTCAAGTAATTTTCTTCAGCAGAAAATGATATTTCCGACCCAAATTTGGGCCCCCGTATCTCGGGGCCACTTGGTGCTAGGAACCCCACATTTGGTGTGCAAACCCAGTGGAACCAACACTACAACATATCTAAAGGTTATGGTGTTCCTAGCACCAAGTGGCCCCCGAGATACGGGGCACCAAAGTCGGTTCGGAAAATGTCATTCTCTGCAGAAAAGTGCTTGACATTTTACAAACCGAATTTGGGGCCCCGTATCTCGGGGGCCACTTGGTGCTAGGAACACCATAACCTTTAGATATGTTGTAGTGCTATTTCCACTGGGTTTGCATACCAAATTTGGGTATCCTAGCACCAAGTGACCCCGAGATATGGGGCCTTAAAGTTGGCCAACTGTGTCCATCTGCAGCAATGTAATTTCCTTTGGGTCCAGAGACCCCACATTTTGGCTGCAGCTAGGGGGGCATCTAGGAACCCTTAAAGTGGCTGTAAACCCTTACAAACCACTTTGACCTACAGGTAAGCCTAGATTAAGGCTTACCTGTAGGTCCGATAAATATCTCCTAAACCTACATGGTTTAGGAGATATTTAGAAAAGAAAAGGCACCGCCATCTACGGCGCATGCGCCGTAGACAGCGGCGCGCAGGCGCACTGAGCATGCCGAGATCACGGCGATATGCCGCTCTCGTGCACATGCGCGGGAGTGACGTCATCGCCGCTCCATCGAATGACAGCGCTGGAGCGGCGAGACCCGGAAGTCACTCCGGGTTTGATGGCGGCTCAGAAGATCGTGGATGAGGATCGCTTCGGGGGCTTCGTTCTCAGGTAAGTCATCCATAATGAGCTAGTATGCTATGCATACTAGCTCATTATGCCTTTGCCTTGCAGGTTTCGTTTTTTTTTTTTTTTTTTTTTTTTAAATCAGCTTTACTTCCTTTTTAACTAACAAGTTTGAAGTTCTGGGGACCTATGGCTGCAAATGGGCACAGTGAGGCTGAAAATGGGCATTGTTGACCCTCTTTTCCACTTACAGTAGCTGCGCATTTCTCACCCTAGGCTTATACTCGAGTCAATATGTTTTCCCATTTTTTTGTGGTAAAATTAGGTGCCTCAACTTATATTCGGGTCGGCTTATACTCTAGTATATACAGTACTTGCCTTGCAGCTCTGAGTCTAGGATTCTATTCCCACTAAGGACATGGAGTTTGGTTATCTTGTAATGGTACATACAGGAACATACTGGTCAAGCTTGTCCTTAGAAGAAGTTTCATACTCCACCATAGCCACTGCCAAGCACTACAGAGGAAAGAGGAGCAATTCAACAAATGCCCAAAGTGGACCTGCCAGGGTAGTTAGGAGGGAGCTGAACACTTTGAAGGTGAAAGCTGTAGGTACTTATAACAGATCACTGGTGGCCAAGTTTCTTGATAGAGGGGGCCTTAAAGTGGTTGTAAACCTCAGACATGAATTATGAACAAAGCATATCCCTCTATAGTGTGTACTCAATCCATAGCACTAAGTGTCATTTCTGGCTGCTGCTTTGTTCCTCTACGATCACTTCTGACAAGTTTTCCTGACTCCAAGCGAAAGAAGGTGACAGGGGAGGGACCTCCAGCTGATTGATAGCCTCAGCTCTGTTCCTGTGTGCTGTGTGATGGGGGTGTGTCCCTTCCCATTCAATCAGCTCTCAGAGTTCCCCCCACTTACGTAACTTCAGCTCCACGCCCCCTATTTTTCAGAGCTGAGAGGTCCTGTATCAAGTCTACACTTAGATGTAGAAGAAATACGGTGGCAGATAAACAGGTACAACTTATGTATGAGGATTTGTTTAATCTCTATAATCACCTGAGGCCAGTCATTTCACTGGGTATATGTATGGGTTTACAACCATTTCAACTATGGCCCCCAACATCACCAAATGGCTGGACGTGATATTCAGATTCTACAGAAAGCTGTCAGACTGCAAACATATCACAGGAGAAGGACTTAGACCACAGGCATGCTATAGGTGATGGCCAGAGAGTGCAAGCAGGCAACAGCCGATGGTCAGACACACATTACATGGGACTGATAGAGATTAGAGAAGAGCTCCAAACTCATCTCTAGCTGAACTCCGACCTGTTTTTTTTTTTTTTTTTACTTTAATGACCGGTCGGCTGGGTCATTCCGGCCCCACAGCTCCCATTAACAAAGCGGTGCTCTACAGGGTGGCAATAATTCAGTCTGCAGGTCATTGGAGTAAAAGAGCGAGTTCAGAAGGAAGCGTTCGGAGGAGGAACAAATTCATCTATATTACAAATCACTATTAATTCAGCCAAGAATTACGCATTTTCTACAGTTCCTCTAAACATTTCTTGTGCCACACTTGAAATTTCCCTCAGCAAGATCCTTTATCAAAATCAGAGGGAAAAAAAAAAACCTTAGTTAGACTTACCGGTGACGGTATTTCTACGAGCCTTTCAGGACAGCACCTTGGAGAGAGCGCAGCTCCGCCTTTACCCAGGAAACACTGCGTGACAACGCCCCTTTTTAAGATCAGCTGCTTCCACCATGCCTTCAGTTGTTATCGAGAAATCCTCCGACATGCTGGAAAATATAAGCAGACAGTTACCATGCCCTATAATTATACATTATACATCATAACCTAGGGAGGGAAGTAGGCTGCTGTCCTGAAAGGCTCGTAGAAATACCGTCACCGGTAAGTCTAACTAAGGTTTTCTCTCTTCGCCTTTCAGGACAGCACCTTGGAGAGGATAATCAAGAAACTTACTTCAGGGTGGGACCACTGCCTGCAAAACCTTTCTCCCGAAGGATTGGTCTGAGGCTGAGAGCAGATCCATACGGCAATGCTTTATAAAAGTTTGAGAAACTGGACCATATGGCAGCCTTACCAATTTGCTCAGGCGATGCTCCGGCCTTTTCTGTCCATGATGCCGCTACTGCTCTGGTCGAATGGGGCAAGATTCCTTCTGGAGGCTCCAAACCTAGAGAGGCGTATGCTCCTTTAATAACTTGCTTTAGCCATCTTCCAAGGATGTTTTTGGAAGCTTTACATCCCTTGTGAGCGCCTTCCATTAGAACAAAGGGTGAGGATGATTTTCTAAAGTCCCTTGTTATCTCCAGATACTTAGGAAGATATCTCCTGACATCCAGGGTATGGAAGGCTTCTTCTCCTGGCCCCGACGGTGAGGGGCAAAATGTAGGGAGAATAAACTCCTGTGCCCGGTGAAAATGCAGGGCTCACCTTCGGTAGAAAGGCTGGATCTGTTTTTAGGACTACCCTATCTGGTAAGCATCTCATGAAGGGCTCCTTAATTGATAGAGCTTGTAACTCGCTGCCTCTACAGGCTGATGTTACTGCCACCAACAACACAGTTTTAAACGTTAAAAACTTAAGTGAGGATCCTTCTATGGGTTCAAACGGAAGCTTTGTTAGCCCTTGAAGAACCAAAGATAAATCCCATTTGGAAAAAATAACCACAGATCTAGGCTTTACTTTAGCCATAGCTCTGAAAAAACGAATTATCAGGGGCTCCCTTACCAGGGTTCTTTCAAAAAACCTAATAAAGCCGCTACCTGCGTCTTGAGCGTACTAGCTACTAGGCCTTTCTCCAATCCTTCTTGAAGGAATTCTATAACTGAAATTGTACTAGACAAACTAAAGTCTTTTCTGGAACACCATGTATTATATACTTTCCAGACCTTAAAATAAATGTCTGTCACCTTCTTCCTACTTGCAAGAAGGATAGAGATGAGTTTTTAGGCCCTTTTGTCCTAGGATTTGTTCTTCAGAAACCAAGCTGCCGGGTTGAGAAACGTTGGATCTGGATGAAAAAACTTGCCCTGACTCAGTAGATCTGACCTGTTAGGTAACTTCCAAGGAGGTTTTACTGAGAGGTTCATTAGGGTTGCAAACCACGGTCTCTTTGGCCAATAAGGAGCTATCAGAATTAGTTCCGTGGATTCCAGTCTGAATTTGGCTAATACCCTTGGAATCAGTGAAAATGGGGGAAAAGCGTAGGACAGATAGAAATCCCATCTGTGGGCCAGAGCATCTATCCCCAGAGCTTGATCTGTTCTCTGGGGGGAGAAGAACACTGGTATTTTTGCATTTTCTTGTTTTGCCACCAGGTCCACCTGAGGACAACCCCACCTCTTGGCTATTGTCTCGAATAGATCCTGATTCAGAGACCACTCTGCTGCTCTTAATTTTTCTCCTGCTGAGGAGACCTGCCAAGGCGTTTTCCGTCCCTTTTAAGTGGAACTGCCGATAGGGAGGCCAAATTGTTCTCTGCCCATCTCAGTATTTGGCAGGTTAACTCCAACAAAGTTCTGCTTTTTGTGCCACCTTGTTTTGTTAGATATAACACTGCAGTCATATTGTCCGACCAAATCTGGACATGCTGACTTCTTAGAAGTTCCTGGAAGGACAGAAGACTCAGATGAAATAGCCTTAAACTCTCTCCAGTTTAATGACCTACTCGCTTCTGGCTTGGACCAACCCCCCTGGAATAGTTTGTTCTTCCAGGAGGTCGCTTCCCCCCCCCCTGCGCTGGCATCTGTAGTCAGCCTTTGGGTTACTGGGAAGGACCAGTGGAGACCTTTTGAGATGTTTCTCTGGTTCCTCCATCACCAGAGTCATCTTTTTGCTCTTACCCCTATGACGAACTTTTCCTCCAGAGATTCCTGGAAAGACCAATTTGTCAACATGTCCGCCTGCAGCGGACGAGCATGCAGTCTGGCCCGCTGTACTGCGGGGATTGCTGCTGTCAGTAGACCCAGAGCCGACATGGCTTGCCATACTGAGAACCTTGAATTGGACTGAAGTGCCTTCAGAGCTGTTTCTATTCTTTCTTGGGGTAGACCCATCTTCTGATCCAGTGAGTCTATTTCGTACCCCAGAAACCTTACTCTTTGGGCAGGCTTTACGTTGGACTTCTGAATATTGAGAAGCCAACCCAAGCCTCTTATATGTGCTTGAGTCACTTGAAGATTGACTTCCACCTGACTTTTTGAGTCGGCGAAAAATAGCAGATCGCCCAAGTAGAGCACTATAGGGATCCCTTTCAGTTTCAGGGGTTCCAATGCTTCTGCCATCACTTTCGTGAATACTCTGGGTGAGAAGGAGAGACGGAATGGCAGGGCTCTGAACTGTAGATGCCAGATCTCCCCCTTTCCCAGATTGACTGCGAGGCGCAGAAATTTCTGGGACTGGGGTGCTATTGGGATATGGAGCTATGCATCTCTCCAATCGATGGAGGCCATGTGACACCTGGGGGTCAGCAAGTTCTTCACCGAAAAAATCGTGTCCATCCTGAATTTTTTGTACTTTATGGACCGATTCAACAGCTTTAAGTTGAGGATCAGGCAGAATTTTCCTGATGGTTTCTTGACCCAGAATATATGGGACTAAAACCCTTTTCCTTCTTGCCCCTCTGGGACCTGAGAGATGACATTCTGTTGCATCAGCTCTTGAAGAAGGGACTTCATAGCCAGAGCCTTCTCCTGATCCCTCGGCAAGTTTGTTATGTAGAACCGATTTGGGGGGTCTTCTAAAAACTCTAGATGGTAACCCTGCTGGATTATCCCTAGAACAAATGGACTTCTTGTTGTTTCTTCCCAACTAAACCAGAAGTCCTGAAGCCTCCCACCTACTGGGAGCTGGTCATTTCCTCTCTGAGGATTCCAATTTTCTTTGTTTGGTCCTTTTTCTGAGGAAAAGCTTCCTTTTTGTCTGCTGTCCTATCAAGTACAGCCTTCTAATTCTGGACCAAACAACAAATCCACTGAAAAGGGAATTTCACACAGTTTCGCTTTAGAGGCTGAATCCCCTGACCAGGTTTTAAGCCAGAGGGTTCTCCTTGCGGAATTGACCAGTGCTGATGACCTGGCAGACATTTTGATGGACTCTGCCTAGGCATCAGTCATAAATTTGACGGCTTTTAATAGAGTAGGGAAGGACTCTAATAATTCTTTCCTGGAGGTACCTGCCACCACCTGATTTTTGAGTTGGTTTGACCAGCATTCCAAATTTCTGGCCACCACTGTGGCTGCCATTGCAGGTTTCAGATTGGCTAAAGAAGAGTCCATGCTTTCTTCAGTAGCCCATCTGCTTTTTTGTCCATAGCGACTTTGAGAATTCCCCTATCCTCAAAGGCTAAGCCCGTCTTTCTGTACACTTGAGAGAAGGCAGTATCTATCCAAACACACTCCCCATTCTCCTCAAAAGGGAACCTCCTTTTAAGGGCTTTAGAGAAGAACTGTCCATTCTCTGTCCTTCCACTCCTTTAATGGAGTCTGTTAACACTTTGTGTACAGAAAAGACTATGCTTGACCTCCTCCAGCCCCTGGTACATTTTGTCATGTACTGACAGCTGAATTTTTTCTTCCTGGATCTCCAGTGTAGTATAAATTGCCTTGAGTAAATCATCAACTTCCTCAAGTGACAGTTTATATCTAGAAGCTTTGGCTTCTTCATCCTCTTCCTCAACATCAGAATCAAACGTTGAGGGAGGAATACTTTCCCTTTCTTCCTCAGACTCACTTTCAACTTGCACAGAAGTGGACGGAGGGAGACTGGATTGAGAACTCTGTTCTTGGCTGGAACTCTGACCACGTTTTTTCACAAGGGAGCGTACTGTCCCTAGGGCCTCTGCTAGTTCTTTTCTCACTGAAGACAGGAGTTCCTTGCACCCCTGTGAGGACTCCTCCTTCACTAAACCCGCAATGCAAGATCTGCACAGGGGTTTGGGCCAAGAGTCCCTTAAAGGATTTTTACATGAGGGTCATTTTCTTGAAGTTCTCTCTGACTTAGCAGTAGCTTTCTGACACGACAGAAATAAAAGAACCCGCAGGTCCTCTTTAACTGCAGCCACTAAAGAGTACAACAAATAGGCCCCAACGCCAAACACCCTAAGTGCCCAGAGTCTCAATCCCTGCTGAACTGCTAATGGACCTTTACACCAAAGCAGACAGCTGCAGGTTTAACTTAATACATGAACAAAAAACACCCAGTGATGTAAAGGAAAGAGGTCCCTCTGTACCTCTCCTACCTGGGACTGGCCGGGAGCCTGGGCGCCTGCATCCGCCATAGCTGCTGAAGATTCGTCCTCCATTTCGATCGTAGCAGCCGCCGTCCGCGCGCTTTGAATGGCTTTCCGACCGTGCCAAACAAACGGAAGTCCCGGCCAGAGGACCTGCCCCTTCCTCCTGCGTTCCAGCAGCTGGAACCAATTGCTGCTACGCCCTGCCGGAGGCCTCCACCCACCGGAACTGGCGTCCCCCGCCGTCCGGGATTCGGCGCCGCCATGCTGAGGCCTGGCATGGAACGCTCGTTTCTGAGCACAACCGCGGCCCCCCGAACGCACGGGCGATCAACCTCCGGCAGTCCATTACTCCTGTGAGCCGACGAAGGAAGGGAACACCGGAACACCTAACCCATCGTTCGGGAAGGTGCTGGGCTGGTCTTTGCGAACGTAAGCACAAGGCACTGCCAAAACCCTCGTTTTTTCCTTAAAGAGAGCGCAGCACCCCTGGTTCCCCAGCAGTGTTCCACCATGGCGGAGGAAACACTAAAACTGGAGGCATGGTGGAAGCAGCTGATCTTAAAAAGGGGCGTTGTCACGCAGTGTTTCCTGGGTAAAGGCGGAGCTGCGCTCTCTCCAAGGTGCTGTCCTGAAAGGCGAAGAGAGAAAAAAAAACATAAAATAAAATTTAAAAAGAAGATAGCTAGAAAAAAAAAAAAAACGCATCTAGGTAAGGAAAACACAGAATTCTATGGAGGGCCTGAGAGTATCAAAGGGCCACAGGTCGGACACTAAGGCTCCATGCCCCCCCCCCCCCCCCCCCCCCCCCCCCCCCCCCGGTATCAGAGTACAGCAAGCGCTGGGTTCTCAGGCCAGCACATGACTCCAGAACCTAAAATGGCGATTTGTGAGAACTGGGTTCTAGGTTTGGCATGCAGAAGAAGTAGAGACTGCTTAAAGTGGTTGTAAACCCTTACAAACCACTTTGACCTACAGGTAAGCCTAGATTAAGGCTTACATGTAGGTCCAATGAATATCTCCTAAACCTACATGGTTTAGGAGATATTTAGAAAAGAAAAAAGGCACCGCTATCTACGGCGCATGCGCCGTAGACAGCGGCGCGCAGGCGCACTGCGCATGCCGAGTTCACGGCGATATGCCGTTTTCGTGTGCATGTGCGGGAGTGACGTCATCGCCACTCCAGCGAATCACAGCGCTGGAGCGGCGAGACCCGGAAGTCACACCGGTATTGATGGCGCCGGAGAAGGTCGTGGATGAGGACCGCTTCGGGGGCTTCGTTCTCAGGTAAGTTATTTATAATGAGCTAGTATGCTATGCATACTAGCTCATTATGCCTTTGCCTTGCAGGTTCCGTTTTTTTTTTTTTAGTGAGGAGGCTTTACTTCCTTTTCATTTCTTTCTACACAGCATCCAGGATAAATTTCTATCACTCATTAACCATGGCCTTCCACCGATTGACTTCAAACTACCAACTTGGAAACAAAGTCATAACAGTACAGAGTGCATAGAACCTTATCTCCCATTTTTGCACTGACTGAAGATCTATTTAAAAGTGCAACTAAAATACTCAGAAACTGGTACAGTATATAGAAGTCCTGCTTCAGCTTTCTATATAGTTTGTTAATTTTCCATCAGCTATGGATATAAGACCATTGCCGTGCTCTGGTGTATGCAAACTAAAATCACATATGTTCTGCATTATACAAGCATTTCCAAGTCAGATAAAAATTAAATGGATTACACACAACGGATTTTCCAGCAAGGACATCAGGAAGAGTGCATAAACCACTAAGGAAAATGCACCACAGTCCTGGCTCACGAGTGTCAATGATCGAAAGCAAAGCCACTGAAAAGAACATACAAGACATGGACAATGCCATACAAGTGATGCCATGATGGGGTAGAGGAGCAATGTAAAGCAATACCAGGGGAACAAAAACCTTCATATGGCCGAGACAGGTCATGGTGTATATTGTGCCTCGTCCCAATCCAATTCCAGGTTGTGCTGAGCTGGATATAACAGACGTCCCCACATTCTACCCACACCAAAACACCATGCCCCCCAATGATTAATACCCGGAAAGTAAGCAGTCGACATTCATCCCTGGCACATACTGCCCTAAAGGGAAGTACACCGAGTTAACCAACCTGTCAGAGATACTGTCAAGTGTCTCAGATTTGAAAAGCTGTCAGCAGTGTGGCTGAAGGTGCGTCTCTGTACCTTCTGCCCCGGGCCCCCAACAAAACACCAGAGCCTTAGAGTCCATTCACACAGGGGCAACTTTGGATCCGGCCTCAAGCCGTGGGACATGATAAAAATCAATGTAAGTGAATGAGAGCCGTCTTAATGTACACTACAGAAGTCGCTCAGACTTCAGAAAAGGTTCCTGTACTACGTCAATCCGACTTCTAGGCAACTTGTACCCATAGATTTCAATGGAAGTCGCCTCCAAGTCGGATCCCCTGTCTTAACTGAAGCAACTTTCCAGGAAGTAAAATTTTTTTCTAGGCAAACCCTGCCCTCCCACAGAGCTGATTATTATGTGATTGGCCACTGGCAAAGTCCCCTGTCCTGGAGGCAACTTCAAGTTGCCTTGTAAGTTGCCCCAAGTCGCGCTGTGATTCATACTCAAGTCGTGTCCAAGTTGCCTCCCAAAGCCACGCTGGAAGTCGTGTTGTCCCTGTGTGAATGGACTCTCAGGCACCAGGGCCAAACACTCGGAGTGTGCGAGGCTTAAATAGACACAAATCTACAACTGTGAAGACAATTTGTTCTTTATTTTACCTGCATTGAACAAAGACAGGTTGCAAGTGCTGAGGAAGCATTTGTCTCTGCAATCAGTGGACTGGTATTATCTATACAACTAAACCAAAAAATTGGACAACTCTACATCTTGGTACTGTGTCAGAAACCTGGAAGGTTCCATGCCATCATAAGACTCGTACAATGCATGTAGGCACCTAAATACTTAATTATGCCAACATCGCTTTAGGATCGCTTTGTGAAACAATGATACGAAAAAGACCTCAGGTGTGGTAAACAGTTGGCATAATAAACCGCCAGTCTATTTTTTTTTTTTTAGGACATCACGGCTGGTTAAACATACCAGATGGAAAACTAGCTGGCCATAAACGGCTCAAATATGGCCCGCATCTCTCTACAGGAAATAGATTTTAAAGCTGAAAAATAAAAACTTGCATTAAAAAAAAAAAAATTAAAAGCAAATGGGGCTGGTGGTATCCATTTTAAAAAGGTCCTTGGAGCAGCTATGACATACCGTATATACTTGAGTATAAGCCAACCTGAATAAGCCGAGGCTCCTAATTTTACTTATTGACTCGAGTATAAGTATGTGGTTGTAAGCGTGTCGGGACCCCACTGGGCAAGGACCGCACTATACCACAGATGGACACCAGTGGCAAAAAGCGCCCTGAGGCGATTCAGTTCGCATAGGTAGTGCTATACAAGTCACTCATTCATTCAAGCCTAGGGTGAGAAATGCTCAGCTACTGCAAGTGTAAAAGAGGGTCAACAATGCCCATTTGCAGTCTCACTGTGCCCATTTGCAGCCTCACTGTGCCCATTTGCATGCCATATGTCCCCCAAACTTCAAACTTGGTAGTTAAGGGTTCCTAAATGCACCCTAGCTGCAGCCAAAATGTGGGGTCTCTGGACCCAAAGGGTCCCGAACTGACATTGCTGCAGATGGACACAGTTGACTAACTTTGGGGCCCCGTATCTCGGGGCCAAATTTGGATATGTTGTAGTTCTGGTTCCACTGAATTTACACACCAAATTTGGGGTTCCTAGCACCAAGTGGCCCAGAGATACGAGGCCCCAAAGTCGGGTCGGAAAATGTCATTCTCTGCTGCAGAAAAGTGCTTGACTATAAGCTGAGGGGGGCACTTTCAGCACAAAAAAAAAATGTGCTGAAAAACTCGGCTTATACTCGAGTATATACGGTAATTCTCATTCGTCCTTCTGTGCAATAATCTGAAGGACATTTTCAGAAAATGGAATCATAGGCCTGGAATACTCAGATACCCAAATCAGAAACATTCTTTATACTCCTGATCAAATCAGCAAAAATATGGAAATTCCCCATGTTTCCGATTCACCTGTACAAGCAGTTTTGGATGGCGTCTCTGCACTAATAGCATATTATATGCGATGACATTTAGTAAAAGTTTGGTAGCACGGGCACACATTTATTTCTGTGCAGTTAGACAAGAAAATCAATGCGATGCTTAACTGACCCCCCCGGTAGTCAAAGAGCTTGAATGCTGCAAGTGCCAATGTATATCATATTCTAAAACACTAAAACCTCCAGCTAATCCTCAGGTTGTCCAAAAAGTAAGGCTTACCTGAAAATCGAATAAACCTCACGGATTCTTTAGAGTTTAACATATCCCCGCTACCATTTTTCATCACAAATTCACTTGAGAGAATCCCAAAATGTAAAATCTAACTCAAGCCCTGTAAGGCTTCATGTACACGGGACGTTTTTACAACCTCTCCTGAACGATTTAACTTGACAGATGTTTTATAAATAGCCCAAAATGAAAACGTCTCTAAACAAAAAGGCGGCCAAACACGAGTTACCACTTTTAGAAGCATTTAGCGATTGAAATGCCTCTAAACTCAGCATCTGAAACCATTTTTTTGCGTTCCAATAAAAGCCTCTAAACACAACTGACCCTGTGTAGATGTACGGATAAGATGACAGTGGAGAGCTCAGGAGTAGTAGAAAAAAAATGCCCAACTGCTCCTAAACATCCGTTTGGCAGCAGCCGTGTACATGAAGCCTTAGGCCTCATGTACACGGGACGCTGAAGCAACCTCTTCTGAACGATTTTTTTTTGACAGCTTGAAACTGGCATTTAAAAATACAGAGCGCCGTCGAAAAAGACAGAGCCGAGTGCTCAGCTCCGCTCGCATTCCCACCTCCGTGCAGTCTCTGGAGCGAGCCGAAAAAGACCGAGCCGACTGTACTGTGTACTCGGCTCCGCTCGCAGTCCCGCCTCCGTGCAGTCTCTGGAGCGAGCCGAAAAAGAGCGAGCCGACTGTACTGTGTACTCGGCTCCGCTCGCAGTCCCGCCTCCGTGCAGTCTCTGGAGTGAGCCGAAAAAGACTGAGCCGACTGTACTGTGTCCTTGGCTCTGCTTGCAGTCCCGCCCAGACTGGGCGGGACTGCGAGAAGAGTACAGCCGAGTACACAGGCTCTGTCTGTCTATCTCAGCGGTGGGAAATTTAAACGTGCCGCAAATGACGCTGGACAAGGCTGAAAACTGACAATGATCATTCTGCAATGATGGACACTGATAAGGCTGCATTGATGAGCATTTAAATGAAAAAAAAAAAAAAATTTCCTTAAACTTCCCTCCTAAAAGTTTTTTTCCTTAAAATGCCCTCCTAAACTTGGGGTGTGTGTTATACGCCGATAAATAATTTCAGGCAAACATGTTTGATCAAGTAGGGGGTCAGGCTCAATGGTGGGGTCATCTGGTTCAAATCCAACAACATATAGGTCAAATTCTTATTTTACTTTGGCTAACAGCAATGCTAGTGGTGTACTGCAGGGATATGCAATTAGCAGAACTCCAGCTGTTGCAGAACTACAAGTCCTATGAGGCATAGCAAGACTGACAGCCACAAGCATGACACCCAGAGGCATGATGAGACTTGTAGTTTTGCAACAGCTGGAGGTCCCCTAATTGCATATCCCTGATGTACTGGATTGGATCATGTGCTCATTAGGGGTATATAAATGGTCTATGAAGCATTGCAAGCCATTACAAGATTTGTAATTTAAAAAAAAAAAAAATAGGGCACCTTTAAAAGCGTTTCTAAACAAAAACTCGGCTAAAAGCCAGTACCGCGTTTAGCCGCAATTGGCATCTGAACACATTTTTTGGCCTTCAAAGAAAAGCCTCTAAACGCAACTGCCTAAAAACGACATTAAACAGACCTGTGTACATGTACACATAAGATAACATTGGATGAGTTCAGGGGCAGATGAAAAAAAAGCATCCAACTGCCTCTGAACGTCCGTTTACCAGCAGCCGTGTACATGAGGCCTTAACATTCATTGTGTGTTCTCCTGGCAGGGATGGGCTCCCCGCGCCCTCCAGCTGGGAGAACACAATAGCTCTGCAGAAGGGATTCCCCAAGCAACACAGTCTGTGTTGATGAGGGGGATCGGGCAATTTTCTTTCCTACAACCCGTGGTTGCAGAAAAGAAAAATCGCACTATGGCTGGCTTTAGCACCACCCAAAGCAGCTGAGTGCAAAACTGTCGGTCAAACAGACTGCATCCTATAGCAGTCCTGAATATAAGAAAGCAGCGAGTATCAGCCATGAGCATACAATAGTGGGTAACACCGGTTCTTCCATCCTTACTGTTCAGCATGGATGGAGGAATCTTATGTGGGTTGAATGCAAGGAATCTAGCCCTGTGTAGCTTTAGAAAATTGGTTAAGTGGATGATAGGCTGGTATTGGAAGTATGTATCTGCGCCACTCTCCTCCTCCCTTTTCTCTGCTCCAAAGAAAATACAAATGGCTTTGCCAAGCATTCATGTTCACGCACCTTGTCAAAGACGGAGGTGCTGAAGTAGACACATCCTGCTGCCCATTTTTGTCTATAGGAACAAAGGAAAATGATAAGCTCAGGTGCAACATTAAATGTTTAATATGTGTTTTATCGTGCGGGTGTGGTTACACGTATGTGCTGGACTTCATATATAGTTTAAGAAGTTCAATCATTTAAACTAAAAAAAAAAAATGTTAAGGCAAAAGAAAACATATTGCAGCTTACCAATTCTTCGATGTGATGTGAAAATCAAGATCTGCCCATAAGACTATTTAGTAGCTTGTTGATTACCTACACATTCACTATAAAAGATAATTTGTTTCTTGATGCTGGATTCAGCTCATAGATGTAGGTAATGCGTCCCACACACCACAGAATTGCCATGTAACTGGTTTAGCCTACAATATAATTGTCACATGCCTCAAGGCTGTCAGCATTTCTTCATCATAAGGCTCCTGCATGACGGTCTAAACAAGCTGCAAATTCCAGTTACTATGTGATACACAACATCATAAAGAAAACAACAAACTTCCTTCACCTTCCATTCGTCTCAAAGGCTCCCCATCCCAGACAATGCAGCTCACATTGGGAGGTTTTCAGCAACAAAGGCAGTGCTGTCATCCAGTAAACAGGACTAGGTGTGGCCAGGTGTTTACTGACAACCTACAGACAAATCAGAAGTGACAATTCCGATAGCCACATCCCCTACGTTTTCTTATCCCACTGTAGTGCAAGCAGGTACAGCCTACGTGGGGGGGTGACAACTCTGCTCTGAATCTGGGAGCAGTGCAGCATTGTTACCACATCATCACAAGAAGCTGTACACTTCACTGGCAGGACCAACAGGTGTCTGTTGAACTTTACAAAAAGGAAAAAAAAATTTAAATACTTAGTTAGGTGTCGCAAGACATTTTTTAATAGTTCTACTTTAAGGCCTCATACACACAGAATGTCAAAACGGACACTTAAGGGCATTTGAATTTCTCTTTTTTTTTTTACCCTTCTCTAAACACATACATAGGCATTTAGAAGCAGAAGAAAATAATCCATAGCCAGCGGGTTCAGGAAAGGTGCGCTTTGCCGCAAAAAAAAAAAAACAGACAGATGCGCCTTTAGCGCTCGAGTGTTCATTTATTTCAATGGCCAGAACATTCTGGTCAATGGAACGAATGAATGCCCAAAATGAACTGACGTGCCTAAAACTTTAACAAACCATGCATAGGCATCCAAGGAAGGAAAAAAAAAAAAAATGTTGTGTGCATGAGGCCTATATGTTAAAGGGTTTGTAACCCTACATTAGAATTTTCTGCCAGCCCTCTCTTTTAAGCTTCCTTCCTGCACTGCATCATCATTTATTAGAATTGATGCCTCTAAATACTTCACAAAAAAAAAACGGTATCTTCATAGATATAGTGGCTATAAAAAGGTTTCTGTGATGTTAATAAAAGAAAAAGAAAAAGATAAATCGTTTCAGAATTTTTTCCACCTTTAATGTGACCTATAAACTGTACAACTCAATTGAAAAACAAACTGAAATCTTTTAGGAGGGGGTAAAAAATGCACACCCTCTTATAAATGGGGATGTAGCGGTGTTCAGAATTAAGCAATCACATTAAAACTCATGTTAAATAGGAGTCATTACACACCTGCCATCATTTAAAGTGCCTCTGATTAACCCCAAAGAAATTCAGCTGTTCTAGTAGGTCTTTGATATTTTCTTAGTCGCATCCTACAGCAAAAGCCATGGTCTGCAGAGAGCTTCCAAAGTATCAGAGGGATCTCATTGTTAAAAGGTATCAGTCAGGAGAAGGGTACCAAAGAATTTCCAAGGCATTAGATATACCATGGAAAACAGTGAAAACAGTCATAAGTAAGGAGGAGTAAATATGGCACAACAGTGACATTACCAAGAACTGGACGTCCCTCCAAAATTGACGAAAAAAGAAGAAAACAAATTAAAGGATCTGCAGGAATTTCTGGCAAGTACTGGCTGTGTGGTACATGTGACAACAATCTCCCGTATTCTTCATATGTCTGGGCTATGGGGTAGAGTGGCAAGATGGAAGCCTTTTCTTACGAAGAAAAACATCCAAGCCCGGCTACATTTTGCATAAACACATCTAAAGTCTCCGAAAAGCATGTGGGAAAATGTGTTATGGTCTGATGAAACCAAGGTTCAACTTTTTGGCCAGAATTCCAAGACATGTTTGGAACAAAAACACCACTGCAAATCACCAAAAGAACATCATACCCACAGTGAAGCATGGTGGTGGCAGCATCATGCTTTGGGGCTGCTTTTCTTCAGCTGGAACAGGGGCCTTAGTTAAGGTAGGGGGAATTTTGAACAGTTCCAAATACCAGTCAGTCAATATTGGCACAAAACCTTCAGGCTTCTGCTAGAAAGCTGAACATGAAGAGGAACGTCATCTTTCAGCATAACAACAACCTAAAAAATAAATCCAAATCAACAAAGGAATGGCTTCACCAGAAGAAGAATAACGTTTTGGAATGGCCCAGAACTGAATTCGATTGGAAATCTGTGGGGTGATCTGAAGAGGGCTGTGCACGGAGACACCCTCGCAAACTGACAGATTTGGAGTGTTTTTGCAAAGAAGAGAGTGGGCAAATATTGCCAAGTCAAGATGTGCCATGCCGATAGACTCATACCCAAAAAGACTGAGTGCTGTAAAAAAATATCAAGAGGTGCTTCAACAAAGTATTAGTTTAAAGGGTGTCCACACTTATGCAACCATACTATTTTCGATTTTTATTTTTCTTCCCTCCACCAAAAACTATTTCAGTTTGTTTTCAACTGAGTTGTACAGTTTATAGGTCACATTAAAAAAGGTGAAAAAAAGTTCTGAATTTATCTTTGTCTCTTTTTTTTTTTTTTTACATCACAGAAACCTGACATTATAACAGGGGTGTGTAGACATTTTATATCCACTGTACATAGTTAGCCAGGTTGAAAAAAACAAAAAAAAACAAACACAAGCCCCAGAAGAATTTACCCCCTTCCTGACCAGAGCACTTTTTGCGATACGGCATTGCATCATTTTAACTGACAATTGCGCGGTTGTGTGATGTTGCACCCAAACAAAGTTGACATCTTTTTTCCCCACAAATAGAGCTTTCTTTTGGTGGTATGTTATCACCTCTGCGGTTTTTATTTTTTGCGCTATAATAAAAAAAAAAAAAGAAAGGAGCGACAATTTTGAAATAAAAGAAATATTTTTTACTTTCTGCTATAATAAATATCCCCAAAAAATAGATAAAAAAACTAATTTCTTTCTCAGTTTAGGCCGATATGTATTCTACATATTCTTGGTAAAATAAAAATAAAATCGCAATAAGCGTATATTGATTGGTTTGCGCAAAAGTTATAGCATCTACAAAATAGGGGATAGATTTATGTTTTTATTATAAAAATGTTTTATTAGTAATGGTGGCGATCTGCAATTTTTATCATCACTGCGACATTATGGCGGACACATCGGACACTTTTGACACTATTTTGGCACCACTATCATTTATACAGCGATCAATGCTATAAAAATGCACTGATTACTGTGTAAATGACACCGGCAGGGAAGGGGTTAAACACTAGGGGGCGATAAAGGGGTTAAGTGTGTTCTAGGGAGTGATTCTAACTGTGGGGGGGGGGGGGGGGGTTGTCTCACTAGAACATGACAGATCACTGCTCACGATGACAGGAAGCAGTAGATACCTGTCATGTAGCTAGGCAGAACAGAGAAATGCCATCTCCCCATTCTGCCGCTCCGTGACACGATCGCGGGCCCTGGCGGACATCGAGTCCACGAGACCCGCGGGCACGGTCACGGAGCACTCCGCGGGTCTGCGCCCACGATGCCGTGATTTAAAGGGGACATACCTGCACGCCCATTTGCCCAACCGTGCCATTGTGCTGACGTACATCGTCGTGTGCTGGTCGGCAAGTGGTTAAGGAAAAAATCCAGGCCTTTTTTAAAGCAGTCTACTGATCTGGCCAGAACCACCTCTGGAGGAAGTCTATTCCACATTTTCACAGCTCTTATTGTGAAGAAACCTTTCCGTATCTGGAGATGAAATCTTTTTTCCTCAAGAGTGCCCCCTTGTCCTCTGATGACCTTAAAGTGAATAACTCAACACCAATTTCACTATATGGACCACTTATGTACTTGTACATGTTTATCATATCCCCCTTGATCTCCTCTTCTCAAGAGAGAATAAATTCAGTTCCTCTAATCTTTCCTCATAGCTGAGCTCCTCCATGCCTCTTATCAGTTTGGTTGCTCTTCTCTGCACCTTTCTCCAGTTCCCCGATAACCTTTTTGAGAACTGGTGCCCAAAACTGAATTGCATATTCCAAAAGAGGTCTAACGGCTAGGGGCAGAGACACAGACTCCCAAGCTGACAGGCAGGGAAGGGGAGGGGGGGGAGAGCACAGAGGAGGCACAGCGGGATGACAGCCATGAACTGACCATGGTGCCAGGGCTCAGCAGCCATGATAAACCATGGTCAGTTTACAGGGGGGGGAGGGCAGAAACTGGCAGGATAGGCCAGGTTTTTTACAGCTTCCAGGGGGGCAGGTTAGACAGCACAAGCAGTGTGCTGCTTCACCTGCTATAGGGGGAACAGAAATCTCTCTTTTTTTTTTTTGAAAGGGTTACAAACACTTTCAACTGATTTTTTTTTTTTTTAAAGTTGCTCAGCCTATAAAATCTAATTTTTGATTGCACTGGATCAAACACATACATATATATATATATATATGTGTGTATGTATGTATGTATGTATGTATGTGTATATATATATATATATATATATATATATATATATATATATATATATATATATATATATATACATATATATATATATATATATATATATATATATATATATACATACACACACACACACATGCAAGGCCACGGCTCTGGCTTGCATACAGAAAAGCTTGTACAATAGTACAAGCCGTCCTCGTAATACAGGTTACATGCATGCTGATAAGAGGAAAACTATCATAAATTTCTGGGAAAGCCCTACCCTACAAAAACTGAGAAAACCCAAAAGACGATGCAGGAAGCGAGATAGCCATGGTCTGGTTTGATGCTACAGGATAAGCACAATAACCAAGTGTTTATACTGACATTAAAGGTAGAACTTCAGAAATATACAGCTATAGTAATGGAAAATTAACTTTTTGAATGAACCTTAGAATGCAAAAAAAAATACACACATACACACAATTCTCTTTAAGGACACAAAACCCATGACTGCCTTGTCATTGCCATCCTTTCTTCATTACTTACCCCAGCAAGTCACTGACTCCAGGTCATCATACTCGGTCATTATCACACTAGTTAGCAAAGCAAGGATGGGATCATGTTTCTTTAAAGCTACCAAATTCCTTCCTGGCAGTTTTCTATTTAAAGCGGGTGACGTTTTTTTTTTTTTTTCAGACCTGCAAGGGAAAAGGCATAATGTGCTAGTATGCACTGCATACTAGCTCATTATGAAATACTTACCTTAGAACGAGGCCCCGACATCTCGCCTGATCCACGGCGAGGGAGCTGACATGTTCCCTTGGCGTGTCTTCCAGGTATCGCGGCTCCGCGCTGTGAGTGGCCGGAGCCACGATATCGTCACTCCCGCGCATGCACGCAGGAGATTTCCTCCCGGCAGGGTCTTGCGGCCAGCGGGCTTTCAGCCGAGAATCCCCTATGCACATGCGGCGCAGTCAGCTGCTCATTGCGAGGTATAGGTTTAGGAGATATTTTTAAACCGTATAGGTTTAGGAGATATTTTTTTTTACCTACAGATAAGCCTCATTATAGGCTTACCTGTAGGTAAAAGTAAAAAAAAAAAAAAACACTATATAACCGCTTTAGTAAGACACACAAGTGATATCCTGGTCACCAGGTCTGAATGGCAACCACAAAGTCAACTTGCAACCAGGACTTTCTGTAGGCAGCGCTAGGTCTGAGCGCCGGGGTCAGCGACATCCCTGTTGGACATTGGGAGTGTTTAGTACAATGTGCAAATAGTATAACAAGGCAAAGACAGAAATCTATAATTGCCCATTTCAGTTCGACCTTTAAACAGAAATTCACTCTATGAATCAACATTGACTTTTAATCTTATGTGTCAAGCATTAGTAAATAGATAGGAAATTATATATTTATTCTTAATTTTTTGCATTTCTTCAGTTGCTTCCTGGTTTCCAGGCCTAGGCAAATGATGTCAAATGATGCAAGCAATGCAGCAAAGATGCAAAGCCTGGTGGCCCGAAAGAAACATCATGAGAAGATATGCTGCGATGAAAGGACCGTTTTTTGTTTTCACCATGTGGACTCAGCTGATATATTGTTCTTTTGTTTGTTTTTTTCAAAGATATTTTGTTTATGTACTTCAGTTACTAGACATTGATGTTTAACCACTTCCCACCCATTATCATATGACGTCCGCAGGAGGGATCTCCCATCCTTTGCGGGCGTCATATGACGTCCTGGGCTTTCCGGCCGCCTGGGGGTGGCACCCAGGATTGCCCATTAACAGAGCAGGACCATGGATCTGTGTGTGTAAACACACAGATCCATGTCCTGTCAGGTGAAAGGAGACCGATCACGTGTTCCCAGTACAGAGGAACACTGATCGGTCTCCTACCCTCCCCCTATAGTTAGAATAACTCCCTAGGAAACAGTTAACCCTTTGATCACCCCCCCTAGTGTTAACCCCTTCCCTGCCACTGACATTTATACAGTAATCAATGCATTTGTATAGCATGGATCACTGTATAAATGTGAATGGTCCCAAACTGGTGTCAAAAGTGTCCGATATGTCCGCCGCAATGTCACAGTCATGATAAAAATTGCAGATCGCCGCCATTACTAGTAAAAAAAATAAAAAATGCCATAAAACTATCCCCTAGTTTGTAGACACTTTAACTTTTGTGAAAACCAATCAATATACTCTTATATTTACCAAAGATATGTAGAAGAATACATATCGGCCAAACGGAGGAAAAAAAAATGTAATGTTTTTTTTTTTTTTAATTGGGATATTATAGTAAAAAATATTTTTTTTTTCAAACTTGTCGCTATTCTTTTGTTTATAGCGCAGAAAATAAAAACCGCAGGGATGATCAAATACCACCAAAAGAAAGCTCTATTTGTGGGGAGAAAATTATAAAAAATTTAATTTGGGTGCAGTGTTGCATGACCGCGCAAATGGTCATTCAAATTGCGACAGCGCTGAAAACTTCTTACACCAGGGGCCTCAAACTGGCAGCCCTCCATCTATTGCAAAACTACAAGTCCCATGAGGCATTGCAAGGCCGACAGCAAGCATGATGGGACTTGTAGTTTTGCAACAGCTGGAGGGCCGCCAGTTTGAGACCCCTGTCTTACACTGAAATTCTGCTATGATCACTAACGTCCAGTCAAAAGAAAAGTCACCACATGACTTGAGCATGTCCAATCATGCTGAGGTGTGGAACAGCCAATCCTGGGAGAGCTGTAGAAGAAAGGAGGGGATCTGAAGTACACAGACTGCCCCTCAGTGCATGAGATATGTAAATCACCTGTCACTCACAGCAAGGGGGAGGAACTGACTCCTAATTCTCTTTGTGTCAGTTTTTATCTTACTGAAAAAAGATAAGAGGGCTGCTCAGAGCTGGATTAACTCTTTGTGGCAAGACTGGGCACAGATGACATGAAATCCTATACAGTACAAGTTGCAAAGCTATTTTTCAGGTTTACATACACTTTAAATAAAAGATTTTTTTTTATTTTTATTTTTTAAATCGTCGATTTTTATCCACCCTGCCTGTAACGGAGTTACAGGTTTTTTTGAAGGAAGAAGGGAGTACCAGTTTTTAATCGGTTCCCACTTCTGCAATACTCGCCTAGGCGATAATGGCTTCCCTTACCCCACCCCCTTCTGGGACACGTCACGTGTTCAGGAAGCTGCAGGACCAATCACAAAGCACCACCCAAGCTCACACATGGCTGTGGTTGCTCAGAAAGCCACAGCCAGCTCCTGTACCCAAGACGGTGCCACCAGTATCCGCAGTGGTTTAAAGAACCGGGTGTGGAAAGACAGGGCTGGACACCAGGCACTGCTAGGTACCTGGTTAAAGGTCAACAGTATATGTATTAAAAAAAAATGAAATAAAAAGTTCCTCTTTTACCCATAAGAGGTACAGCCTGGCTGAGAAGAGAATGCCGGTGCTCTGCCAAAAACTGTCCCCCCATCGGCTATTTTCCGCCCCGTACTGCGCAGGTGCATCGCTTTCGCAGTATGGAGGACAAGAAGACTCCGAAAGTCTCCGAAGATGAATGGCGCCTGCGCACTTGCTAGTACCTTCTGCCCTGAGTCCAGGTTCAAGCCCCACCATCCAAGTGGACATACGATAGATGTTGTGAACAGCACTTAGTAAGAGGGCCCCTCGCGGGCTCACTTCGCTCGCCACACTTTGGGCACGGCCTTGCTTTGCTCCGCAATTTTTTATTCTAACTCTATGTCCACTTGGATGGTGGGGCTTGAACCTGGACTCAGTGCGCAGGCGCCTTTCATCTTCAGAAACTTTTGGCAGCTCTTGCAAGTACAATACAGGGCGGACACTATCCAACGGGGGACAGTATTCGACAGTACACCGGTACAAAGCTTTACCATCTCCACTCCAAAACAGACTAGGTGAATGCGGTGATAAGTGTGAGATTCCTCCAGTATGTCGGTGTACACAAAGATCACACCCACATTCTACATACACGTCTCCTCAGGTGTGCGTTTAATACACATGACAGACTAAACATAAAAGGGGTTCTAAGACAAGGAGTTAAACAAAAAAAAAAAAAGAATGACATTTCATGTGGGAGTGAGAGGACAAAAGACTAAACATGACACAGCACTGTATAAACACACATATCTGATCTATAAGCTGGTTCCAGGCTCTGGAACTCCTCAATGGAGGGAGAGACGTCAAACTGGCAGACAGCAAGTAAGGCCCCATGTACAGGGGACGTTTTTACAACCTCTCCTGAACGATTTAAACTTGACAGATAGTAACCCACGTTTAAAACGTCCCTTATGCCGCGTTTTGCATTTAGAAGTGGTTGACAAAAAAGAAACTAAAAATAAAGGCAAAAATGAAAACCGCCTGTAAACGAAACGCGGCTAAATGCTAGTTACCACATTTGAAATGCCTCTAAACACAGCTTCTGAGCACATTTTTTTGGGGGTTCCAAAAAAAGCCTCTAAACGCAACTGCCTATAAACAACCCTGTGTACATGTTCTGATAAGATAAGAGAACAGAAGAGAGTTCAGGAGCAATTGAAAAAAATGCCCAACTGCTCCTAAACGTCCGTTTACCAGCAGCCGTGTACATGAGGCCTAAAAAGTGGAGTGTAGCCAGTAGGAGTAGAAATGTCCTGGCATCAATGTCCCATCACTGGCGTTAGTGGGAAGAAAAGTGCCCCATCACTGGCGTTAGTGGGAAGAAAAGTGCCCCATCACTGGCGTTAGTGGGAAGAAAAGTGCCCCATCACTGGCGTTAGTGGGAAGAAAAGTGCCCCATCATTGGTGTTAGTGGAAGGATAGTGCCCCATCAGTGTCTCTAGAACAAAGGCCTAAGTTATTACTTAAAGAGGTTGTAAACCCTCAAGGTATTTCACCTTAATGAATTCACTAAAGGAAGAATAACAAACATGCTATACTTACCTCCACTGTGCAGCTCGTTTTGCACAGAGTGGCCCCGAACCTGGTCTTCTGGGGTCCCTTGGCAGCTGTCTCGGCTCCCTCCCGCAAGGACTCCACAACTTCATGCGAGCTCCCTCGCATGGTGTGGAGTGCTTGCAGGCGCGCTCCCGTGATACAGCTGGTGGCCATACCTGCTCACTGCATCACTCGGTCCGCCCCCTGGCACGCTGCGTCATTGGATGTGATTGACCGCAGTGCGAGCCAATGGCTGCGCTGCTTTCAATCCATCCACTCTAGCCAATCGACGGCCAGGGTGAGCGGTGAAGAGGACGTCGGGGCCGAGTGTTAGACTTTTTAGGGGTCAGGTAAGTATAACGGGGGGGGGGGGGGGGGGGGGGCGGCATTGTCGGATGTTTTTTCACCTTAATGCAAAAAGCTTTTACCTTTACAACCCCTTTAAAAAGGTGAAAAACCTTCTGTAGTGCAGAAGAAAAAAAAAGGGAAAATGTAACAGTGTGATGCATTATAGCAACGCATTGCACCTACCCTATACACTAGTGTTAACGTGCTTTAGGTTTCATGTACACAGGACTTTGTTCAACCGCTCCTGAAAGATTTAACTTGACAGCTAGAAACCAGCGTCTAGCTGCGATTGCGTCTAGAAGCGTTTGAAAAAAAAAAAAAAAAAATTATATATATATATATAATTTTTTTTTTATTTTTTTTTCAAAATAGCCATAAATGAGGCCCCATGTACACAAGACCTTTTTACAACCTCTCCTGGGACGATTTAACTTGACAGATACATTTTTTTTTTTTTTTAAATGGCCAAAAATGACAAACGCCTATAAAAGAAACGCCTTTGGCGGCTGAACCCATTTTTTTGCTTTAGAAGAAACGCTGTTAAATGCAACTTCCTAAAAATGTCAATAAACAAGACTGTGTACATGGTCACATGCGATAATATTGAATGAGTTCAGGGGCAGTTGAAAAAAAAGCACCCAACTGCCTCTGAACATACGTTTAGCAGCGTCCCGTGTACATGGGGCCTTAGAGTGAAGGCTGGTGTGAAGGAGGCCTAAGTTTTAGGACAGAATGTGGTGTGGATAAAACTCCTATAAGGTTTATCTGTCGTCTGTGTCCCACTGGAGAGGTGACCCTTCACTTCCTGTCCTGTAGACACAACAGGAAGTCATGGTAAACCTCACCAACATGAGGAAAATTCCCTCCAGCTGACAACATGAAACTACCAAAGTGTCAAACATCTAAATACATATTTGAGAACGCGCTTAGAAGCCTCTTTCAGCATCAAACTCACTTTTTACTTTAAAAAAAAAAAAAAAAAGCTAGTTCTTGATTTCTGATACAGCTCAGCATAAAGTGTAACAGAGTATTAATGATACATAGTAGAAAATATGCAATAATGACAAAGTAACGATAATGGGGTAAGCATTCTGCATTTGACATTACTGCAGGTCCTGTTAATAGAATCTCCTCCTGACCTACCTAACATAAAATAAACATTTGTTTCCACTGGGACCAACTGTAATTAATTACAAAGGTAACTGGAGATTTCAAAGGAAACTGATTAGACTGCGGAGAGAACAGCTCAGGCTGCACTATTATAATAGGACAATTGCATGTTTTCAGTTTTTCTACAGACTGCAACAATTCACTGCAATCTATATGAACAATGATTGCTGGTATGAGCAGGCTCTCCGATACACAAAGAGGCTCCTTCCTGAGACACGGGACCCACTATTCATAATGAGGTGACTGGAGCCCTCTGTGACCGAGGAACAGTGGATATACACAAAGCAGAGAGTTCAATCACCAGCAACCAGAGGCCTACACTTCAGGCGGAGGCCACCAAGTGCAGAATCGTCCACATCGGTATTACTTCTCTTTTATGGTGGCCATTCATTTCAGTGAGTACTATGAACCCAATAGCCGCCAGAGGAGTGCATGGGTTGATAAACTGCTCCATAGAGGCACAACATTCCTCATACTACCGAGACGCTCTGCTGTACTCATTCTTGTATTTATATCCAACTGCCAAGGAATGGTTTTATCACAGACAGCTAGAGGCGCCTGTACATTTTAATGTGACAGGACCACAAAGTTAATAAACTTTTTGTCGTCAGATAACATTTCAATAGGTAGGTTTCTGATACTAGATGTAGGCATGATGGCCACCACTTGGAAGGTAGGTTTATGACATTAGATGTAGGCACAATGGACACTACTTCGAAAGTAGGCTTCCAACATTAGATGTAGGCACAATGGACACTACCTCGAAAGTAGACTTCTAACATTAGATGCAGGCACAACAGACACTACTTCAAAAGTAGGCTTCCAACATTAGATGTAGGCACAACGGACACTACTTCGAAAGTAGGCACAATGGACACTACTTTGAAAGTAGGCTTCCAACATTAGATGTAGGCACAACGGACACTACTTCGAAAGTAGGCTTCCAACATTAGATGTAGGCACAACGGACACTACTTCGAAAGTAGGCTTCCAACATTAGATGTAGGCACAACAGACACTACTTCGAAAGTAGGCTTCCAACATTAGATGTAGGCACAACGGACACTACTTCGAAAGTAGGCACAATGGACACTACTTTGAAAGTAGGCTTCCAACATTAGATGTAGGCACAACGGACACTACTTCGAAAGTAGGCTTCCAACATTAGATGTAGGCACAACAGACACTACTTCGAAAGTAGGCTTCCAACATTAGATGTAGGCACAACGGACACTACTTCGAAAGTAGGCTTCCAACATTAGATGTAGGCACAACAGACACTACTTCGAAAGTAGGCTTCCAACATTAGATGTAGGCACAACGGACACTACTTCGAAAGTAGGCTTCCAACATTAGATGTAGGCACAACGGACACTACTTCGAAAGTAGGCTTCCAACATTAGATGTAGGCACAACGGACACTACTTCGAAAGTAGGCTTCCAACATTAGATGTAGGCACAACAGACACTACTACGAAAGTAGGCTTCCAACATTAGATGTAGGCACAACGGACACTACTTCGAAAGTAGGCACAATGGACACTACTTTGAAAGTAGGCTTCCAACATTAGATGTAGGCACAACGGACACTACTTCGAAAGTAGGCTTCCAACATTAGATGTAGGCACAACGGACACTACTTCGAAAGTAGGCTTCCAACATTAGATGTAGGCACAACAGACACTACTTCGAAAGTAGGCTTCCAACATTAGATGTAGGCACAACGGACACTACTTCGAAAGTAGGCACAATGGACACTACTTTGAAAGTAGGCTTCCAACATTAGATGTAGGCACAACGGACACTACTTCGAAAGTAGGCTTCCAACATTAGATGTAGGCACAACAGACACTACTTCGAAAGTAGGCTTCCAACATTAGATGTAGGCACAACGGACACTACTTCGAAAGTAGGCTTCCAACATTAGATGTAGGCACAACAGACACTACTTCGAAAGTAGGCTTCCAACATTAGATGTAGGCACAACGGACACTACTTCGAAAGTAGGCTTCCAACATTAGATGTAGGCACAACAGACACTACTTCGAAAGTAGGCTTCCAACATTAGATGTAGGCACAACGGACACTACTTCGAAAGTAGGCTTCCAACATTAGATGTAGGCACAACAGACACTACTTCGAAAGTAGGCTTCCAACATTAGATGTAGGCACAACGGACACTACTTCGAAAGTAGGCTTCCAACATTAGATGTAGGCACAACAGACACTACTTCGAAAGTAGGCTTCCAACATTAGATGTAGGCACAACGGACACTACTTCGAAAGTAGGCTTCCAACATTAGATGTAGGCACAACGGACACTACTTCGAAAGTAGGCTTCCAACATTAGATGTAGGCACAACGGACACTACTTCGAAAGTAGGCTTCCAACATTAGATGTAGGCACAACAGACACTACTACGAAAGTAGGCTTCCAACATTAGATGTAGGCACAACGGACACTACTTCGAAAGTAGGCACAATGGACACTACTTTGAAAGTAGGCTTCCAACATTAGATGTAGGCACAATGGAGGTTTTCCAAAGTAGCCAAAAGATAGCAAGGCCTCCTTTACAACTCTACAGTGCATTACTGCACACACGTTAATATACGGTTCTCTTGTTCTAAAAAAGTAATTTTGGCAAAAAAAAAAAAAAAAAAAAAAACTTGTGTTTAGTACAATCTGTGTCCCATTGGGGAGATGTCCCTTCACTTCCTGTTATATAGCCCCAAAAGAAAGTGAAAGGAAATCGCTCCAGAGTGAGGGAACTGTCTAATTGTTACCAGAACTAGTGCGCACATTGGATGATTTCCCCTCCATTCCAGGTTAAGTTTATAAACTCCTTGGGGCCAGGGATTGATGTGAACGTACAGCTCTGTGCTATATGTAATGAATAAAATACATCATCACTGTCCTTCGCCTAAGGAACCTCTTCACAGGCTAGTGCACATGGTACACTTCCCCTTTAAAAACACTTTTCCTGAGGCTCCCTAATGAAACATTCTGGGAAATACACTTATGGAAATTAGTACAAAGGAAAAACAGCAATGTTGTCACCACAATCAGGAGATGCTTGATTTTAATTTTATAACCAGCACTAAAACCTGACTAATCACCTTCCTTCTAATTGCAAGCCATAAAGGAGTACCTGGGTTTTACGATATTTTCCCGCATACTATGACCGAAAACACATAGAAGAGTGCTATAGTATTTGGTTTGCCAAAAATTTTTTTTATAAAAATTAACAGCACCACTTTAAGCACCACCACTTGTTGCTATGGGCAACAGCACCATAACTTTTTGCTATGAGCAAAAGCATCATCACAAATGCTTTCAGTTTTAAAACTGCTATATGTGAGAAAACTAACATTTCACTGTATAGTAATAAGGGAAGAAGTGAACATATCTGACACATCAGAGGTCATATCAGTGACTTATAAATCAGAATAAAGTCGATAAATGTTCTCATCTGTGGTTACATAGAAATCATAAGCAAATAGAAGTCTAAACACAAAGCAGCCTCATCTCCTGAATTATCACCGATACACCATACCAGCCAATCGGGGACACTGCGCTGTTGTTGGATAACATATTAACCCGGACATTTCAGGGACTTTGTTAGGACAACAGGTCTCTTCACACCCGCCAACAACCATTTGTCCACTTCTGACAACTACAGCGGGTTATACAGACGGAAACCATCAGATGTTCCAGTAAGGGCCACAACCATAACACACGGACAAACAACTTTCCCTATTATTGGCTCCTAACATCACCATAACTGACCACTATAATAAGACACCAAAGCCTGCTGGGCTTGTTCAGACCAATCCAACTCCCAATCTGTCAGTCATCAGATCATCCGGTTATACAGACAATTACTTTTATTACAAACTTACAACCAGAAGACATACTAATAGAAAAAAGAATTGACATGACAGCGGTGCCCCGGCCCTCCGCAGCTCCTGACCATTTGGTCTCACATACGTTTTTCTTTATCTCCCCAAATTCTTCACCTTATGACCCGTCCCGGGACAAAGACCTCAGTGCCAGATCTGCCAGACACCGGATCTGTGTGTGCCAAAGTAGATGATCACCAGAGTCAAATTTGTGCCAGACCATGTCCTATGTCCACCTCGTCTGAGCCCTCTGCCACAGCTATGGGCACCATGGGGGGGGGGGGGGGGGGGGATTTACCAATGCCGGAGCAGACAGAAAAGGGAGTAGCTGTGCGTGACAACAAGTTTACAACTTTCATTTTCAAAGCTCAACTAAAACAAGCTGAAGATAGAAGTTGATTAGTTACTATCCACATCTGCCCCCTGCCACAGTTACTGGAACATCTGAATACCAGGTCACAGTTACAGGCACCACGTCTAATCCCCTGCCAGTGCCACGGCCACATCCAGGCCCCCCCTGCCACAGCTACAAGCACCATGTCTGAACCTCCTGCCACAGCTATGGCAACATTTCGGCCCCCTGCCACAGCCACGTCTCTGCCCCCTGCCACAGCTATAGCCACATCTCTGCCCCCTGCCACATCGCTGCCCCCTGCCACAGCCACATCGCTGCCCCCTGCCACATCGCTGCCCCCTGCCACGTCTATGCCCCCTGCCACAGCCACGTCTATGCCCCCTGCCACAGCCACATCGCTGCCCCCTGCCACATCGCTGCCCCCTGCCACGTCTATGCCCCCTGCCACAGCCACGTCTATGCCCCCTGCCACAGCCACATCGCTACCCCCTGCCACATCGCTGCCCCCTGCCACGGCCACATCTCTGCCCCCTGCCACGGCCACATCTCTGCCCCCTGCCACATCTCTGCCCTCTGCCACGGCCACATCTCTGCCCTCTGCCACGGCCACATCTCTGCCCTCTGCCACGGCCACATCTCTGCCCTCTGCCACAGCCACATCTCTGCCCTCTGCCACAGCCACATCTCTGCCCTCTGCCACATCTATGCCCCCTGCCACATCTATGGCCCCTGCCACAGCTACAACCACGTCTCTGCCCCCTGCCCAGCTTTGGGCACTAGCACTCCAGACACCGGCTATGAGAAGTCCTATGACCAGCCACCTAATGCCAACACATCCGGGCACCGAGCTCCAACCATATGCCAAACCCATCACCACCACATCCACCTTCTGCCCAGCAGATGTCCCCAGTCCCGGGCACCTCCACATACTGCTCCCCTCCGTCAGTCCAGGCTGTCCCCCCACCATTACCGTCCCCAGTCTCTTACCTGCAATACCCGGGCACAGGACCGGCCAGCCCGCTGCTAATTATCCACCTCGTACACCGGACCCCGGGGCCGCCGTCTGAATTATCCGAGAAGCGGAAGTGAGGGAACCAGGCTGCGGGAGGAGGAGGAGGGGAGGCAGGGAGGGACGCGCGCTCCCGGCCAAAAGTCACAGGTACGCGGAAGACGCACAGCAGGATGCAAGGACGTCACGCGCGAGCACGGACCCCAGCAACGGCTGCGGAACAGCTGTGCTCGCGCACGTCGTGCTCCACGGGAGCGCGCCTTGCTGGCATGACGTCAGTGTGATATCCTGTGGGCGATGTGCTGCAGAGTCTGGGCTGTGTGTGTGTGTATAACGTGATAGGGGGAGGGGGGAACCCCATCACCACACACAGGGGCTCACAGCTAAGGATGCACCACCACTTACCTACCAGCATGTGCCCCCTGCATGCTTGCTGCCATCTGCTTTAACCTTTTCACTGACAGAGCAGTCCTTTACATATATATATATATATACATTCACATCAGTCCCTGCCCTCAAGGAGCTTCCAATCTAAGGTCCCTAAGGCTCCGTTCACACCTGGGCATTACAACATTGCAGGTGATTCTGCCCACGATTCCAGAATCGCAGCAAAAAGCGCAATGCGTTTGCAATGCCATTACTTCTAATGGCACCCCAATCAAGGTGTGACCATAAATCGTGCCAAAATTGCAACAAAGCTTGTCACTCACAAAGGAGCAGCATCTTTTTGGGCGACAGTGTCAAGCATTGCAGTACGACTTATCACGCAGCAAAATCGCACCGCGTTTGGGGTGCCATTAGAAGTAATTTTATTGCAAACGCGTTGCGTGTTCTGCAGCGATTCCAGAATGCCCAGGTGTGAACGGAGCCTACATACAGTGAGGGAAAAAGTATTTGATCCCCTGCTGATTTCGTACATTGGCCCACTGACAAAGAAATGATCAGTCTTTAATTTTAATGGTAGGTTTATTTTAAGTGAGAGACAGAATAACAACAAAAATATCCTGAAAAACACATTATAACTTGATTTGCATTTTAATGAGTGAAATAAGTATTTGACCGCTTCGCAAAACATGACTTAGTACTTGGTGGCAAAACCCTTGTTGGCAATCACAGAGGTCAGACGTTTCTTGTAGTTGGTCACCAGGTTTGCGCACATCTCAGAGCAGATTTTGTCCAGATCCTCTCTAAGGCCCCTTTCACACTGGGGCGGGAGCCGCGGTGACGGTAAAGCAGCGCTATATTTAACGCTGCTTTATCGTCGTTTTGCCCGCGGGATTCGGCCGCTCGTGGTGCGGTCTTACCCCCCGCGAGCGGCCGAAAAAGGGTTAAAATCCCCCGCAGAGCGCCGCAGTAGCGGCGCTTTGCGGCGCTTTGCGGCGGTATTGCTGCGGTATTACCGCGGTGTCCCATTCAAATCAATGGGAAGGAGCGGTATAGGAGCGGTGAATACACCGCTCCTATCCCGCTCCAAAGATGCTGCTAGCAGGATATTTTCTGCCGTCCTGCTAGCGCACCGCTCCAGTGTGAAAGCCCGCCGGCTTTTACACTGGAGTGAATGGGGCCGTTTTTTTCAGGCGGTGTACAGGCGCTATTTTTAGCGCTGTACCGCCTGAAAACCGCCCCAGTGTGAAAGGGGCCTTAGTCATTAAGGTTTTAAGGAAGGAAGGGTAACCCCTAGAAATCTCACATCTATAGTGTCCTACTGCAATGAATAGAGTGGCAACCTCAGCCACTCAAGGGGGCGTGGCCTGGTCGGAGTCCAGGCTGAGGTTGCCACTCCATTCATTGCGGTAGGACTCCATACATGTGCGACTTCTAGGGGTTACCCTTCCTTCCTTGAACCTTTAAAGGGGCCAGGACAAGCTCCACCCCCTGTCAGCACTCTAGTAGCAGCTGCGGATGCACTGTCCACATACCCCTCTCTATCGAGCCTGAGTGGCCACATACTTTTCTTAGGTCACATTAAGATTTTGAGGCTGACGTTTGGCAACTCAAACGTTCAGCTCCCTCCACATATTTTCTATTGGATTAAGGTCTGGAGACTGGCTTGGCTGCTCCAGGACCTTAATGTACTTCTTCTTGAGCCACTCCTTTGTTGCCTTGGCCGTGTGTTTTTGGTCATTCTCATGCTGGAATACCCATCCACGACCCTTTTTTAATGCCCTGGCTGAGGGAAGGAGGTTCTCACCCAAGATTTGATGGTACATGGCCCCATCCATCATCCCTTTGATGCAGTGAAGTTGTCCTGTCTCCTTAGTTAGCAGTGAAACACCCCCAAAGTAGGGATGGTGTTCTTGGGGTCAGAGGCAGCATTCCTCCTCCTCCAAACATGGCGAGTTGAGTTGATGCCAAAGAGCTCGATTTTGGTCTCATCTGACCACAACACTTTCACTCTTCAGACCGGCCTTTACATGTGCTTTCTTGAGTAGGGGGACCTTGCAGGTGCTGCAGGATTTCATTCCTTCACAGCATAGTGTGTTACAAATTATTTTCTTGGTGACTATGGTCCCAGCTACCTTGAGACCATTGACAAGATTCTCCTGTGTAGTTCTGGGCTGATTCCTCACAGTATCATTCTGTGCATTCCTCTTCAGATCAAAGGGATGAACTTCCACCTGCAGGGTACTTCAGTTAAAGTGATTGTTAAGTCACTTCTATAAAATGCTCCCGTCCCCTATGTAACATAACAATAAGTGTCCCTGTGTTATATAAAAAAAAATATGCCGTACTGTACCTATATCAGAGCGGCTTCATCGATCACATGACTCCTCGGCTCTCTCCTCTGCCCGGCTGACAGCTCCAGCAGGCGGGGCCGAGCACTCCCAATGACGTCAGCCGGAGAGGAGGGGAATAGAGGAGACAGAGAGCCAAGGAGTCACATGATCTCTGGGGCCGCTGTAATATAGGTACAGATAAGCATATTTTTTTATATAACACAGGCACAGGGGAACCTATTGTTATATTACAGAGGGGATGGGATTATTTTCTAGTTATTATGAGAGGAGCAGGAGCAGAATGGGCGCTGACATGAGCAGACAGGCAGGGAGGGGGCGGAGGAGAAGAGGACAGAGCAGGGATGCGGATGACGGAGGCACATAAACTGACCACGGTGTCAGGGCTCAGAAGCTATGATATACAGTGGTCAGTTTACAGGGGGGAGGGCACAACCAGGCAGGATCAGCCAGGTATTTCAGGTGTAAGGCTAGGTTCACACTGCTGCGATGCGGGAACGCTGCAAATCTACTGTGAGTTCCCGCATCGTATGTTCACACTGCCCTATGCGAACTGCTGGGAGTGTCAGTTAAAAGTTAATGACACCCCCAAATCAGTTCGCATATCGCAGTGCGATCTGCAAACTCGGCCAGGAATCGGATCGCATGGTGTGAACACCCATGCGATCCGATTCTGCTGCGGACCAAAAAAAGGATCCTGTATGAGCTTGGTCCGAATGCGATGCGAATTCAGCCATACTATTTGTATGGCTGAAATCGCATCGCACAGAGATCGCATGTGATTTACACTGCAGTGCGGTGCGAATCGCATCCGATCTCGGACATTGCAGCAGTGTGAACCTAGCCTTGCTTTATAACATGCTTTAAAGTGGTTGTAAACCCTTACAAACCACTTTGGCCTACAGGTAAGCCTAGATTAAAGAGGAAGTAAACCCTCTTAAAAAAAAATGGAAAAAAAAAAAACCTGCAAGACAAAGGCATAATTAGCTAGTATGCATAGCATACTAGCTAGTTATGTATCACTTACCTGAGATCGAAGCCCCGGCATCGGTCCATGTCTCCCCCTCCGACCGCCGACATGTTCTCCTGGAGTGACTTCCGGGTATCGTGGCTCCGGCGCTGTGATTTGCCAGAGCCGCGATGCCGTCACGCGCATGCGCACGAGAGCGGCATATAACAACTGAAGCATCGGCATATAGCGCCGTTGCTTCAGTTGTCGCAAGTGCGCATGTGCCGCATGACGTCGGCACATGCAAATACAGGTATATCTCCTAAACCTGCACGGTTATCCGATATCCTTGTTAGCTACAGGTAAGCCTTAATATAGGCTTACCTGTAAGCTAAAGTTGTAAACGAGGGTTTACTTCCTCTTTAAGGCTTACCTGTAGGTCCAATAAATATCTCCTAAACCTACACAATTTAGGAGATATTTAGAAAAAAACAGGCACCGCTGTCTACGGTGCATGCACCGTAGACAGCGGCGCGCAGGCACACTGAGCATGCCGGAGATCACAGCGATATGCCGCTCTCGTGCGCATGCGCCGGAGTGACGTCATCGCGACTTCAGCGAATGACAGCGCTGGAGCAGCGAGACCTGGAAGTCACTCCGGGATTGATGGCGGTGGAGGAGGACGTGGACGAGGGTCGCTTCGGGGGCTTCGTTCTCAGGTAAGTTATTCATAATGAGCTAGTATGCTCATTATGCCTTTGCCTTGCTTTACTTCCTCTTTAAGGGAGCAGGATCTATTTGTTTTCTTTTTAGGTTAACAAAAGCTTTAAAGCAACCTGAAAAGTTTTTTTGTTTTGTTTTGTTGTTTAATTAAATGTTCCTCTGTTTAACCCCTCATTAACCCTTATTGTACTCTAATCTGCCCCAAATAATGCCTTATTCTCCTTCTCAATTCAATTACTATTTTCCTGCTGGTTTTGTTCATTTCTATTTATTTATTTTCTATTTATATAAATTAAAGCATTTGTTACCCCCACAAATTCTTGACATGTGCCTGCTGTCCCATGTACTTGTATGAAAAAGTAACCCATTCTCTTTGTATTGCTTCCTTTATGTGAAATCACTGATGTTGCTGCCAGTCCCTCTGCTTTCCTATTAAAAACCGACCACACTAGGCAGGAGAACACACCATGGTCAGTTCTCTTGCTATGCTGGGAACTCAGCCTGTTCTCCTCCAATAAGCAGGCCTATTCAGAACCCCCCCCCCCCTGCACAGCACAGCCATTCACTGGGAAGCTCAGTGTGCTGCCCTTTCTCTCTCTCCCTCCGCCCCCCCCCCCCCCCCCAAGTTCTTATGCAGCTGAGGACAGAGTGAATGTAATATGTAATCACTTATAATAAAGGTAAGCACAGTGGTATAGTGGTTAGCACTTTCACCTAGCAGCAATAGGGTCACTGGTTCAAATACCGACCACGAAACTATCTGCCTGGAGTTTTCATGTTCTCCCTGTGCCTACATGGGTTTCCTCCGGGTACTCCGGTTTCCTCCCACACTCCAAAGACACGCTGGAAGGTTAATTGGATCATGTGTAAAAAAAAAAAAAAATTGGCCCTAGTATGTGTTTGTAAGTGCGTGGGGACCCTATGGGGTAAAGGACCGTGCTACACCCAGACGGACACCGGCGGCAGGCGCCCTGAGGCAATTTGGTTCGCATAGGCAGCGCTATACAAGTCACTCATTCATTCATTTATAATGTTTTTCTTTTTGGAACCTGCAAGGTAAAGCCATAATGTGCTAGTATGCATCGCATACACATTATGTGAAACTTACCTTATAATGAACCGCTGACAAGGCTTACATCTGCCCCCGGTCTTCCTTCCGGGTTCGCAGACTCCGACTGTGTGAGTGGGTGGAGCTGCGATGGCGTTACTCCTGCACTTGCGCGTGGGAGCCAAGGTTATCTCCCTCTACCATAACCTACTACCAAAGAACAACCCAAAATAAATCCTCCTAACTGACACTACTAATACTAATTAAATAAAAAAAATAAGCCCCCCCCCCAAAAAAAACGACCTTTGAACATGACCTTGACCTTTGACCCTGGATCTGACCTAGGTCAAACCTTTATACTAGGTATTTTTTCTTTATTTTATTTTTTTATTATTATTTAATTTAAAAAATGTTCACCCAGTCCTCTCAGGCTGCCTCTCAGTCCTCCCCAACTGTAACACTCACAAGCCCACCTGGCTGTCTTCCTCCCTGCAGATTTAGCAGTGTTCTCCTCTTGCTGTCCCTCTCCTGCTGCCGTGCCTCCAGTCAGGACACCTCTGTGTGTTGTGAAGAGGGTCCCTTCTGCACCTGAAATCCCAGACCCAAGGTAACCCCCCCCCCCAGACTAGGAGGCTACCCTCAAGGGTCTCCAACAGCCTCTTAACACTCCATCTCCAGCTTCCACCCCACTGCCCCAGCTGAGCTGACCCAGAGTATTTGAGGGGGCCTGACCCCTGCCAACCCATCTACTGGGGATTGGTCAGGGCCTTCATGAATACTCCAGGCAGCTCCTCCTCACCTCCACTCCCATTCTTCTGGAAGTTTCCAGCAAGTTCCAGAAGTGCTACCTGTGAGTCATCCAGCCCTCACTGAGTCACTTAAACCCTGACCCAGAAAAAAAACACAGGCTTGGCTTCCGGCCAAACCTAAACAATTTTCCTACACAAACAAAAACCTACTCTAGCACACAGAGGGTGCTACACACATATATTCCATTTTCCTCTGTATAACCAATCTGTCTTCTGGGGAGAATGTGTTTGCCTTTATTATGTATGGTTGGCATTTTGCTCTAAGAGCTCTTTGATTTACTGTTTTTGTACCATATTGTTATTGTTTTGTTTGGTTCAATAAAACCCTTTCAATTCAAACACAAATGCTGATCACCCCTATGGTCATGATTAGCCACCTTGTGAGTCAACTGAGCACAATCCCCAAATTATGTAAAACCCGTCATAGTCAGAACACTGGGGGAAAGACTCCTAGAAGGTCAGAGAAGGCTCAACAACAGAGACTGAAACCTAACTGCCAGGTAAATGTAATGTCAATTTACTATAGGAAGCAAAGCACAGGGAGCAGGCCCAATACTCCCCTATGTTCTGATATAGGGGCAGTGGTGGCCCGTCCATAGGGGGCGCCTGGGCGCCACCCCCCCCCCTCCTGTAGTCCAAAAAAAAAAATATGAAAAAAATGGCCCCTTTAAGAAAAAAAAAGTAATATAACAAAGTGCACTGTGGCGCCGGACGCAGTGCACTATGAGAAGCGCCACGTCAATGCAATCACGAGACTGCAGATGTGGCGCTTCATTTGCGGGCTTATAACCCGCCTTACGGCGCAATACAAAGCGTAGTAGCTTCCGCTCATAGAATCACTGTGATTCTACGGGCGGGAGCATTGTTTTACAAATCTTGAGGTCACTTCCGGCCGGGTTTCGTGAAACAGATGAAAACCGAATGTGACGTCGGCAGCTCCGTTCTTCTGCCCAAGCAGAGCTGCAGGACTCAGGAGAGAAGGTAAGAGAGGAGGGTGAGCTCCAGCACAGCACATGTATCTGCATCTGTCCCTCTCTTCCCCATCCGCCACCTCCTGTCTCACACTAACACACGGAGTGAAGCCACCTCCGTGTGCCTTCCTATACACAGACAGAGACAGAGGGGGAGGAGAATGGACACAGCATCAACAGGACGTGCTGATCTGAGGTCTGAATACAATATGACACTTGCAGGGCAAGGGAGCAGAGAGACTTTGGGAGCAGAGAGGATTTGGGCTAGAAGTTGGGTTGAATATAAAATTAGACCCCCCTTCTAGCATAAATCCTCTCTGCTCCTAAAGTGGCCCCTACCTGTAGCACATACAGCATTCTCTTCCAGCCCCCCAAATCACTGTGAGTATCCTTCTTTGATAACTTGCCCCCCTCCCCCCCTTGTTCAAAGAGATTAAAGAGACAATCATGGTGTCTGGGATCAGTGGACACAGTGGCTGCGTTTTGGTGACACAGTGGCTGCGTTTTGGTGACACAGTGGCTGCGTTTTGATGACACAGGGGCTGCGTTTTGATGACACAGTGGCTGCGCTTTGATGATACAGGGGCTGCGCTTTGATGACACAGGGGTTTGCGCTTTGATGACACAGGGGCTGCACTTTGATGACAAAGGGGCTACGCTTTGATGACACAGTGGCTGCGTTTTAATGACACCGTGGCTGCGATTGATGACACTGTGGTTGAGTTTTGATGACACAGTGGCTGCGTTTTAATGACACTGTGGCTGCGATTGATGACACTGTGGTTGAGTTTTGATGACACTGTGGCTGCGTTTTGATGACACTGTGGCTGCGCTTTGATGACACAGGGGCTGCGTTTTGATGACACAGTGGCTGCGTTTTGATGACAGTGGCTGCAATTGATGTTTTTTTATCAGAATTTTTCAGTTTTTTTTGCGCCCCCCCAAAAATTTTGAGCACCAGCCGCCACTATCATCCAGAACTCAGAACAAGGCATGCTGGCAACTGACACAAAACTGATAAGCAAACAAGCCCACACACACATACACAAGTTTCACTGGATCCCCTAAGGGTACTTATAACCAGTCCACCAGCCTGAGAGCTGACCACAGTCCTAAAGGCTGCAGAGGAGAATTTGCAGTGCCATTTTTTTATTTCCATGGCACAGGTAGGCAGGGCAGCAACTGCCAAAAGTGCATCAATAGAAGGGGCTTCTCCAGCATCTGAAAGTTTCAGGGAGAGAGTGCCTGCTTGCTGCCCCTACCTGTGACACACCAGGTTAGGTTAAACATTCTCATGCCATGTAAGCACAGGAATCCGCAAAGAGTATATTAATGGTGGCCACAAAGTCCCTAACAAAGCCAACATCACACTGCACAAGCTAGGTGGGATTCTAATGCCCCGTACACACGGTCGGAAAATCCGACCACAAAATCCATCTGATTTTTTCCGACGGATTTTGTCCGAAACTGGTGTTACATACACACGGTCGGACAAAGTTGTCGGAAAATCCGATCATTCTGAACGTGGTGACGTTTGTTGCCTACGACGGGACTACATAGAGGCTAGTAGCCAAAAGCTTTGGTCTTGTAATGTGATCTGAGCATGCGTGGCACTTTGTCCGTCGGAATTCGCTACACACGATCGGAAAAAGTCGGAAAATTTGAGAGCAGGAGATAAAACTTTGTCCGTCGGATTGGAGCCTACACACGGTCGGAAATTCCGACAACATTGTCCGATAGGACATTTTCCGTCGGAAAATCCGACCGTGTGTACGGGGCATAAGGGAGAGCTAAAGCCCTTTTACTTACCCAATTCTCCATTATCCTGGAAGATGGTGTTCTCCAATATTCTGTCGGTGGACCGCCCCCCCCCCCTTAGTGCCATCACATCCTACGTAGGGTTATGGACCTTGCATCAGTGTTGATAACATCAGGTCCTTAGTCGGGAGTATGGGGGAGAAACCGCTGCGGGGACTGGTCTTGCAACATGGAAGAGTTGAGGATCCAATAGATAAACCTTCTTTTCCATGCCCCTTAGACCTTAATGAGCAGGTAACCATTGCAGTGCAGGCACAATCCCACTTCAAAGGAGAATTTACAGATTTCCTGGAGTTTAGTTTTAAGGTTTCAACTCCACTTCTGTTTGAAAAGCAAAAACAAGCTGTTTGTTTCACCTAGTCCATGCCAGACTAATTCCTTAATAGGAGGGTCAACCTTCATTAAAACCATTTCAGTGTTCAAATAAAAAAGTTGCAGTGTCTGCATACCGTTAGCAGTGGCTATAAGGAACAAATGCAAATGAAAAATCCTAAAGAACGCATAGGGAAGCTTAAAATATAATGTGTAACTCACAGCAGACAAAATAATAAGACAAGACAGAATGCCCCCAATGTACCATTTTGCTCAGAAATAAGGAAAACAAAACCCTGTGTTGCAATTTACCATATCTCACAAAAGTGAGTACACCCCTCACATTTTTGTAAATATTTTATTATATCTTTTCATGTGTCAACACTGAAGAAATTACACTTTGCTACAATGTAAAGTAGTGAGTGTACAGCTTGTATAACAGTGTAAATTTGCTGTCCCCTCAAAATAACTCGACACACAGTCATTATTGTCTAAACAACTGGCAACAAAAGTGAGTACACCCCTAAGTGAAAATGTCCAAATTGGGCCCAAATAGCCATTTTCCCTCTTCGGTGTCATGTGACACGTTAGTGTTACAAGGTCTGAGGTGTGAATGGGGAGCAGGTGTGTTAAATCTGGTGTCATCGCTCTCACTTTCTCATACTGGTCCCTGGAAGTTCAACATGGCACCTCATGGCAAAGAATTCTCTGAGGATCTGAAAAAAAGAATTGTTGCTCTACATAAAGATGGCCTAGGCTATAAGAATATTGCCAAGACCCTGAAACTGAGCTGCAGCACGGTGGCCAAGAACATACATCGGTTTAACAGGACAGGTTCCACTCAGAACAGGCCTCGCCACGGTCGACCAAAGAAGTTGAGTGCACAAGCTCAACGTTATATCCAGAGGTTGTCTTTGGGAAATAGATGTATGAGTGCTGCCAGCATTGCTGCAGAGATTGAAGGGGTGGGGGGTCAGCCTGTCAGTGCTCAGACCATACGCCGCACACTGCATCAAATTGGTATACATGGCTGTCGTCCCAGAAGGAAGCCTCTTCTAAAGATGATGCACAAGAAAGTCCACAAACAGTTTTCTGATGACAAGTAGACTAAGAACATGGATTACTGGAACCATGTCCTGTGGTCTGATGAGACCAAGATAAACTTATTTGGTTCAGATGGTGTCAAGCTTGTGTGGTGGCAACCAGGTGAGGAGTACAAAGACAAATGTGTCTTGCCTACAGCCAAGCATGGTTGTTGGAGTGTCATGGTCTGGGGCTGCATGAGTGCTGCCGGAACGGGGGAGCTACAGTTCATTGAGGGAACCATGAAGGCCAACATGTACTGTGACATACTGAAGCAGAGCAAGATCCCCTCCCTTCAGAGACTGGGCCACAGGGCAGTATTCCAACATGTCAATGACCCCAAACACACCTCCAAGATGACCAGTGCCTTGCTAAAGAAGCTGAGGGTAAAGGTGATGGACTGGCCAAGCATGTCTCTAGACCTAAACCCTATTGAGCATCTGTGGGGCATTCTCAAATGGAAGGTGGGGGAGCGCAAGGTCTCGAACATCCACCAGCTCCGTGATGTCGTCATGGAGGAGTGGAAGAGGACTCCAGTGGCAACCTGTGAAGCTCTGGTGAACTCCATGCCCAAGAGGGTTAAGGCAGTGCTAAAAAATAATAATGGCTACACAAAATATTGACACTTTGGGCCCAATTTGGACATTTTCACTTAGGGGTGTACTAAGTGAACTTTTGTTGCCAGCAGTTTAGACATTAATGGCTGTGTGTTGAATTATTTTGAGGGGGCAGCAAATTTACGCTGTTATACAAGCTGTACACTCACTACTTTGTAGCAAAGTATCATTTCTACAGTGTTGTCACATAAAAAAAAATAATAAAATATTTACAAAAATGTGAGGGGTGTAGAAGTCAATGCAAGTCGCCTCAAGTCGCCCCCAAAGTCGTACAGGAACCTTTTTAGAACGGTTCCATTGTATAGAACGGGACGCGACTTGTGACAAGTCGTCCCAGTGTGAACCGGCTCTTATAGGTAATATACTGTTCCTGGGTCAGTTAGTTATTATCTGCGTTTCTGACTTTTCTTCATCTTCCTTTATCTGCCTACTTGTTCTAGGTCGATAACTCAAAGTAAGAAAAGAAGGGTGAATTACTAAAGTTACATCTACAGCTTAAAGCTGACGTTGGTTCAACTATTAAAAAAATGCCATTAGGGTATATCCACCTTCCCCATACATTAAGGTTCTAATGTTCATTTAGTGTAATAATAGGCATGTAATAGAGAATGACTTACTTTGTGACTGTATCCTGCAGGCTTACTTTTGATCATTAATTGAATGAATGACCCAATTAATTCCTCCTTTCTCCTTGCTGTGTGGCTGCCCCCTCATCTATGTCATCACATACAATGCAGGACCAGCATTAAGCGGAACTTAACCCTTGCATCCTTTATAGCCAAGGAAGCTGCCATCTTAGCCTCTGTTTGATCTGCAATTGCCATGACATGTGATCAGTTATGACACCAGCCATTTGATAGCTTGGCAGTTCAGTTAAAAGAACAAGCAACTGTGACAATTATCATTTACGGCATGTATTGAATGTAACAGTTAAATTGTAGAGTTAAGGCTGGCCATGTATTATACAATTTTTTGGTGTCTAATTTTCCGTTAGATTTACCAAAACCATTTAATATGAGGTCAAACCTAAACATTTTCAATTTGTATGCAATCAGGCACGCCCGTGCACTACATAGTTGAAGGTAAATCTAAAGGAAATTGAATAAGAAAATTGTATATTGTATGGCCAGCTTTAGTTTTGCTTTAACTGCAGGTCTTGCATTGTATGCACTGATGTTGAGGCCCCACCAACATTTCTGGGCTGGAGCGAACATGAAGAGCATGAGGAATAAAGTATAACTAAAGGCAAAACTTTTTTTTTTGAGTTTGGACAGAGGGATTAGAACACCTGTCAGTTTTTATTGTTGTCTGCGCCCCCATTAGGGAGATTTCCCCTCTCTATTTGACCTGTGTACCATTATGATCAAAAGTGAAAATAAAATAAAATCTCAAATTTTGGATTATCCCAGAACAGTAATAGAGGGGATCTCTTCCAATGGTGACACTAGTTCTGGTGACTTGGGGGCCCCAACGGATTCCCAAAAATTTGCATGGATTTTCTTTTATTTCCTGTTTCAGCTATAGGACAGTAACTGAAGGTACATCTCCCCAAACGGGAATCAGATTGCACAAAAAAAAAAAAAAAAACCTGACGGGTTAAAACCTTTTCTTACATATCCACAATGAAAAAGCATAAATATATGAAGTTTTTGGGGGAATTAAGCTGAAATGTTTTAGAATCTAAATCAAGATTTTTCAATCAGGGTTCCTGCCTCTCAGAAGTTCCCAATGACACTATTGATCTTTTTAGTTATCTGTAAGGGGGTCATTCTTCCCAATGTTCACAAGTGTAAGGAGAATTCTTTCCACTGATTAGGAGTTCCCTGAGACCGAAAAGTTATTTCAAGGGTTCCTTTGTGTTGAAAAAGTTGAGAAAGGCTGAACTTACAAAGAAGACAGGGAATACTCACCTCTCATGCTGCTCACGCCACTGATTGCTCCTGTAGTGACGAGAAAGGATCCACTAAGGAATCTTGCAGAATCCAACACTTCCATGATCGTCAGAATCCTAATCCCTCTCTGCGATCAACGGTTTGAACCTCCGCCATGTACATCACTAATGTATTCTGTAGACTCCCATGTTTTTTTTTGCACAGAGCATTAATTGGCAGTATTGATTTTAGTGACAGTCACTTTAAATCTCTGGAACTCTAGTCTTTGTAAGGGGAATTGTTCAAAGCTGTTAGTCAATCATGGCTCCCACCTGGACAAAAATCTTTTGGGGCCAATATCATGCAAGGAAGGGTGCTGTCAGTGGTAGACTAGATAAGGCAGAACCTCTTCTAAGATAGAGGGATGTTTTCAAACAGCTAAGAAAATAAATAGGGGGGTGGTTAGGTTACGTTGACAGTATACTATGTAATCCAACCTTTAGGTCAACAGATGAATTTACTGGCTTTGAACCCAACAAAAAGGTTTATTTTTTAATGCCAGAGATCTAAAGTGCAATTGAAAATTCAGGAGAAATTTATTAAAGTAAGAGATTAAAATGTGTTTAAAATAAATTAGCACGCCGTTGCATTCGCAAAAAACAAAACAAAAAACGATATGATGTTTTTGACCACATAGCACTGGGTAAGGAGCATAGGACATCACGCAGTACGGGTGCCTGAGATTTCTAATAGGAGTTCATTGTGAATGCAACACAGTTGCTCATAGTTTATATTCTTAGTGGACTTTTGTATGATATTCATGGTAAATGTTCTCATGAAAGTATTTAACATTATTAAATGCGAGTAGAAGCCCCCGGGGCATAGCTAATCTCCTCTGGGTCTAATAGGAAAATATGAACCAGTCCCATAACATCTCATTAATTACATCTGCCTTATACGCAAATTACTCACAAACTATTACAAAATATATAAGTACATTGAATGAACGCCTCTTCTAGCTAGTTAAAATATTGTGATAATTCCATAAAGGTGAGACAAGTATTTTTAAGCCAAGTTAATGCATTCTCTTAAGTCTATGAACCCAGCCGCAACTGTTGCCTACTGTATGTAAAGCTGGCCAAACATGTTACGGTCTGGTTTTACAATCTCCATATAGTCTTGATCTTACATAATTAGTTGCATTAGGTAGACACTAAAGAAAATAATGTTTCAGAGCCGAGTGCCTTTAAATAATTGATGCCTTATAATTACAGGTGAAGCACATCTTAAAAATGTAGAAGCCGATGCTTACTTGTATATTGGATGCATTGTAAAAAATTATTATTAGAGCAAAATGAAAAAAAAAAATGAAATCTGAAGACAGATCAATGCCTTTATCCGTTGGCAATCATAGTTTCATTTGGTCTTCATCCCAAGACAATAGGTTCAATTTTAAGATGTCCAGCCTGTTTTCAAATATCGAACCTGAATGAATGATGGAGAAATCCGTTTTCAGTAGAGTGGAGAAGAAAGAACTTCTGACAATTCTTTTTTTTTTTCTTTAGTTAAAAAAAGGCACAGGAAAACAAAATCTGATACACATCATAGCAATTCAGGCACAGCTAAATAAAAGTTCCAGTATGTATAAAAAGTCTTCAGCACATCTCAATTTTACAGGTAGGTAAGAACATAAACACATACATGATGAGAGTACCCATGAACAACCAGGTTATATTGGGATTCAGTCCCATAAGTATATAACCAAAGAACTTCCTGCCCCCATGTTCCCCAAAATTCAGAAAACATTAAGAGATCATTCTAAAGCTAGCCATAGATATTAGGTAGTGTTTGGAAACGCAGGCCTAATCCAAACGCCCTTGGACATCTGTATCTGTTAGTGCAATCCTAAACATGAATGGTTGGACTGGGCAAGCATATAGGGGAGTGGCGAAATAGTGTTTTTTCAATTTTTTTTTTACTTAAAAAAACAATTAGTCAAATAAAAAATTGACAAAAACAATTAAACAGTTGCATGACCTCTTTAAAAACCGAGAATAATAATATATATAATTTTTCAATGGGAATGTACAGACTGTAAACGAGCAAAGTTGGAATACTTAGATATCGATAAACTTCACATGATAAACCATCACATTTATTAGACCATACATATTTGTTTAATATTCTGTATACTCGATGTCTCCATGGACGTCATTAACACTGGGTTACAACTAGCTACAAAAAAACAGAACAAATTTCATGTGCAATTTCTACTAGACAACAAATGTAGCTGCACAGCATAGAAGAGAACTAATAAACATTGCAAGTTTTTGAATAATGTGTGTGCGCTCCCAGGGTAGTGATAATATGCCAGCCCATAGTAAGCAATTAAAGGGTGTCGCTCAGGCTGTGTTAAAATAACCTCTGGGGAATTAGTGAGATCAGAGCCAGTCCTGCTACTGACAACCAGGAATCCCAAAGTTTAAATTTAGGGAGACATTGTCTATTTTGAAAGATTAGCTTATCTATAAAAAGCGTATTATTAAATTGTTGCATCCACTCCGATTGAGTAGATGGATGCAGAGATAACCGTTTTAACGCCGGTGTGCAAGGAAGAGAAGTCTGCTAATTGGAGCTAAGGCATCTTGTAAAAAAAAAAAAAAACCTTCATCCAACATCCCTAGAAGGCATATGATAGGATCTAGAGCGATATTTGTTTGAAAGGTACTATTTGGCCAGCACAATGACTAAGTGGTAAGCACCCCTGCCTAGCAGCACTAGGGTTCAATGCGTTCAAATCCCAGCCACAGCAATACCTGCTTGGAGTGAATACATTCTCCTTGTGCCTGCATGGGTTTCTTCTGGGTACTCCAGTTTCCTCCCACACTTCAAAGACATAATGGAAGGTTAATTAGCTCCTGTCTAAATTGGCCCTAGTATATATATTTATGAATGTGAGTTAGGGAACTTAGATTGTAAGCTCCTTGAGGGCAGGGACTGTGAATGTAGAATACTGTATAAATGTAAAGCGTTGCATAAATTGACGGTGCTTTATAAGTACCTGAAATAAATAAAAACAATTTATAATAGCTATAACTGATTGCCAGTAGCAAAATAATTTGAAAGGCTGCATCATCTGGGTCACCTGGATATCTGTTGCCATCCCCAGCATGGGTACAGCATATGAACCCCCTTTTCCCTAGTTTATGGCCAGCTATACTTTGAACTTCCATAGGCCATATATTGCCTAGATTACTGTTGTCCTGTTTTTCTATTGACGTTTGGTCTCTAAATATGATGATAATTTCTCTCATATCAGACTAGTGGCTGACCTACAGAAGTAGAAATATACATTATCAATAGGGATGAGCCGAACACTCCCTGGTTCGTTTCGCAGCGAGCAGGCAAAAGATTTGTTCGAACACCGTTAAAGTCTATGGGACACGAACATGAAAAATCAAAAGTGCTAATTTTAAAGGCATATATGCAAGCTATTGTCATAAAAAAGTGTTTGGGGGACCTGGGTCCTGCCCCAGGGGACATGCATCAATGCAAAAAAAAGGTTTAAAAACGGCCGTTTTTTTTCGGGAGCAGTGATTTTAATAATGCTTAAAGTTAAACAATAAAAGTGAAATATTCCTTTAAATTTCATACCTGGGGGGGTGTCTATAGTATGCCTGTAAAGTGGCGCATGTTTCCCGTGTTTAGAACAGTCCCTGCACAAAATGACAGTTCTAAAGGAAAAAAAAGTAATTTAAAAGTACTCGCGGCTATAATGAATTGTCGGTCCCGGCAATACACATAAAAGTCATTGAAAAAACGGCATGGGATTCCCCCACAGTCCATTACCAGGCCCTTTTGGTCTGGTATGAATATTAAGGGGAACTCCAAACCAAAATTAAAAAAAAAAAAAAATTGCATGGGGATCCCCCCAAATTCCATACCAGACCCTTATCCGAGCACGCAATCTGGCAGGCCGCAGGAAAAGAGGGGGGGCGCTCTCTCGTCCCCCCTCTTTTCCTGCGGCCTGCCAGATTGCGTGCTCGGATAAGGGTCTGGTATGGAATTTGGGGGGATCCCCATGCAATTTTCTTTTTTTAATTTTGGTTTGGAGTTCCCCTGAACCATACCAGGCCACATGCCCTCAACATGGGGAGGGTGCTTTGGGGTAGCCAAGGGCCTCATCCCCACAACCCTTGCCCAGTGGTTGTGGGGGTTTGCGGGCTGGGGGCTTATCAGAATCTGAAAGCCCCCTTTAACAAGGGGACCCCCAGATCCCAGCCTCCTCCCCTTTGTGAAATGGTAATGGGTACAAAAAAAGTGTGAAAATGTTAAAAATGACATGACACGGCTTGGGGACAAGTCCTTTATTAAAAAATAAAAAAATAAAACTGTCCCACGTAGTCTTCTTCTTCTTCTTTTGCTCTGCCGACGACATCGCCAGGTGACCCCGCCCCCCTCTGATGCACAGAGACATCCCTATGGCTTCCCCGTAGCATCAGAGGGGGGCATTTTATAAATGTCATTTTGTGCAGGGACTGTTGTAAACACGGGAAACATGCGCCACTTTACAGGCATACTATAGAGCACTTTAAGCATTATTAAAATCATTGCTCCCGAAAAAACGTCAGTTTTTAAAACTTTTTTTGCATTGATACATGTCCCCTGGGGCAGGACCCGGGTCCCCAAACACTTTTTATGACAGTAACTTGCATATAAGCCTTTAAAATGAGCACTTTTGGATTTTCATGTTAGTGTCCCATAGACTTTAACTGGGTTCCGCGGCTTTTGAATTTGCTGCGAACACCGCATAATGTTCATTGTTCACCAAAGTTTGGCCCGCACTTATGCTCGGGCTGAACCGTTCGCCCATCCCTACTCAGCATTGGTGCCAAAACAGAAAGTTTTTCACCAAGTTGGCTTGCCAGACTTTGGTCATGTTGACTAATTGCTCTTTAATGCCAGAGCTGCTTTTAACTCCGATCTTGGCCCTGAAAATAAGGAAATAAATATGATAGCCACTAACTGAGCTTGTTTCAAGTTAAACCATCTGTTTATACATTACACTTAATTCAAGTGTCACTGCCAGCCACAACGCTGCCCACACAATAATACATACAGAAGGACTCATAAGACCTCACAGTAACCTTTCAGCTGCTTCCTCTTCTCCTTCATGGTAAGTGCTGACCAGATTTAGTTGCTGCTTTGTTCTTAAAGGGATTGTAAAAGCAGAAGTTTTTTTTTTATCTTAATGCATTCTAGCAGCCTTCCCACCCACTCCTAATTACTTACCTGAGCCCCATCTCTCTCTAGTGATGTCCACGAGTGTGTAAACCGTCCGGGACTCTCCTCTTGATTGGCTGAGACACAGCAGCGCAGCCATTGGCTCCCGCGCCTGGTAATCAAAGTCAGTTAGCCAATCAGGAGAGAGAGGGGGTGGGGCCAGCTTGGGGCTCCATGTCTGAATAGACACACAGAGCTGTGACTCGGCTTGGGTGCCCCCATAACAAGCTCCTTGCTGTGGGGGCACTCGACAGGAAGGAGGGGCCAGGAGCAGCAAAGAGGGACCCGAGAAGAGGAGAATCTGGGCTGCTCTGTGCAAATCCAACTGCACAGAGGAGGTAAGTATAACGTTATTTTTTTTATTTATATACTTTTTAAATTAGACTTTACAATCACTTTAACTGCTGAGATGAAGATAGCATTAAAGTGTTATTAAACCCAGGACCCTGCACTCACTGTATCTGGTCTCCCACAGTACACAGAACATGGAAATGAAATTGTTTTAGTAAATATAAACTGCCAAATACCTTTTTTCATCAGTAGTATATAGCAGGATTGTGACCTCCATAGGGGCTGTCCATCCAAATGCAACAAAGGTTGTGACAGATGGTTGAAGCAGTCTGACACTTGCGATGACTGATTCCATGTTTATGGCGTCATGTGGAAACGTGGGATTTTTCACGCTGCGTGTCATGAACGCACTGCTCATAGTTCTGCAGCTGGTCTTAGGCACACAGGATCACAGAGGCACAGTCTGACTAATAGGCATCCAGCGGTGAACAGGCGTGAGCCAATGTGCTTGAGCGTGCGCAGATCGCAGAGATCGCGCATAGTAACTTTGTCTTGGCGCCCAGTGGCCTTTAAAAGGGCTTCAGCTGTACTAATTCTTTGCTGTTTGATCTGCAGCTTTACCCTGTGACCTGATCCTGAGCCTTCATCTGATCTAATACTGACCTGGCTTCCTGACCTCGCTGCTGTCTCCAGTCCTGACCCTCGGCTTCCTTAACCTTGCTCTGTTTACTTGTCTGCCTGAGCCTGCCATCTCTGCTGACTGATCCGCTGTGTATGACCTGGCTTGTCTGACCTTTCTTCTGCTTGCTGTCTTGCATTTTTAGTGCATCTGCATCTACTGCCCCTCAGCACTCCTGCATCCACTGACCTGCATCCACAGCGCACTTGCATCCTGTATCCTGCATCCACAGCAACTAAGCCGGTTCCTGTCCAGCTGCCATCATCTCCAGCCAAGAGAACTCTGCAGGCACTCATATCTCACTGTGCTCCTACGGCACTGTCTCACCTGCACTGACTCCGGAGCCAAGGCTGTACGAGAAGTCTCCCTCTGCACGTCAGGCTCACCTCCAAGGTACATGAGTCTACAGTGCCTTGAAAAAGTACACTTTAAAATTTTCCACATTTTGTCATGTTACAACCAAAAACGTAAATTATTATTATTATTATACAGGATTTATATAGCGTCGACAGTTTGCGCACCTCTTTACAACATTACGGCAGACAGTACAATTACAATACGATTCAATACAGGAAGAATCAGAGGGCCTGGCTCGTTAGAGCTTACAATCTAGGAGTAAATGCATTTTATTGAGATTTTATGTGATAGACCAACACAAAGTGGCACTACTTTGTAGAATCACCTTTCAGCCCCCACATGTGTGCAATCTAAGTGTCACATAATCTGTCATTACATATACACACCTTTTTGAAAGGCCCCAGAGGCTGCAACACCTAAGCAAGAGGCACCACTAACTGTCGTGGATAAATTTTAACAACATAACCAAACACTGCCATGAAGACCAAGGAACTCTCCAAACTAGTAAGGGACAATGTTGTTGAGAAGTACAAGTGAGGGTTAGGTTATAAAAAAATATCCAAATCTTTGATGATCCCTAGGAGCAACATCAAATCTATCATAACCAAATGGAAAGAACAAGAGACGGCCGCACACCAAAACTCACGGACCGTGCAAGGAGGGCATTAATCAGAGAGGCAGCACAGAGACCTAACCCTGGAGGAGCTGCAGAGTTCCACAGCAGACTGGAGTATCTGTACTCATGCCTTTGTACGATATGCAATGCCTCATTTCTCTCTCTTACATTTGATGATTTATGCCATTCTATTCCATACAGTGACTTACACCTAAGTCATTGCATGACATTTTTATTACTTTCACAGTTTCATGCCTTTCTCTATCACACAGTCACTCACGCCTTTCTATTACACCCAATGTTTACATGCAATATCTCATATCTTAAAGAGGAATTTCCCTGTGTTTTTTTTATTTTTTATTTCACCTCTTATCCAGTTTCATGGGTTATTTCTAGGGCTGTTACTGTTGAAAATTTTCGTGTTTGATTAATCGTTTTTTTTTTTTTTTTTTTTAACCGATGAATCGACTATTTTCGATTAATTACAACGCACATACAGATCCAACTACTTTTAGCTGATCTCCTTGCATTGCAACTCTGCATTAGTCAGTGGTAAATGTGGTATACACTATATACAATCACCCGACACTAGTTAGTTTCCACAATCCATGACTTAACTTCACAGTTCACACTAAGTAAGTCATTTTTTTTCCACAGTAGCGTGACAATCCCTCCACCTCCGGTCTAACTAATCACTCTCACCTTATGGCATGGACCCCTGTGCAAACAGGTGGTCATGCAAGCGGGTATCAAAAGGGTTAACACGGACCATAAACTTCTCTCACGTCTCCTTAGATCTCAGCAAGGACGCCAGGTCATGGGTAGAAAGAAAAGATCTAAGTGCTCACCGCTTAAGTATAAGATTTCATTTTTGTGTTCAAACATAAACTACTCACATAAAGATGATAAAAACACAGCATGTAAAGCCGACAGTGTTAGTTCCGCAGGGCAGCAGGTGACGTCATGCATAGCTCCTCCCCTGTACGCGTTACGTTCAATTAGAACTTCAACGTCACCGGACTCCTCCCCCTTCCCTTCGTTAGCAGACGGAAGCACTTGGGAAAGGGGGGAGGAGTCCGGTGACGTCACGGACATCAACGTCACTGGACGGAACTCCCTGAAGACCCGGAAGCCAGCGGAGAGGTAAGTACCGATCAAAAGAATTTTGATCGATCAAAAAATCTTTAATTTCCACAGCCCTAGTTATTTCCAAAAAAAAATAAAAATACATACTCAGATGTCCAGCAAATCCAGCATTGCCCTGCTGTGATCCACTAAGGGCAGCTGTGTGCTGTGCCCGTGTCCCATAGCATTTGAATTCAACACTATTGTATCATAGAGTACCTATCCCTATTAGGATCCTCAGTCCCTGACACATTTAAATTCTGTATCATTAAACGACCCAGCAGGTCACATCAGTGGCCTGAATTGTATCTGAGGCAAAGGGAGGGTACTGATCAGGATTTGGGCTTAAACACTGGACATTGCAAAATACTTTTTTTGCAGTAACAAAAAAGTTTATAAAAGACGCATACATTTGTTGGCTGCAGTATTCAACCTCCCCCTCCAAACTGCAAGATGTCTGCGTAGAGTTCACATTGATAGTACTGATATAAGACTTTCTTTTAAGGACAGCTAGTGTGAGCAGAGTTTATTTATTTTTATGTTGTCATTAGCTACAATCCTAAAATCTATGCTGGACAGTTGTGAAACCCGTTTGCAGTAAACCAGAAGTGAAGAACTAGACCACTTTATTCTAAGCCGTCTCTACTTGATGTTCTTTTGTGATTGATTTTTCCATGATATATACAGCGTAACACACACACACACACACACACACACACACACACACACACACACACACACACACACACACACACACACACACACACACACACACACACACACACACTACCAAAAGTATTGGGACACCTGCCTTTACACGCACATGAACTTTAATGGCATCTCAGTCTTAGTCCGTAGGGTTCAATATTGAGTTGGCCCACCCTGTGCAGCTATAACAGCTTCAACTCTTCTGGGAAGGCTGTCAACAAGGTTTAGGAGGGTGTCTATGGGAATGTTTGACCATTCTTTCAGAAGCGCATTTGTGAGGTCAGGCACTGATGTTGAATGAGAAGGCCTGGCTCGCAGTCTCCGCTCGAATTCATCCCAAAGGTGTTCTCTAGGGTTGAGCTCAGGACTCTATGCAGGCCAGTCAAGTTCCTCCACCCCAAACTTGCTCATCCATGTCTTAATGGACCTTGCTTTGTGCACTGGTCCAAATCATTTGGTGGAGGGGGGATTTCTGGGGTTGAGCTTGGCCCTTTAGCTCCAGTGAAGGGAACTCTTAAGGCGTCATCATACCAAGACATTTTGGACAATTTCATGCTTCCAACTTTGTGGGAACAGTTTGGGGATGGCCCCTTCCTGTTCCAACATGACTGCGCACCAGTGCACAAAGCAAGGTCCACTTTAAGCTAAAAAATGCTGAGTGACTTTAACCCTGTCTGAGTACAATTTTAGAGAATCAACTGAAGTCTGATCGTTCACTACTCTGCCAGCCTGATGCTGATAACAGAAACAGACACCTGAGCATGCATAACATTATTATATGACAGAGCCTAGTCAGTCATGACCTTATGCAAAGATCATTTCAGGAAGTCAGTAAGAGAGTGAGCTAGAAAACAAACTATATAATAAAAACAAACTCAACCTTAAAGTGGTTGTAAACCCTTACAAACCACTTGGACCTACAGGTAAGCCTAGATTAAGGCTTACCTGTAGGTCAAAGAAATATCTCCTAAACCTACATGGTTTAGGAGATATTTGACAAAAAGCAGGCGAACTGAGCAAGCCGCTCTCAACGGCGATATGCCGCAAGTGGCGGCTCCCGTGTGCATGCGTGGGAGTAACGTAATCGCGGGGCCGTCGAATGACAGCGAGGGACCTGCGATACCCACCAAGAAGATGGAGGCTCCGTACAAAAGTGACAGACTCAGGTAAGTGACACATAGTAGTTTATTATGCTTTACCTTTGCAGGGAAACAAAGAGGAAGTAAACCCATAAGGGTTTACTTCCTCTTTAACCACTTCAGCCCCGGACCAATTGGCAGCCAAAGGACCAGGCCCCTTTTTGCGATTCGGCACTGCGTCGCTTTAACTGACAATTGCGCAGTCGTGCGACGTGGCTCCAAAACAAAATTGGCGTCCTTTTTTTCCCACAAATAGAGCTTTCTTTTGGTGGTATTTGATTGCCCCTGCGGTTTTTATTTTTTGCGCTATAAACAAAAATAGAGCGACAATTTTGAAAAAAATTCAATATTTTTTGCTTTTTGCTATAATAAATATCCCCAAAAAATATATAAAAAAACATTTTTTTTCCTCAGTTTAGGCCGATACGTATTCTTCTACATATTTTTGGTAAAAAAAAATCGCAATTAGCAATTATTGATTGGTTTGCGCAAAAGTTATAGCGTTTACAAAATAGGGGATAGTTTTATAGCATTTTTATTAATATTTTTTTTTTTACTAGTAATGGCGGCGATCAGCGATTTTTATTGTGACTGCGACATTGTGGCGGACACATTGGACATTTTTTACACATTTTTGGGACCATTGTCATTTATACAGCAATAAATGCTATTTAAATGCATTAATTCCTGTATAAATGACAGTTGTAGTGAAAGAGTTAACCACTAGGGGGAGGGGAGGGGTTATGGGCTCTGACGTGTGTGTGTTTTTTACATTAGGGGGCGGGGCTGACGTCTGACGTCATTGATCGGCTTTCCCGATGACCGGGAACAGCCAATCAATGACAGGCAGAGTAGGAAACGCGGGGAGAGGTTTGTTTACACAAACCTCTCCCCGTTCTTCAGCTCCGTAACCCGATCGCGGGACACCAGCAGCGATCGGTCCGCTGGTCCCGCGGCCGTGGTCACGGAGCTCCCGACCGGGTCGCAAGCGCGCCGCTGGCGGCGCGCGCGCGACCCACGGGCAGGCATTTAAAGGGCCACGTACAGGTACGTGGTTTTGCCTGCCCGTGCCATTCTGTAGACGTATATCTACATGAGGCGGTCGGGAAGCGGTTAAACATGTAATGTCAAGAGTTCTTTTAAATTTAAAGTATAACTAAAGGCAAATATATTTTTTGATTTGGACACAATAGAGAGCTATTAGAACACTTGTCAGGTTTTTTTTTGCCTGTCTGTGCCCCCATTAGGGAGACACACCCTCTCTATTTGTCCTGCTTACTGTTATCATGGAAGGAGAAAGTAAAAGAAAATCACAAATTTGGGGTTTTCCTAGAACAATAATTGAGGAGAAATCTTCCACTGGGGATACTAGTTCTGGTGACAACCAGGAATTCCCTCACTTTGGAGGGATTTCCGCTCACTTCCTGTTTTGGCTATGAGACAGAAGGTGAAGAGCAATTTCTCCAATGGGACACAGATGGCAAAAAAAAAAAATGATATGCTAAAACCCTCCCTTACTCTGTCCAGTAATTCAAAAAAGTTTTGCCTTAAAGTGGTGTTCCACTGTCTATAGCGTTTTTTCTTTTTTTCCATAATGACAATCATTAGTATAAAAGAATATAGAACTCACGTGTTCTTTTTAGAATTAATGCTGCATGCCTTTTTCGCCAACTAAATAAAGTTATAAAACCGTCTCCTGATGGTTGTCATCTTGCCTGTGGGCATGTGAAGCCCACAGGCATCCTCTTCCGGGATACGGTGCTGCTGATCGACCAGCATGCACCGCCCGTTCTTCACACAAACTCGCGCATGTGCAGTAATGCGCCGTAGCGGCGCTGTAAAGTATACAGGTTGCCATAACAACGGGCGGCGTCGTAAGTGAAGTGCCCGCCCCGTTGTTATGGCAACCTAGCCCTCGACGCTGCTCGAAGATTCCTGGGAAATAGTGACACACATCTCCCAGGAGCCTTAGCGAGCCAAGCTGCAGAGGGAAGTGACGTTTTTAGCCCGGGCTATGGAAGAGGCAGATTTCGTGGGACCACCTAGAAACAGGGAGAAATAGGTAAGTGACATTTTTTTTTTTATCCAATTTTTTTTTATTATCAGAATGTATGCAGATCCAAATAAAGTTGTAATTATGGGGGACACACCATTTAAGTTCTACTCTGTTTATTATGCACTGTTTATTATGCACTCCTGACCCCTGCGCTCTGTTCATTATGCACACCTGACCCATGTACTCTGCTTATTATGCACTCCTGACCCCTGCACTCTGCTCATTATGCACTCCTGACCCCTGCACTCTGCTCATTATGCACTCCTGACCCCTGCACTCTGCTTATTATGCACTCCTGGCCCCTACACTCTGTTCAATATGCACTCCTGACCTCTGCACTCTGTTCAATATGCACTCCTGACCTCTGCACTCTGTTCAATATGCACTCCTGACCTCTGCACTCTGTTCAATATGCACTCCTGACCTCTGCACTCTGCTCATTATGCACTCCTGACCCCTACACTCTGTTCATTATGCACACCTGACCCATGTACTCTGCTTATTATGCACTCCTGCCCCCTGCACTCCGCTCATTATGCACTCCTGACCTCTGCACTCTGCTCATTATGCACTCCTGACCCCTGCACTCTGCTCATTATGCACTCCTAACCCCTGCACTCTGCTCATTATGCACTCCTGACCCCTGCACTCTGCTCATTATGCACTCCTGACCCCTGCACTCTGCTCATTATGCACTCCTGACCTCTGCACTCTGTTAAATATGCACTCCTGACCTCTGCACTCTGCTCATTATGCACTCCTGACCCCTGCACTCTGTTCGTTATGCACTCCTGACCCCTACACTCTGTTCAATATGCACTCCTGGCCCCTGCACTCTGTTCAATATGCACTCCTGGCCCCTGCACTCTGTTCAATATGCACTCCTGGCCCCTGCACTCTGTTCAATATGCACTCCTGGCCCCTACACTCTGTTCATTATGCACTCCTGACCCCTGCACTCTGCTCATTATGCACTCCTGGCCCCTGCACTCTGTTCAATATGCACTCTTGGCCCCTGCACTCTGTTCAATATGCACTCCTGGCCCCTACACTCTGTTCAATATGCACTCCTGGCCCCTACACTCTGTTCAATATGCACTCCTGGCCCCTGCACTCCGCTTATTATGCACTCCTGCCCCCTGCACTCCGCTCATTATGCACTCCTGACCCCTGCACTCCGCTCATTATGCACTCCTGGCCCCTACACTCTGTTCAATATGCACTCCTGACCCCTGCACTCCGCTCATTATGCACTCCTGGCCCCTGCACTCTGTTCAGACTCAACAAAAATTATAAGCTCAGTGTGTCTTATCCTGAAATCTCAACAGTCATTCATCAAAAATGCTGAAATGCCTGCCTGGTCAACAGCTAGAGAGACAAATATGATTATGAGTCATGTCAAAGTTGCTTTTCTTATTATAGTAACCATATTTGTAAGTATTCATTTGTTTTCCATTACACATATGGCCTTTATTCAACTTTATGCAACATTAGCCATGTATAATTTTGTATTAAGAAAAAAAGTCAATGTTGGCCTAGGTAACAGTTCTTGTCTCATAAACATTGTTCCCGTTAATATGTAATTTATCAATTTTGTATTAAAAAAAAAAATGACACAAAGCAGAATGGTGCTGTCAGTGAACACCTGCTAATTAGGCCATCACCAATGAAACACGTCTACTTCCAATTCATTACCAGTGATTTGTTACTGTATGTGTAAAAAAAAAAGTTGTGTACATAATGGGGCTAAATTTTCGATCACTTGTGGCTGGCTAAGTGTTTTATTAATGTCATTCGGGAGGATAGAGTTGCCCAGCAACCATAAAAATGTTTGTGACGTTCATCATCACTATGGTTAACGTAGCTGTCATCCACCAAAGCCTAACGGCTTCCATAAATGAATAAAATATGTAATTAAGTTCCTTGTAAGAATTCATTCCCACTTGCCTGCAATGACTCAGCAGTGCTTATGGAGTGAAAGAAATTCACTTTTTTTGCCACAAATACTTAAATATGCAAACTTACTGAGGAACTTATCTTTCTGGAATCTCAAAATCAGGTCAATCATTGTTCAATTGAAGCCCAAAACCAGAACACCAGCTAAAAAGATCCTACACCACAATAGAAATATGTGTATTCCAGAAAGTTTAACAATCAGCAGATAAAGATACTCCAAACACCTGGTGTTAGCGCTTCAATCATCACGGCACCAGGGTTGTTATGGTGTCAGGATGATTGAAGCTCAATCTTTCTATTATTACATTGTAATATAAAATGAAATCATTCAACTCATCATAATGCAGAATCAGTGGGAGCCCTGAGTGTGTCACCTGCCATGTCGCCTACAACCAGATGCCATCAGGTGCCCCCAGCGGAGTCTGTCCTTACATCAGGTCCCCCCAGCGGAGTCTGTCCTTACATCAGGTGCCCCCCAGCGGAGTCTGTCCTTACATCAGGTGCCCCCAGAGGAGTCTCAGTGTCCCCAGAGTCCTCCTCACATGTACCCCCGGCAGCGGAGCCCCTCCTTCATGTCGTGTCTGTCCCCTTCAGCGGCACCTATTCAGTTCCCGGATTTCTCCGTGTGTTCAGTGGAGAGGGGAGGGGCCTCCCCTCTCCACTGAACACAAGGGGATTAGTCCTCACGGTGGCGGCGGACATCTTTTTGTAGCCCACCGGCCTGAAGTGATGTCTTACACAGAGAACAAAGCACCTGGCTGTAGTGATACTATGGGCGGGCGGAAGCTCTCCGGCGCGATGGACTGCGCCACAAGCCCATTCAAAACCCCGCAAATGAAGCGACTCATCTGCAATCTCGTGATTGCATTGACATGGCGCTTCCCATAGTGCACTGTGTCCAGCGCCCGAACACAGTGCACTTAAAGGGCATTTTTTTATATATATATATTTTGTAAAGGGCCTTTTTAAAAAAAAATATATATATATATTTTTTTTATTATTTACATTTTTTGTGACTGCTGAGGGGGCTGTGCCAGTGCGCCCCCTATGGACAGGCTGCTACTGCAGGTGTCATACAGAACAGGAAGTGAGAGGAAATCTTTCTAGTTTAAGAGAGAGCTTGCCTGTAGATTGGTTGAGGCACCAATGGCTGCTGATTGGCTGCACTGTAATTGGCTTGTATGAGGGAGATGACCCAGCGCATGGAACAGGTGAGTGTGACACAAGTCCATCTAAATCAGCCATTTTCAACCAGGGTTCAGTAGATTCTCAACTTCTAAAGAGGTTGCCAGGAGTACCTTGGGCTGTGACCATAGATGTGCGCAGTCAGTTGCCTTAGGGTGTGCACCCCAAAGCTTGAACACACATGCCTTTCTCTTCAGCCGCAGCTGCACAGGCCAGTGAATAATCGGTATAGTGCTCTGTGCAGAGCGGCTTCCTATTCACTCACAAACTGTTTAAACACAGTGTAAACACAGTTTACTATGTTTCTCACTTATTAACCACTTCAACTCTTCCTGACCAGGCCAATTTTTGCAATACAGCACTGCATTGTTTTAACTGACAATTGCGCGGTCATGCAACACTGTACCCAAATAACATTTATGTCCTTTTTTTTCCCACAAATAGAGCTTTCTTTTGGTGGTATTTGATCACCTCTGCGGTTTTTATTTTTTGCACCAGAAACAAAGAACAACCAACAATTTTGAAAAAAAAAACAATATTTTTTACTTACTGCTCTAAAACATATCCAATAAAAAGACAAAAAAAATCAATTTTTTTCATCAATTTAGCCCAATATGTATTCTGCTACAAAATCCCAATAAGCATATATTGATTGGTTTGCGCAAAAGTTATAGCGTCTACAAACTATGGGATATTTTTATTTATTTACCATATATACTCGAGTAGAAGCCAAGATTTTTAGCCCTTTTTTTTAGGCTGAAAGTGCCCCCCTCGGCTTATACTCGAGTCACTGCCATCTGCCTACCTGATCAGCCTGTGTCATGCAGTCAGACGGCAGCCGACCAGTGTACAAAAGCCGCGCCTCCTCTTCGTCCTCGTCCGTGATAGGGGAACACTCAGTTTCACAGCAGTGAGTCAGTGTTCAGTGTTCCACCTATCACGGACGTCCTCTCGTCCTCATCCCATGGACGAGGATGAGAGGATGTCCGTGATAGGCGGAACATTGAGCAATGACTGCTGGGAAACTGAGTGTTCAGCCTATCACAGACGAGGACGAGGAGGCGCGGCTTTTGTACACAGGAATGGCCGCCGTCTGACTGCATGACACAGGCTGATCAGGTAGGTCTGGAAAGTGTGTTGTACTGTAGTCCATGGACACACAGTATTATTTACAGAATAGCACCACTGGGTTGCACTCCCTTTGCTCTCTCCCAATCAACAGCCCATGTTACTCACAGAAAGTCGATTCCCAGTTTCCTCCATCCACTTAGCTCCTACTTCCTCCTCCATGCTGTCCGGTGCATCCCCGCATGAGACGCCCGGTCTTCCTTAAGTTCTACATGGTGACTTTTGTTCCAGGGACCAGACGTTGGTCTCCCTAGACTCCTCCTATGGCTATCCGGCTCAAGGGTCTCTGAACCCCCAGGCCTTCAAACCTCCTCCCAGAGGCTCCGGGGTCTCTGAACCCCCGGCCCTCCAGCCCTTGAACTCCTTCTTCTCTCTTTCTCTCCCAAGCCCCCCTTTGGAGCATGTGATCCCCCTTTTTATATGAGAGAGCTCCCATTTACCAAAGAAATTAACTATTGGTCAATTCTCTCACATGGGTTTCCTGCCACTCAGGCCTCAGTTCTTCCTCTTTCCAGCACAATCCACTGTCAAGCAGAGGAGGTATCCCTGAGCCCAAGTGTAGGCGGCCACACCCCCATCTACTCTGACACTCCCATCCCCAAATAAACAACCAGGCCTTAAAAAAAGAACAAGGCCCTGGTCAATTTTACCTATCTCTAACCTACACTTATCAAAAACACCCATTAAGCACCTACCTAAACGTAGGGGGCGCTACATAAGGTTTGGATTTTGTGGGAATTTCAGAGACCTGGTTCAACAGCTCTTATGATTGGCTGGCAACCATTCAAGGGTATACCCTTTATCGCAGGGATAGAGAGGGTAAAAAAGGGGGAGGGGTATGCCTATATATCAAGAATAATGTACAAGTGAATGTAAGAGGTGACATCGCTAAGGGAGCTAGGAAGGAGGTGGAATCCTTATGGGTAGATCTACAAAGGGATGAAGCTAAGGGGGGAAATAATACTGGGAGTATGCTATAGGCCCCCTAACCTGGGGGAGGAGGGGGAGACGGACCTCCTATCACAATTTGGATTAGCAGCAAGGATGGGAAGTGTTATCATAATGGGGGATTTTATTTATCCAGACATAGACTGGGCGGAGGGAACCACGCATTTGTCTAAGGCTTGCCAGTTCCTAAATGTCTTGCAGGACAATTTCATGGTTTAGATGGTAGACGCACCAACTAGAAATAAAGCCTTACTGGATCTACTGATTACCAACAATACAGACCTGATCACGGATGTGGAAATACGGGGACATTTAAGAAACAGCGATCACAGGTCAATTGGCTGCAGTATAAATCACACAAATAGGAAACATAAGGGGAATACAAAGACACTGAATTTCAAAAGAGCCAACTTCCCTAAACAACGAACCTTGCTAAAAGGCATAAATTGGGATAAAATCTTCGGAAAAAAGAACACGAAGGAGAGATGGGTTTGCTTTAAGAGCATATTAAATAAGGGCATTAGACATGCTCAGGCACCGTCTCTGCCAGGCCCGTCCCCCCGCCAATGCTGCCTGAACACACTGTAGCAGACCCTAGGTTGAGCTTGGCCGCCTCCGAGCCAGAACTGTGCATGTGCAGTTCCGAGCTGAGCACCTTTTCCTGTCACTGGCATTTACTGGCAGTTTAACGTCATAGAAATATCCAAAATTTTGGGTTGCCATCAGAACAGTAATAAAGGTGAAATCTTCCAATGGGGACACTAGTTCTGCTGACAACTAGGGTTTCCCTAACTTTGGAGGGATTTCCTCTCACTTCCTGTTTTGGTTATGGGATAGGAAGTTAAAAAAACATCTCCTCAATGTGACACAGATGGTAAGAAAAAAAACTGTCAGGGGTTATATAATATCTCTTATTCTATCCAAATGGAAAAAAAAAAAGTTTTGCCCTTAGTTCCATTTTAATATAAAAATATATATCTGATGCTAAGTCCACTTTAAGACCGCAGTAGAAGTTTTACACGTAGGTTTATTTTTTTTTTTGATATATTGCTGCCTTGTGCTCCTCTTCCTTATAGGTAATTTAATCAGAAATATAGACATGTAAGCAAATGTTCTTTCCCTGAATGCTTTATGCTACTGAATTTGTATGATAGACTTTCTATGTGATGTCACCCAGGGGCAGAGAGGACCACGCATAAATAACCAGGAGGAGAATATGCCAGCTGGCGAACGCAGACTATAAACCTAAAAGAAGTGTTCCACGGAAGACAGGAATGTTTTTCATACACTTTCCTCTCTCTCTGATTACATTCAATTTTAAGAAGAATTTGTTTTTATAAAATGGTGTATAAACAGCCCTCCAGGATCGCTATAAATTGTTGTATGTTGCCGATCATTTAAATGTAAAAAATATAAAACCGCAATGTTACTGTTTGACAGCGACTTTCGCTTTTAAAAACAAATGAGCCATACTGTATGTTCTGTTGGCTACAGCCTTCTGTCTGTTTTGCCAGCTACTGTTATCACACCATGCTTGGACTGGACCACCAGAGGACTCTACAGGCACCTTACACTGTCAGGACGGAAGACCCCCCCCCCCCCACAACTGGAGAAATGGGGCTCATTAGTGTCTCACTGTCATGGCAATAAGGAATGTTCAGAGAGAAAATTTGTGTAGAAAGATGTAGCTTTGACAGGAAACTACAGTCGACCCCCGAAATTCGTGGTGGTTACATTGCTACAGCACCCGCAAATTGTGAAAAAACACAAATTTTGGATGTGGATGCTCCATCCTCTACTGGCTTGAAAATCTTCAGGCTCCAGTGCTGTTGATGGTTCTGGTTGCAATTCTTCGGTACCTTGTGCATTGTCTCCTGTAGCGAACTGCTGTTACAAATTCCATGCTTTCTTACAGATGATGTTACCGTCCAAGGGGATGTTCATCTTCCTGCAGTCGGGAAATGCGAGAACACTCAGCGAAACACTCGAGATAGCTACATGCGGTAAACTGTTATGATTCGGTAATGCTGGGCTGGGGTTTCTGCAAACAATTATTAGTTAGATTCTAAGGAAATATCTGTGAACGACAGAGGCCGCAAACTCTGAACCGCGAGTTTGCGGGGGTCGACTGTATATTGAAGAGATGGGAAATAAGTGGAATAGTGGCATGTATGGGCCAATGACTGGCCCATATCACTACGTGTTTATAAGATTTTATACATGATGTTACAGGGGTCTTCTCTTGATTGTTGACTTTGACACACATATACCTACCTCCTGGAGAGTATTCTTGATCTGGCCAACTGTTGTGAAGGGCGTTTTCTTCACCAGGGAAAGAATTCTTCGGTCATCCACCACAGTTGTTTTCCGTGGTCTTCTGGGTGTTTTGGTGTTGCTGAGCTCACCGGTGCGTTCTTTCTTCTTAAGGATGTTCCAAACAGTTGATTTGGTCACGCCTAATGTTTTTGCTATCTCTCTGATAGGTTTGTTTTGTTTTTTCAGCCTAATGATGGCTTGCTTCACTGAAAGCTGAAAAGTTTGTAGTTAAAGCACATCTTGTTTGTTTCATTTCAAATTCATTGTGGTGGAGTATAGAGCCAAAATGATTAGAATTGTGTCGATGTCCCAACATTTATGGACCTGACTGTATTTGTGAAGTTAAAAGAAAAATTATAAATCGTTTTTAACATTTTTGAGAAATAAATATGTGAAAAGTGTGGCATGCATTTGTATTCAGCCCCCCTGAGTCAATACTTTGTAGAATCACCTTTCACTGAATTTAGAGCTGAGAATCTTTTTGGGTATGTCTCTACCAGCTTTGCACATCTAGTGAGTGAAATTTTATCTATTCTTCTTTGCTAAATAGCTAAAGCTCTGCCAGATTTAATGGAGAGTGTCTGTAAACAGCAATTTTCAAGTCTTGCCACAGATTCTCAATTGGATTAAGGTCTGGACTTTGACGTTGCCATTCTAACACATAAATATGCTTTGATCTAAACTATTCCATTGTAACTCTGGCTGTATGTTTAGGGTCATTGCCCTGCTGGAAGGCGAACCTCCACCCCAGTCTTAGGTCTTTTGCAGACTCTAACAGGTTTTCTTCTAAGATTGCCCTATATTTGGCTCCGTCTATCTTCCCATCAACTCTGACCAGCTTCCCTGTCCCTGGTGAAGAAAAGCATCCCCACAACATGATGCTACCATCACCATGTTTCACGGTGTGGATGGTGTGATCAGGGTGATGTGCAGTGTTAGTTTTCCGCCATACATAGCGTTTTGCTTTTAGACCAAAAAGTTCAAATTTGGTCTCATCTGACCAGAGCACCTTCTTCCACATATTTGCCGTGTCCCCCACATGGCTTCTCCAAAATTGCAAACGGGACTTCTTATGGCTTTCTATCAACAATGGCTTTCTTGCCACTCTTCCATAAAGGTCAGATTTATGGAGTGCACGACTAATAGTTGTCCTGTGGACAGATTCTCCCACCTGAGCTGTGGATCTCTGCAGCTCCTCCAGAGTTACCATGGGCCTCTTGGCTGCTTCTCTGATTAATTCTCTCCTTTGCCCGGCCTGTCAGTTTAGGTGGACTGCCATGTGTTGTTAGGTTTGCAGTTGTGCCATACTCTTTCCATTTTTGGATGATGGATTGAACAGTACTCTGTGAGATGTTCAAAGCTTGGGATATTTTTTATAATCTAACCCTGCTTTAAACTTCTCCACAGCTTTATCCCTGACCTGTCTGGTGTGTTCCTTGGCCTTCATGATGCTGTTTGTTCACTAAGGTTCTCTAACAAACCTCTGAGGGCTTGACAGAACAGCTGTATTTATACTGAGATTAAATTGCACACAGGTGGACTCTATTTACTAATTAGGCGACTTCTGAAGGCAATTGGTTCCACTAGATTTTAGTTAGGGGTATCCGAGTAAAGGTGGCTGAATACAAATGAACGCCACGTTTTTTAAATATTTATTTGAAACAATTTTGGAAAACCATTTATCATTTTCCTTCCACTTCACAATTATGTGCCACTTTGTGTTGTTCTATAACATAAAATCTCAATAAAATACATTTACATTTTTGTTTGTAACATAACAAAATGTGGAAAATTTCAAGGGGTATGAATACTTTTTCAAGGCACTGTATTTTTTATTCCTTTATTTTTATATCCACTGTATTTTTTTGTTTACCTAAAATAATAAACATGGTACACTAACCTGCTCTATACAATGGTGTTGCACAGTGCCGTCCTTTACCTCCTCCTCTGGGGTTCCCTGCGGATGCTGTCCGCTCCTCCTCTTCTGAATGTGCCCCCTAGGAAGCTGCGTGCTATAGGTGCACACATGAGGGTCCACTTCAAAGCTGGGCAGTGTGTATCCATAGGCTCAGCCCCGCCTCCCTCTCTCTGCTCAGAGGGTCTGAATAACAGCAGCAGGAGCCAGGGGTTCCCACTGCTGCCTCTGTGTCCTGTGAGAGCGGGAGAAAGGACAGAGCCGCTATAACACTGGATCAAGATCAGGCTCAGGTAAGTATTGGGGAGGGGGGGAAACACATCTGGGGCATTAAGGTAAAATATGTTTTGCCTTTAGAACCACTTTAACATGGGGATACATAATTTGATACTTTTCCACGATGCAAGGACTTTGTCTCTATTGTGTTACAGTGTTGCACAAAGTTTACACGAAACTACAAATTACAGCGGTGCGATGATGTCATGACATGGGATGACAGCAAAGCCGGTGTTCTGTCAAAAAAAAGTCCACCTATCGAATAGTGTCCGGGCCGTACTGCGCGGAGGACAAGGAGATTAGGAAAATCTCCGAAGATGAACGGCGCCTGCGCTGTGAGTCCAGGTGCAAGCCCCACCATCCAAGTGGACATAGGGCTGCACAAAGTTAGAGGGCCCCTCGCGGGCTCGATTCACTCGCCACGCTTCGGGCACGGCCTCGCTGCACTCGGCTCTTTTTTATTCTAACTCTATGTTCACTTAGATGGTGAGGCTTGAACCTGGACTCACGGCGCAGGCGCCGTTCATCTTCGGCGATCCGATGGGGGACACTATCCGACAGGACACCGGTCAGCAGCAGGTCTGGACTTTAGGGCTGGATCACCAGTTCCCACTTTTGAAGGAGGATTCTGCAAAGGACATGGCTGGTGGACTCATTTGCCCAGAGCAAATAACTTTACTGTAATGATATATATTTACTATAATGATATATATATATATATATATATACTATAATGATATATGTTTATATACTATTCAGGCATTTTTTAGTATATAAATACATTGAATGATTTCTAAATGAATTCATAGCTGGATTACAGTGTGTGTTTTTTATACTTGCTTGGAAATACCCACTAATTTTGTTTATTTGGTATCGTAGAAAGTGGGTTAAGTTGTAATTAAAATTACATGTGGTGTTTAAGGATATTGAGGTTAATGCATCTGGAGAAGGGATTACAACAAGACACTAGAATACAAGTAATCACCTGATATGATAGCCGCACTGGACATACAGCCTGGGCACAGTCAGCTGGTACAGCACAGCTTAGTAAACCTGGGCATTTGGAGACTAAAGACCCTCTAGGTTATTCATGGATGAGTTGTTTTACTGCATCTTTTACTAGAAACCATAAAACGTTAAGGCTCTTAAAATAAAAAGTGTGTTTAATCTGTCAGCAATAACATAAACATTTCAGTTATATTTTCAGGGGCAGATGGCACAGTTTTAATATCCTTTTAGATACATACATGGGAAATGTTGAGTTGGCATCAACACAATTTGAAGAGCCCCTTTCAGAGTCAAGATCCGTGAAAAAAAAAAAAATTCTACTCTTCTAATGCCACGTACACACGACCGGACTTTCCGGCAGACTAGGTCCGAATGGATTAGTCGGTCCGACAATCCGATCGTGTGTGGGCAAATCCGAATGTTTTTCGGGAATAAAATCCGATGGACCTAGAAATAGAACATGTTTCAAATTTATCTGATGGACTCAATTCTAACGGACTAAAAATTGGGAAAAGCGTTCGTCTGTGTGCTGGTCCGGCGAACCAAATACGACGCAAGGGAAGCTATTGGCTACTGGCTATTGATATTCCTAGTTTTTTGCCGTTTACGCCATCATGTTCAAAATGAACAGACTTACGAACGGACTTAGTCCGATCGTTTGTGGGCAAGTCCGTTCGTTCGGAAAGTTGGAACTCCGCCGAAAGTCCGCCGGGACGACCGTCGGACCTGGTTTGCCTAAAAAGTCCGGTCGTGTGTACACGGCATAAGTCTTCTTTAATCTCAGTTTTATTCATTCCATTGTAGCCAGATGTGAAAATTCTTTGGATGAGATGGTGGCTTCAGGGTCGTTCACCAATACATCTGGTAAATTAGGCCAAGCAGCTGTGTCCATGCAGCTGCTGCATCCCCATATACTGACATGGGATGCCTGCATGCAGAAGCTGGCAGATTAAAGGGGTGTTACGGCCAATACTTTATTTTTTTTTAAGTCAGCAGCTACAAACACTGTAGCTGCTAACTTTTAATAAGGACACTTACCTGTCCAACGATCCCGCGATGTCGGCCGCCCCGAGGCCGACCTGTCCATCGGATCGGCTGCCGGCGCCTCCAGCCTAACTAAGGGAAACAGGCAGTGGAGCCTTGCGGAACCTTTTCCTACTGCACATGCGCGAGTTGCGCTGCGCTTTGTGAATGGCCCCATTGTGTTCTGGGACACACACATGTCCCAGAAGGCCATGGGGCTGCTCACCGAAGAGGAGGAAGTGCAGCGGAATAGGAAGAGGCGGATTAGGAAGACTGCCTAGCAACAGCGTTTCAGGTAAGTGACATTTTTTTTTTATTTATTTATTTTTTTATTTAATTTTTATTAATGCAATTTTTGTTTTTGGGTGGCCCTCCACTTTAAGCAGCATTATCAAGCGGCCCATTCTTGGTGTTCAGGCCTCAGTGCCCATATGAATGAGGCCTTTACCCTCAGTTTTTCAAGTACTTTCAGGACCCATTCTTGGTGTTCAGGCCACAGTGCCCATATGAATGAGGCCTTTACCCTCAGTTTTTCAAGTACTTTCAGGACCCATTCTTGGTGTTCAGGCCACAGTGCCCATATGAATGAGGCCTTTACCCTCAGTTTTTCAAGTACTTTCAGGAGCCAATATATTATTTGCTTACTGAATATGCAGCTTCTTTATCTTTAGACTCCATGCACACTAGCGTTTTTCATAAGCGCAAAGAAAGCTAGAAAAAATGCTGGGTGGATAATGCTGATAATGGCATTTTTGGTGCCAGCTTCTAGTAGCATTTTAGTAGCTTTTAGGAGCAGTAGCATTTTATTCATGTTTTTGCAGTACATGAAGAAAAAAAAAAAAGCTCACAAAAAGCTGTGCATTTTAATAGCATTTAGAAGCAGTGATGCCGCATACACACGGTCGGAATTTCCGACAGAAAAAGTCAGATGGGAGCTTTTGGTCAGATATTCCGACCGTGTGTATGCCCCATCAGACTTTTTCTGTCGGAATTTCCGACGGACTTAGAGAACATGTTTTAAATGTTTCCGCCGGAAATGCAGACGGAGGTTATCCCTGTGGCAAGTCCGACCGTGTGTACGCGGCATTAGGAGCATTTAGAGAAGTTTAGGAGCATTCAGCATTTTTTTCTGATTGAAAAACACTCCGAAAAAAAAACATTATTTTTTCTGCGCCTAGACGCTGAAGCTCAAAAAAATGCTAGTAGCCTAAAGTAGCGTGCATGGACACATAGGATAACACTATGAGGCTTCTAGGAGCAGAGAAAAATGCTAAGAACAGCTACTAGGAGCTTAAAAAAATGCTAGTGTGCATGGGGCCTTAATCTTTCCTATGCTCCAGTTTAAGCTGGTGCCATCACCACCACCCCAAACTTTCTGTTTCAGGGTGGCTCCCTTCTCGTGCAGTGTCCAATGGAGTCACTCTTGCACGCAGGGACTAGAACTGTGTCTACCTATATTGTGTTCTGCATTCAGGGAAGGCTCCCCACTGGCAAAACACAAATGTGCTGTGGGAGGGATTCTCCCATCAACACTGATGGGAAATCTGTTTTGTGTTTGAAGGAAAGTTTGAAGGAAGGAATGAGAACTTTGAAGATTCTTTTGCTGCCCTGCATTTTTGTACCTTTTTATGCCCTGACTGTGACTCAGAACAGGGGGTTAAATATAACAGATTCCCTGAAGCTGTTTATCTTCAGTGCTCTGCCCATCACTCACACTTGGACATCATAAAGTACAATGCAGAACCAACCGGAATTGCAAGTAAAAAAAATGCCAAGAGCCTGCTCATAATCCAGAGCATCAGAAGGAAGAGGGAAGCATTGGCTGCTGAGGGAGCAAGAGATAAGCTCACCGGTTGAGCTCTGGGACGTCAGCTCATAAGCATCCCATTCTATGCCTCCACGCATGTGCTGCCCTACAATTACACAAGAACGTGGATCCCTGACGCTCACTTTTCCCCATCTGATACTTACCCTCCTGCTACCCACCAACCCATGCGGTACCTGAGAAAGTTTTGGAGTCACCATGAGGAGCTGAGAGTTGCCAGTCCCTAAACGTTTAAGCTTTTGCGACTTGTGAGGCATACGCCTTTTTCAAGTCCAATCCATCCGGTAAGCCTTATTCCATTTGGCCCGAGAGGCATCAGACAACTGTCACCATCACACTGAACGGAGCCACCCGTTGCCACAGTGTCACTTCACCCGATCACCAATCAATGCTATGGACTTCACTTCTATACACTTATATGTATAGTTTTTCTCACCTAGCACCCACGATTTTAACAGATATTGAGTTTTTATGAATTTTATATATCACGATAAATTTCTCACGGTATAAAACTATTTTGATTTCATTCTCACCAATTTTAATCACAGACATTTTTTACCCATCATTTTATTGAAAATATTATACTTATACCAATTTTATGTGTTTTATATATAAGGTTTTGTGCTGTTTTACACATTTAAGGCATTTGAGGTCGGCATCACACCATAATATTTTCCTCCACATCTCTAAACTCACTACAACAGCATTTTTCCCTCTAAAGGCACTAGTTTAATTTAAGCGCTGCATTAACATACACACTGATGGGAAATCGACCAGTTTTTTTTCCTTCCACCCACGGTGGAAGGAAAGAAAATTGCATAATCTATGGGCTGCTTAACAGACTGACTGGCGACTGCACTGTCCACTGTTCCTGAGAAGACTGAAAGTCCAGGAAAGCAGCACTGCTAGATCAGGAGCCAGTAGCATTAACAGTTGCACATTTTTCTCAAATAGGTTACTGGGGAATGTTTATTTTATTGTGCTCAACGTGTTAAGCCAGGGGTTCCCAACCTTTTGAAGAGTGAGGGCCACTTAAGCTACTTGGTAACCGGTCATGGGCCATAATGAGTAGAGCAGGCGGATGACAGGTCCATGCAGAGCGGACACGGACACAGCCCACTCTAATCTATGGGTGATCCGATCCGCCCAGACGTAAGGGGATTGATCCCCTTCTGTTTTTTTTTTAGCGAATCAGATTGGAGGTAGGTGGGTGTAAATGCACACAAATCTGTTTACACCTGCCATTTCATAGAGGCGAATGGAGGGTCCGATTGGGTCAGACCGGTTGTTTGAAAGGGACCTTTCACACTAATTGTCAGGGAAATATCGGGCTTCAGCGCCGGCTTCCTATGGTGAGCATGCGGGATAGAATGGCACAGCAGCACACACAAGTACGCGGGACAGCGGGTGCGCGTGTGCGCGGCCCTCGGGTATGTGCCCTTTACCACTCAGCGCGGCGCATGTCTGTGCACGATCCTGACAGGAAGCGTGTGCGAATGCGCACGCCTAGGTATCCCACCTGACCACTTACCTGGCCTATAAAAGGCCTTCTCTTTTCCTCCTAAAATTGCTGGTTTGTTGTCTCAGTTTCCTGAGTGCCTGGCTTCCTGTTCCTGTATCCTGTATCCTGTTCCTTGTTACCTACCTGTGTTTGACCCAGACTTCTCCTGACCACCGATGCCTCCCTCCAGTGTTTGACCCCTTGGCTTGCCTCTTGGATATCCTTCTGCTTGATTACCTGTGTTTGACCCTCGGCCTGCCTCCTGGACATTCCTCTGCTACTTACCAGTGTTTGACCCCGTGGCTTGCCTCTTGGATATCCTTCTGCTTGATTACCTGTGTTTGACCCTCGGCCTGCTTCCTGGACATTCTACTGTCTCTACCCTTGTGTCTGACATATGCACCCTTGGACTGCCTCCCAGTGTATGACCCGGCTTGCCCACGTTATCCTGAGTCTCTTCCTTGTGCTGGCCCTGCCAGGTGTTTACTTCCAGTGCAGCTTCATCTACACACGGACTCCAGCTCTACTGCACCCCACCTGCAACCCACCTGCTGGCAACCCGTGCATCTTTGTGCTCGGTGCCTACTGTACCCACTCCAGGGGCATCTTGCACTTAGTAGCAAGGGGAGCCGCTCTCAGCATCTCGGCCTGGGTGAGTACTCGTGACACTAATGCAGTGCCGTTAGGGTTGCCACCTTTTCTTCAAGCCAAACCCGAACACTTTAGCAGCGCATGGTAAAAAAAGTTTTTTCTGTAGTACATTAAATTCATTACCTCTGTACAATGCAATGAACAACAATTTTTTATGTCGTACACACTATACATATAGTTTTGTGATTAAATAACATTGTGCGGAGGATATTATGGGGGTAGTATGTACAGGAGAGGAGTGCGGAGGGTATGATGGGGGGTAGTATGTACGGGAGAGGAGTGTGGAGGGTATGATGTGGGGTGTATGTACAGGAGAGGAGTGCGGAGGGTATGATGGGGGCAGAATGTAAAGGAGAGGAGTGTGGAGGGTATTATGGGCGCAGTATGTACAGGAGAGGAGTGTGGAGGATATGATGGGGGAAGTATGTACAGGAGAGGATTGTGGAGGGTTTGATGGGGGCAGTATGTACAGGAGAGGAGTGTGGAGGGTATGATAGGGGCAGTATGTACAGGAGAGGAGTGTGGAGGGTATGATGAGGGGCAGTATATACAGGAGAGGAGTGTGGAGGGTATGATGGGGGCAGTATGTACAGGAGAGGAGTGTGGAGGGTATGATGGGGGGCAGTATGTACAGGAGACGAGTGTGGAGGGTATGATGGGGGCAGTATGTGAAGGAGAGGGGTGTGGAGGGTACGATGGGGGGCAGTATATACAGGAGAGGAGTGAGGAGGGTATGATGGGGCAGTATGTACAGGAGAGGAGTGTGGAGGGTATGATGGGGGGCAGTATGTACAGGAGACGAGTGTGGAGGGTATGATGGGGGCAGTATGTGAAGGAGAGGAGTGTGGAGGGTATGATGGGGGCAGTATGTACAGAAGAGGAGTGTGGAGGGTATGATGGGGGCAGTATGTACATGAGAGGAGTGTGGAGGGTATGATGGGGCAGTATGTAAAGGAGAGGAGTGCGGAGGATATGATGGGGCAGTATGTACAGGAGAGGAGTGCGGAGGGTATGATGGGGGCAGTATGTACAGGAGAGGAGTGCGGAGGGTATGATGGGGGGCAGTATGTACAGGAGAGGAGTGTGGAGGGTATGATGGGGCAGTATGTACAGGAGAGGAGTGTTTAGGGTATTATGGGGGCAGTATGTAAAGGAGAGGAGTGCAGAGGGTATGATGGCGGCAGTATGTACAGGAGAGGAGTGCGGAGGGTATGATGGGGGCAGTATGTACAGGAGAGGAGTGAGGAGGGTATGATGGGGCAGTATGGGGAGGAATTACTTGCAGTGTCTGTGGGGTGACCAGGGAGTAATGTCCCTAAAATGGGGGGTGTAGGAAGCAGCTGAGTGATGTCTGTATGAAGTGTTCTGGGGGTGATACAATCTGGGGGGAGTTGGGGCTGAGAAGTGGTCAGATAGTGATGTCTATAACAAAGAAAAGCTATTGTGGTCATGTACTAAAATATACAACAATACTACTCAATGAAAACAATCTGTTATAAGATGCAGGCCCCCAGAACTCTGTATGTACAGATGATGTGAAGGTAATTGATGACCATTCATATATCTCTATGTTATCCAGGCTCTGAGTCTGGACAATCAGAGGTGTACACTCACCACATACACACAGGGTTAAGTGAATGGTAATAAGTTACATCACATAATCTGGACAGAGGATGGTGGAAGTTTGTATACATAGATAAGTGTGCTGCTTGGGAGATACTGTGAGTTGGCTGGGCTGTGATCATGGGGCTGCAGACTCCTCTCCCCCCCACACTCACTCACTCGCTGTCTCTAATACCGCGTACACACGGTCGAAATACTCGTTGGAAAAAGCTCTGATGGTTTTCCCGTTGGAATTCCGACGGAATTTCGCTCAAACTGTCTTGCCTACACACGGTCACACCAAATTTCGACAGTCAGTAACACAGCGGCATAAAACACATTCGACAGCACTATAAAAGGGAAGTTTAATGCTTCTGAGCATGCGTCGAATTGTTTCCGAGCATGCGTCAGAATTTTGCGTTTCGGAATTGCATACACACGATCGGAAAATCCGATAGAAAGGTTTTCCGTCGGAAAAATTAAGAACAGGTTCTCAATCCAAAGTCCGTCAGAAATTCCGACAGAAAAAGACAGATGGGCATACACATGGTCGGAAAATCCGTTGAAAAGCTCCCATCGGACTGTTTCCATCGGAAATTCCGACCGTGTGTACGCGGCATAAGGATTCTGCTTATCTTAACTCTTCAATGCAAAAGAAATCCTCCTGGAACTTCGCACACTAGGAAACTTTCCTTACTAAAAAAAAAAGTCAGCTCACCTCCTCCCTGCATGTAGCGAGCAGCGGCCAGTCCGAAAGGAGCTCCAGTGATCTCCTCAGCTCCGCCTCCCGATTCTCTCAGAACACGGCACTAGTTATTGGAGAGTGGGGTCAGAGATAACAGAAACTGCAGGAGTCTGGAGGGGGGGACGGGGACGGACAGAAAGGAGCTTCAGATTCCCAACACACACACCAGCACAGTGTGTGTATTTATTAAAAAGCAATGACACTGCCGTTGTGACTGTCTCCACAGTGGCAAGTATGAGAATGGAGCTCCCCCTCTGCCAGAATGGTTTGTCCGGGTTTCAGGCAGTCTGAAAACCGGACAGATGATTCAGAACCCGGACTGTCCGGGTGAATCCCTTACAGGTGGCAACCCTAAGTGCCGTTCACCTGTGTCTTTCCTGCGGGTTAGCTACACTTTGCCATAGACTTCTATTATATCATGCAGGGGTGGTGCACTTTCTGAAAGCACACCAAACCCGCAGGTAATAACAGAAGTCTATAGCTCAATGCAGGTAACCGGATCAGTTTGAAAGCAGCCCAGTAACCACTGCGCAGATATGCCCATACACTGCAATTTTAGTAATAAACTGACCTTTAATAACAGTCTTCCATTCAGGTATCACCTGCTGTTGCTATCCCAGGCAGAGTGCATTTGGTATCACTCCGCCTGTGGCAGGAGACGGCGATATGCAGGAAGCATCCGCTTATACAGCTCTGCTCCACAGCCGCTTGCTTTGCCGGCTTCATAAACAACACAGATAGTCTGGGCTTGCCAATCCGCCATCCCACAGAAGGAGGTCGCGGGCCACATCAGAGGGCTCTGCGGCCCACTGGTTGGGCACCCCTGTATTAAGCTATAAAAAAAACTCTGATGGTTTAATACTACTGTAATGCATAGATACTAAGGCCTAATTCTGCAATGCCAGCATGTGCTGGTTGTCTTAAGGACATATAAGGTTTTTTGGTTCATGGTTTCAATATAAAAACCTTGCTCTATGTTTCTTATACATTATAGGTTGACAAATATGCACAAATGTAACAAAAAGGTGTTTTTTTAACATAAATTTTTTATATCATTTAATGAATGTATGACATTTTAATAGGGGAACTGTATCTATTAAATGATTAAATACTGTACATGGCACTGCTGGAAAATCCGACCGTGTGTACGCTCCATCGCACAATTGTTGTCGGATTTTCCACAGAGAAAAGGTGGATGGCAGGTTTTAAAATTTTCCGTGGACAAATGTCTGTTGTCGGATTTTCCAAGCGTGTGTATACAAATCTGTCGGACAAAAGTCCAAAGTACAAACACGTATGCTCGGAAGCAAGGACGAGCCAGAAGTGGTCAGTCTTGTAAACTAGCGCTCGTGATGGAGAATTAACACAAGGCTTTTTTTTTTCTAGTGATATCAAGAATAATATTATTTATTTATTTATTTATTTTGGCAAGTTACCACAATACCATTATCCCGTAGTTTTTAAGATCAAAGATACAACTATGTTGGTGTCCCTTGTCAATTTTACATTGTATTTTATTAAATGTAGCTGCCAACTCCCAAACTGTCATTTGAAGTAAAACACATAGCCAAGTATTATTCTACACAATTTTTTTTATTGTGCATTAAAAAAAGAAAACAAATAAGAACGAAAAAAATAACTTAACCAAAAAGTGGATCCTATTTTTGGATCATATGCATCCAAAAATATAGAAAATGTACCAAATCAAATCATTATTCAACCAAAAAAATAATGTCAAAGCAATAACTCCAAGGCCAATAATAAATAACACGTTATCTCCTCTGATTCCGCAACATGGCTGGTTGACGAACGGCCACTCAGAAACTAACTGAAAAGCACAAAATGAAAAATGCGAGAAAAAAAAAAGCGCAAATCCCCACTCACCAAACTTCTACTAACACGAAATTAAAAGAAAGAGCCCAAAGGGTGGCGCTAAAGAGCTGAAAAAACATGTAGTACGTCACTAGGTTCGTGATTATTGGCCAACAATTGTGTGCCGTGTGTATGCAAGACAAATTTGGGCCAACGTCCTTCGGACAAAAGTCCACGGTTTTGTTGGACAACAATCCGATCGTGTGTACGAGGCTTTAGTGTCTGCAGGAGCCTAACATTGCATACGCGATCCAGTGATTGCAGGTGTTGTGCTCTGCCAGCTCCTGTGAAAAAAATAATAAATAGCCTTTTTATTTTTCTATGAAAATATGTGCGTTTATTTTTTTCAAAGAGGTGAATTTAGCTTTTAGCCCAGATTCACACTGAGCTGTGGGAATGAAGTCATGCGAGTACAGCAGAACTCGCACGATTTCGCTCCCGCATGTCAGTCCTGATTTTGGCCGCGATTTCAGACACATCTGTGCAGGTTTCTGCACAGATGTCAATGTAAATCGCAGCCCGAAATTGCAAAAAGTAGTACAGAAACGACTTTTTTGAAATCGATGCAGCGCCACAGATGCAGCGTTGTACTGATTAGGACGGTGCCATTGACGGCAATTCGCATGTCAAATCACATATCAAAACTCTCCAGTGTGAACCAGGGCTTAATCTACATTCTATATACACTCGGTCACTTTATTAGGTACACCTGTTCAATTGCTTGGTAACACAAATTGCACATCACATGGCAGCAACTCAATGCATTTAGGCATCTAGACGTGGTGAAGTCGCTTGCTGAAGTTCAAACCAAGCATCAGAATGGGGAAATTTAAGTGACTTTGAATGTGACATGGTTGTTGGTGCCAGACGGGCTGGTCTGAGTATTTCAAAAACTGCTGATCTACTGGTATTTTCACGCACAGAGAATGGTCCGGAAAAGAGAAAATATCCAGTGAGCGACAGGTGTGTGGACGAAAATGCTTTGATGATGTCAGAGGAGAATGGGCAGACTGGTTCGAGATGATAGAAAGGCAACAGTAACTCAAATAACCACTTGTTACATCCAAGATATGCAGATTAACATCTCTGGACATACAACCCACAGAACCTTGAAGCAGATGGGCTACAGCTATCAACTGAGGCTACAATTCGCACAGGCTCACCAAAATTGCACAATAGAAGATCGGAAAAACTTTGTCTGGCCTGATGAGTCTCGATTTCAGTTGCGATATTCAGATGGAGGGTCAGAATTTGGAATAAACAACATGAAAACATGGATCCATCCTGCCTTTGTATCAACAGTTCAGACTGGTGGTGGTGGTGTAATGGTGTGGCGGATATTTTCTTGGCACACTTTGGGTCCCTTAGTACCAATTGTGCATCGTTTAAATGCCACGGCCTACCTGAGTATTGTTGCTGACCATGTCCATCCCTTTATGACTACAGTGTACCCATCTTCTGATGGTTCCTTCCTGCAGGATAATGCACCATGTCACAAAGCTCAAATAATCTAACCACTGGTTTCTTGAACATGACAAGGAAGTCACTGTACTCCAGTGTCCTCCACAGTCACCAGGTCTCAATCCAATTGAACACATTTAGGATGTGGTGGAATGAAAGATTCACATCATGGATGTGCAGCCAACAAATCTGCAGCCACTGCGTGATACTATCATGTCACTATGGACCAAAATCTCTGAGGAACACCTTGTTGAATCTATGCCACGAAGAATTAAAAAGGAAGTAAACCCTGGTGGGTTTTACTTCCTCTTTATTTCCCTGCAAAGGTAAAGCATAATGGGCTACTATGCATTGCATAGTAGCCCATTATGTGTCACATACCTGAAAACAAAGCCTGCGATGTCACTGCTGTCCCCACTAGCAGCGAGTGTCCATCTTCACCCCTCTTCCTTCTGGGGCCGCAAACTTCGGCTCTGTGACTGACCAAAGTCACGTGGCATACGCGCGGGAGCCGCCAGTCACGGCATTACCCCTATTAGAAACGGCCCGATCTACCCTTTCTAAAGTGCGCATGCACTGTAGACATCGGCGCACAGCTTTTTTGTAAATATCTCCTAAACCGTGGAGGTTTAGGAGATATTTCCAGTACCTACAGGTAAGCCTTAATATAGGCTTACCTGTAGGTAAAAAGTAGTTGTACAGGGTGTACAACCACTTTAATGCCGCGTACACACGGTCGGAATTTCCAATGGAAACATCCGATGGGAGCTTTTCATCGGATTTTCCGACCGTGTGTATGCCCATCGGTCTTTTTCTGTCGGAATTTACGACGGACTTTGGATTGAGAACCTGTTCTTAATTTTTCAGACGGAAAACCTTTCTATCGGATTTTCCGATCGTGTGTATGCAATTCCGACACGCAAAATTCTGACGCATGCTCGGAAACAATTCGACGCATGCTCAGAAGAATTAAACTTCCCTTTTATAGTGCAGTTGAACGTGTTGTATGTCGCGGTGTTATTGACCGTCGGAATTTGGTGTGACCGTGTGTAAGCAAGACAGTTTGAGCGAAATTCCGTCGGAATTCCGACAGGAAAACCATCAGAGCTTTTTCCGATGAGAATCCCGACCGTGTGTACACGGCATAAGGCAGTTCTGGAGGTAAAAGGGTGTCCAACCCGGTGTTCTGCCGAAAACTTGCAAAAATCTCCAACCACGTCACTTCCGGTGACTCAACCGCAGCAATAATTGAAGACATTGATGAGTTTGCTGTTTTCACAGAACACCTGCAGCATATATACTAAGGTACACGATATCATGAGTGGACATTGTTAGTCCGCCTGCTACTAATCAACAACATGGCCGCCTTCCAAGGCGGTGACAATTTTTTTCCTCCTTACCCAGTGTTCTGTGAAAACAGCCAACTCGTCCTGTACCATAGCTTGTACGCTGCCAGTATTCTGTGATCACAGCCAACTCGTCCTGTACCATAGCTTGTACGCTGCCAGTATTCTGTGATGACAGCCAACTCGTCCTGTACCATAGCTTGTATGCTGCCAGTATTCTGTGATCACAGCAAACTCATCCTGTACCATAGCTTGTATGCTGCCAGTATTCTGTGATCACAGCCAACTCATCGAAATCTCCAATTATTGCTGCTGGAGAGTCACCGGAAGTGACGTGGTTGGAGATTTTTGGAGTTGGAGTTTTCGGCAGAACACCAGTACTAGCAAGGTGTACCGAATAAAGTGTCCGGTGAGTGTATTTATTAGCATAAAAGATATGAAAGAGCAAGCAGGTAAAGCTGTACAAATCACATTGGGTAACTCATTTAAAAATGAATAACAATGTGCTAGTTGAAAGAGTTTTGTATGTTTCCTTAAATTGTGTTTCTGTTACACATATTATTCCTTTGTGTACCTCTCTTTGTGGGCTTTTTGAGTCAGACACGGCCCATACAGAGGAAGCTGGGCACATTCAGTAACCCTGGAGACAATAAATAAAATGGCAGAGAGATGACAATGAATAGAAACTGCTTGCAGGATATGTTATTGTTTTTCTAGGTTTATTTTGGCCCTGGATTACATTACTAGGAAGCAAAAGTCATTACTGTGTGCTGTGACTGGGAATTATTTCACCATTACTCTGAAATGATAAAAATTATTTGTTAAATATCTGTACTTTTTGTGAGACTTTTTTTCTGTTTTAGTTTCATGCATCAGAAACATTTACATACACAGGTTATTGCTAAAATAATCCAATGACCTGGGGTGCTGATGGTGGTATGAAGAGCAAGAAGCAGTTCTCTACTACACAACAAATTCTCCTGCGCTCTGGTGTCTAGTCTCTTGGTTCGTGAAAAAGTATATATGTATAATTCCTCAAGGTAATGTCCAAGATCTTGCAGCCCTCCTCTGAACAATGGGTGTTCATAAACACTAAGGAAACAAGAAAAACAGAAGGGCGCACCGACCTTTGTGCATTACCACTAAAAAGGCTTTATTAAAATAGATAAAAACAGCAAAATTACTACTCACAAACGAGTACACGGTAAAGGCAAATACATGGATGGATGAACACGTCCACTGCTATGAACTTCCAACCTCGATTCTTAAATACCGGGAGGATCTGATACTTCCTCTAGTGAATGGCTGACGCGTTTCAGGGGAGCACCCCTTTCCTCAGAGCCTACAAGCGGGCAATGGTCTCGTCTCCCCCCCATTTTTGTCTACTCTCCTTTTATAGGGAGGGTGTACAGGTGGGCGTGGTCGGGTACTTAACCCCTCCCCCTCATCCTCATAGGCACTCCCATCTCCCATTCAGTATATGATTAATTACATTGTTACGAAAGATACCTCTATATATCCAACAAAATGTATAGATGATCCTCCAGTGACATCCCCAAACCACCAGGGCTTCTCAAGATATGAGGAATCTGCTTACCATACGCAGATCCTTGGCCGGCATGTTCCCCATTCGCCCAGTAGTTCCCATGAGAGGCTGAATAGCTGGCGTCTCCGATCCGGAAGTGCGGGTGTATTTGCGCTCCACCCGCAACTTCCGGTCAAACCACGTCTCGTTCCCAGGCTGGCCAAACAATAGCCCACATCCCGGAAGCGCGGGTGTGTTTGCTCTCCACCCGCGACTTCCGGTCGGCCCAAGCCTCGCTCACGCGGCTGGTCCGCTCAATAGCCTGAAGAAAAACTCTGAGATAATCATAAGGAAAGCTGACAAGGGCGGTGGCCTGGTTATACAGGATAAGGACCAGTATGTGGACGAAGCATCAAGACTCATTGGAGATAAAAGCACCTATGAGAAACTGACTTGGGACCCCACGGTCCTCTATGGTACTGAGCTTAAAACACTTGTAGATAAAGCACTTACCAACAAAGTTATCACCAAGAATGAGTACTATTTCTTGCTTCCTAAACATCCTGTAGTACCCCATTTCTACCATATTCCGAAGATCCACAAGAATATGGAGAAACCCCCGGGTAGACCGATCATTGCTGGAATAGACAGCCTCACTAGCAACTTGGGATGCTACATAGACTATTTCCTTCAAGGACTTGTCACGAACCTACCATCCTATATTAAAGATTCAGGCCACGCCTTGGAGATCCTTAGTACATACACATGGGAGAGAGGTTACAGATGGCTCTCTTTGGATGTGGCATCTCTGTACACTTCCATACAGCATGAATTTGGGCTAAGAGCAGTGGAGTATTATCTGGCCGACACACGTCTGTACAACCCGATACAAGCCCAGTTTCTATATGACTGCATTGAATTTACGTTAACGCATAACTACTTCACCTTTATGGATGGATTCTATAGGCAGGTTAAGGGCACAGCAATGGGGGCTAGATTTGCCCCAAGTTATGCTAATTTGTTCATGGGGTACTGGGAACAAAACTATATTTGGGCTAATAACCCGTTTGGTGGGAATTTAATCTTGTACTCAAGGTACATTGATGATATTCTCATCATTTGGGGTGGAACTGATGAGGATTTAGAAGGCTTCCTAAAACATTGCGCAGAGAATCCTTTTGGTATTTCTTTCACACATGTGGTGGACGACTTCTCCTTGGTCTTTCTAGACCTGGAACTACGGTCAGATGATGAAGGGAAAATCTACTCAAAAACCCACTTTAAACCAAGTGCCGGGAATTCTTACCTCCATGCCCGCAGCCATCATCACCCACAATGGATTCGTAATGTCCCCTTTGGCCAATTCTGTAGACTGAAGCGCACCTGTACCCTTAAACAGGATTATGAAGAACAAAGTGTGGTCCTCAGAAACAAATTCAAAGTGAAGGGGTTCACGGACGAACATTTAGAAGAAGCCTTCCAGAAGTACCTCGTGCAATATAACACTGAGATGGAGGGAATAAGAAAGGTGGAACCTCAAGGGGATGAACTTTTACAGGTTCGGTTTTGCACTAGGTTTAATAACAAAGCCAGTGCAATACAGAAAATTGTTAAAAAGAATTGGAAGATTTTGGAGTCAGACCCAATTCTGAGGACGCATCTCCCTCAGCGCCCGAATATAATTTTCAGGAGACCAAAAGATCTCAAGAGTTTTATTGCCCCAAGTAGGATAAAGAAAACTAGAAATAAAGGTCCCAACAATCCTTGGACGACGCTATTCGACCAAAAGGGGAATTATAGATGTGGGGTCACTAACTGTGGGAACTGCCTGTACATGCACCACAGAAAGAAAGAACTAATAGGTGCCGATGGCAAATTACACAAGATCAAACAGTTCATCAATTGTGGGACCCCATATGTCATATATGGGCTCTTGTGCCCTTGTGGCCACCTCTATATTGGTCGCACGTCAAGACAGATGAGAACAAGGATGAATGAGCATAGGAGCAATATCTTGACGAAAAAAGACAAATACTCTGTACCTAGGCACTTTAAGGAGGCTCATGGTAGTAGCATAGAAGGTCTTAGAGTTTTTGGCATTGAGGCTATGCCGAATGAGCTAGACAACGGAAAAAAGTACCAGCTATTATGCAAAAGGGAAGCCTACTGGATCTTCACCTTGGACACTATGGCGTGGCAGAGGGACAGTTAGGTCTGGGGTCTGTACATTGAGTATGGAGTCCTTTTTTCCGTATATTGTTTTCAGACCTACCTACTGATTTCTGCAGTAATAGAGATTATTAAGCCAGCATATTGAGTATAGGTCCACTCTAGTACGGCACCGCAGCCATAGCCCTTTAATAGGGGCAGAAGGGGTGAGTAGAAGGGCAGCTAGGGAATAATTTAGGCCATGCTTAGATTTCTGCAGCACTAGTAAGTCTCACATGGGGACTGTTTTAGAGTGGGATAAATGGTCTTGCCACTGAGGTAGAGGTCCTATGAGGTCTATATGGATGTGTGCACCTCATTTTGATGTATACTGTTATGTGCATTCATTAATCTAAGTAAGGTTCAGTGTTTAACACATCTAGTCCTGCAAGAGTGGGAGTGTGCTGAGGCTTTGAATTTGTAGAAAGACTATTTCATGTATAGAGTTTGCCATATTATTGGTTTTTACTATTTATTTATCATCAACAGTAATATGATTTTATTTATTTATTTATCAATTTTATTGATACTAGCGATTTTTAACTAAAATTGCTTTTATATTTGCACACCCACTCTCTACAGGTTGTAGACCCGAACACTGAACCTGAATGCCCCCGTTTTCATATCTATATGCAGCATATATATATCAATATGCTAATTGCATGTGGGTACTCTCTTATGGTATATGGCCATTGCCAGTGGTATTATTGTTATTATTATATTTATAGCATTATGCACACTTTTGTTTTGGGTGTATTTAGATAATACGGTTGGGTTGGGTTGGGCGCCTTCAGTATCCCCCCTGTTTCTTCATAATAACTCCCCCTTGCAATTTTTCATTCCAGCACCACACTGTTTCCCCCCCCCCTGTTTGGCTGTCTCCCTTGCGGCGATCAGCTGGGCCGGGGTTCATGAGCTCCCCCTGTAGTGGCCTGGGGATGTCGGCGGATGCATGGGGTGGAAAGCGTGTGCACTGATGCCCCCGCATTAAGCCGCAATGGATGTGCGCGCATGCGCGGTAAGAGCCCGTGTGGTTGATGTGCGCGGGCACAGTAGAGGCACACATCGCCTTATTAGGTTCCTGGCCGCTGCGTGAGCGAGGCTTGGACCGACCGGAAGTCGCGGGTGGAGCGCAAACACACCCGTGCTTCCGGGATGTGGGCTATTGTTTGGCCAGCCTGGGAACGAGACGTGGTTTGACCGGAAGTTGCGGGTGGAGCGCAAATACACCCGCACTTCCGGATCGGAGACGCCAGCTATTCAGCCACTCATGGGAACTACTGGGCGAATGGGGAACATGCCGGCCAAGGATCTGCGTATGGTAAGCAGATTCCTCATATCTTGAGAAGCCCTGGTGGTTTGGGGATGTCACTGGAGGATCATCTATACATTTTGTTGGATATATAGAGGTATCTTTCGTAACAATGTAATCAATCATATACTGAATGGGAGATGGGAGTGCCTATGAGGATGAGGGGGAGGGGTTAAGTGCCCGACCACGTCCACCTGTACACCCTCCCTATAAAAGGAGAGTAGACAAAAATGGGGGGAGACGAGACCATTGCCCGCTTGTAGGCTCTGAGGAAAGGGGTGCTCCCCTGAAACGCGTCAGCCATTCACTAGAGGAAGCATCAGATCCTCCCGGTATTTAAGAATCGAGATTGGAAGTTCATAGCAGTGGACGTGTTCATCCATCCATGTATTTGCCTTTACCGTGTACTCGTTTGTGAGTAGTAATTTTGCTGTTTTTATCTATTTTAATAAAGCCTTTTTAGTGGTAATGCACAAAGGTCGGTGCGCCCTTCTGTTTTGCAGTTCTCTACTAGCCAGCCACTTTTATGTACACCCCATCTATACCCACCAGTCCTGACCCCATAAACCATACCTCCCAACCTTTTGAGATGGGAATGAGGGACACCTATCAGCAAAAGTATGCAGGCATACGACACACCCTTGGCACGCCCCTTAAAGGAGAATGTACAAAAAACAAGATTGGGTAAACCCACGAGTGCTTTTTTACCACTACTATTCCTTTATATTGGCTTTGGAAATTTACAAATACAGCAATTTAGAAATTAGATGAAAGGTTTAGCACTGTAAAACACTTTTTCGATAGATTAAAAGTGCATTTTATATACCGTATTCATCGGCGTATAACACGCACCTTTTCCCCCTTAAAATCGGGGGAAAGTCGTGGGTGCGTGTTATACGCCGATCTCCACTGTCTGTGACCCAAAAAATATTGAGCGGCGCCGACTGGACGGGACTGCGAGCGGAGCCAAGCCGAGTACACAGTACAGTCGGCTTGGTCTTTTTCGGCAGCGCTCGCTCTAGAAACAGCAGGGAGGCGGTACTGCGAGCAGAGCCGAGCAGTCGGCTCGGTCTTTTTCGTCGGCGCTCTGTCTTTTTCGGCGGCGCTCGGTCTGTCTCGGCGGCGCTTGCTCGGTCTCGGCGGCGGGAAATTTAAACGTGGGCAAGGCTGCAAACGGCGCTGGGCAGGCTGCAAACGGCACTGGGCAAGCTGCAAATGACACTGGGCAAGGCTGCAAACGGCGCTGGGCAAGCTGCAAACGGCGCTGGGCAAGCTGCAAATGACACTGATCATTCTGCAATGATGGACAAGGCTGCAGATGGACACTGATAAGGCTGCATTGATGGGCATTTAAATGTAAGTTTTTTTTCCTTAAACTTCCCTCCTAAAACGTTTTTCCTTAAAATGCCCTCCTAAACTAAAAAAATACAGTACATCTATATAGATCAGATCAAAATGAGGGACAAATGAGGAGGAATGAGGGACAGTTGGGAGCTATGCCATAAACAGCATTATATACACCCTATCTCCCCAGCAGTAGTAGTATATTTATAATTCCTGCTCTCCTAGGCCAGCTACCTTGTGCCACCTCCATTCACACCCCAGCAGACTGGCTAGTCATTGCGTCCCACTAATGCCCCATACACACGGTCAGATTTTCCAACGGAAAATGTTCGATGGGACCTTTTTGTCAGAAATTCCGACCGTGTGTAGGCTCCATCGGACATTTTCCATCGGAATTTCCGTCACACAAAATTTGAGATCTGGATCTCAAATTTTCCCGACAACAAAATCAATTCTCGTAAATTCCGATCGTGTGTACTCAATTCCGACGCACAAAGTTCCACGCATGCTCAGAATCAAGTACGAGATGGAAGCGATCGGGCTGGTAAAACTACCGTTGGTAATGGAGATAGCACATTCGTCACGTTGCAAATTTTAAAATCTTTTAATGCAGCGCATTCTCTTCTTTAGAATGCTAGAATAATGAAATAGTTTTGCTGCTCATATTCACACAGAGTTCTCACAAACTGATTTATTTTTTATTTCTCGTAATCTCTTGAATATTTTTTTTTTTTTTTTTTTTCGTCAGATCTCAATAATAATGTTTCGAATTTTTGGTTAGAGTTTTTTATTTTAATATTTTTTTTTTTATCCAGGTCTACTATTTTATTTTATATTTTTAATAGTGATCTTCATAATTTTGTGTCAAGTTACCACAACACTGTTATTATCTTTTATTTTTTAACCTCAAGGAGGTTGGTTTGTGTTGGTGTCCCTTGTTAATTTGACATAGTATTTTTGAAATGTACCTGCCTACTTACAAACATACTGTCCTTTTTGAAGTAAAACACATGGACAAGTATTTGTGAAAAATAACTAGCCATTTATTCTGGGTCATAACAAAATAAAGAGGAAGGCAACGCTGGAGAAACTGGTGAAATTTGCAAAGCCTTTGTACCCCAGGGCCCACATCAATTATTTTACAGTCAAAATTGGTGGCCTGAGGAGTCCTTATAATAGTGAGCACAATCCGGTCCAGGACTACAAGAGATCAGGAACAGCAGCAGATGACATATCTGTCCTCAAGGTGTGGTCATACAACAGCCTGCATCTTTTGCCAGACCAGACTGAACCCAGGCCATCACTCTCTTGTCTTCCTTCCACACTTTCTTCTAGGCTGTGGCTCTGGTATTGTAGTTGTTGCAGGAGGTGGAGGAGGAGGACCATGTTTGAACTCACAAACGTGGCTTTGGCTTGTGGGTTCGCCCCTCAACCCTTTATTTAGGGCTTGTAAGATCACTTCCTCACAGAAGAGGTGTTGGCCCTCCTCCATTTCCAGCATTTTGCAGGCTGCCATGTAGGCATAATCCTCTTGAAGACTGGGGGGGGGGGGGGTTCTGATGGCCGCAGTAGCCTTCAGAAATAGGCCAAGTGCTGCCTCTTCCAGGTTAGTTCACTTCCTGGCACTGTTTTGTGGAAGGCGAAGGGGAGGGACCTGGGATTCGGGCAGGCTACTGGGCCCGGCCACCACCTGGCTGGCACTTACCCCCGCTACCTCCTGGCTGCCACTTTCCACAGCCTCCTCCTGGCTGAGACTTTCCTGTGTATGATAAAGGGACATAGTTTTATTTTTTGGTTCATCAATCACACACAATTTTCAGCTCATGACTGTTGCAAATTGAATGTTAATAAATAGAAAAGACTATCATTCTGATCATCCCAATCATTTGTGGCCACTACTGTCTATTGATATGTAAAACCCTTTGTAAAATCAGAACTTACTGATCAATAATAACATCTAGTTAACATCATTAATGATTTGACTAGAAATATGTTGAACAATGCTATACCTGAATCAAACTGAGCTCCTCCACATCTTCCTGGCTGGAAGGCCCAGGTTGGACATCGGAAGAAGCCTCAACTGAGGTGGAAGGATACCTTGAAGGAAGATTGGAGAGTGCTGGCCTGGGTTCAGCCTGGCCTGCCAGAAAATGCCATCTGTCATAGTATGAATGAATGAATGAATAATATGTATAGCGCTACAAATGCAAACTGAATCGCCTCAAAGCGCTGGTACCACAGCCTGAGTACATAAATGTCATCTGCTGCAACTCCAGATCTCTGGGAATCCTGGACCCTCTTGCCCTCCCTATTATAAGTGCTCCTCGTGCCACCAATTAGGACCTTCAAATTGGGGATGTCTGCTGTGGGGATCACCGGCTTCACAAATTCCAGCAATTAATCCAGCGCTTGCTTTCCTCTTTGTTTTATTGTTATAAAAGGGGTGGTTTACCTGCCACATACAGGGCAGCTCCCTGTACATATCAATGAATATGGGATAAAGTCCTGATCATTCAATACATCCATTTTATCTGCAAGACACAACACAAGACAAACCCTAATGTCAGGCTAAACTCTCCTAATCTTGTCCCAATATAGGCCTCAATCTATAAGCAGTATAGGCCACTAATGCACCAAGTTAAAATTGTACCTTCGTTCAAACGAACGGTGCTTCTGATACACCTTCCTCCTCTCACAGATCGTACATACGACGCAGGCTTGTTATGCTTTATATACACTGTGCATGCATGAAACTCCGCCCGCCCCTAACAAAATTCTTTCTAGTCTATTCCCCGCCCCTTGTCTTTCAGCGCAGTGGGAGAGCACATGGCGGAGAGACAACAAGTGTATGCAGACAGCAGCAGCAACAACGAGGAAAGCCCGGAGCCACAAACGTCCCGATCCCGGAGGATATTTAAGGCCTCCAATATGACCTTTATAGAGATGGTGGAGACGGTGGACATCTTCAAGAGGGCCGACTATGACGGGAAGCATGGACAGTACCCAAGCCCAAATGTGAGAAAGGCCAAGATCATGCCTAAAGTTGTGAAAAGTCTGCAGAAGAATTTTGGGGTACAGCGATCCAAGGATCAACGAGGAAACGATGGTCAGACATCAAATTGAGGGGGCAGGATCAGTACAGAAGAATCAAGAGAGTGCTGCAAAAAAGTAAGTATTTTGTCGTGTGTTCCTATTCTTCTTATTAAGTTCGTGCTGCTCCATGTGCTTTTCTTTACTGTTGTACAGTATAAAATGGCAAGTTTCAGGGTCGTGGGCACAGTAATCGTTCAAAGTAAACATCGTTCGTTCGCCCACTAAGACTATGTTTTTGGCAGATGCAGGTTAACTACATTTGGTCATGCCTATTTGTTTTACAAGAAGTTTAGTACATTGTTGTCTAGATGGGTTTGTAACTAGAATGAAATGTAAACTTGATTCAGTGTAAGGAGAGGACACTCAGCAGCTGTTGACACATCTGGACGCAGGAGCACTTGTGTGGGACACCAGAATAAACTTTTGAGGGTGTATCACACAGGTGCTCCAGTGGGTACTAGGGGTGTCTCCATGTGTGAAACTTTACCAAAAAAGGTAAGTATTCCAGCTTGAAGAAAGTAAAAAAATAATGTGTTCAGCTTGGAACTCTGCCAAAAAAGACAATTGTACGACACTTCCAAGCAATGTTTCATATTCCTATTTCTTGCATCAAATATCTGTGTGCTAAGTATACCTTTATTTTATTCACATAGGGGAGAAAAGACTCGGGACGTCAGAGGTCACCAGGGACCCCCAACCTCCTAAAGAAGGGGAAATCCCAAAACCCCAACCTGAGGATGTGGAGAAAGGAGAGGTTTATGAAGTGGCCCAAATAGTGACCGGCTAGTGTCTGAGACCACAGCTTCAGGTAATAGATGTATGCCTGCATATTTATAATACATAGTGTGTTTTTTTTAGGTGATGTGGATGTTGTGGAAGAAGAATCTCTTTTCACAAGTGCACAAGTCCTCATCGGGGAGATCATGGTGTGCAATCAGTATTTACAGAAGATCAAGCAAGACATCAATGATGTGGAAAAAAGACTCAAAAACATCTTTGATGTTTTTGGCAGAATCGAAAACACAACATTTTTAAAATTGTTTCTCTTTTTCTAACTTTTCTACAAAATTTTGAAAGCCAAATTTTGAAGATGCACACAGTTTGTCAAGATGTGCTATCTGCCATTACGGGATATCAAGGTACGCGTTTTGGGGTGCAACCCCTTCCTCGCAACTATGGTAGCTGAGATGAAGGGGTTGTACCCCTGAAACATGTCCATTGATCCCCCATGATGGGAGCTAGCACATGTTGACATTAGGCATGGGATCAGGAGGGAAATACCCATGTTGACTGTCAATTTGTGTGCATCTTCAAAATTTGGCTTTCACAGGGGTGACATCACCCCATCTGATAAAGGCAATATCAACACAGTTTGGACATACTAATGTCTGATATTGCAATCACTTTTTCAAAGTTGAACTTTGGAAGTTCCTGAGTTGTGTATTGTTTTATGGTTTTAAACATGCCTGTTTGAACACAAAAAAGGCTATTTGTACTGTCCAAAAAAAAAATGTTCTTACTAAAATATGTTGGTTGTTTCCAAAACCATTTTCTAACGCACATGTGAATGTGCACAGAGTAAAACGTTTTCTACTCAACAATGTGTGGCTTTTTCTTTCAATGCTCAATATAATTTTTTGGACTAATGCCGCGTACACACGGTCGTAATTTCCAATGGAAACAGTCCGATGGGAATGCCCATCGGTCTTTTTCTGTCGGCATTTCCGACAGACTTTGGATTGAGAGTCTGTTCTTAATTTTTCCGACGCAAAACCTTTCTATTGGATTTTCCGATCGTGTGTATGCAATTCCGACACGCAAAATTCTGGCGCATGCTAGGAAACAATTCGAAGCATGCTCGGAAGCATTAAACTTCCCTTTTATAGTGCCGTTAAATGTGTTGTATTTCGCTGTGTTATTGACCGTCGGAATTTGGTGTGACCGTGTATAGGCAAGACAGTTTGAGCGAAATTCCGACGGGAAAACCATCAGAGCTTTTTCCGACGAGAATTCCGACCGTGTGTACTTCGGCATAAGTTGGTGTTTACACTGAAATGGGGGTTATTTACTAAAGGCAAATCCACTTTGCACTACAAGTGCACTTTCAGAGCAGTTTCAAGTGCAGTTTTGCAGTGCACTTGGAGTGCAAAGTGGATTTTCCTTTAGTAAATAACTTCCACAGTGCTTTAGAATTTGACACAATCATGCCATTTTTGTGACTCACCAAAATTCATTCATGGTGCTGAAAATTATGAGTTTTTTTTCTCAGTAATGCATTACATACATTAACAACAAAAACAAGGTGCGTAGCAGACCCACAACATAATAATCGTTCCCTTGAAGAAGAGATTGTCACCTCATGTATCAAATAAATTACATTTGCACTATTGACGAAAATGGCCAAAAAGAAAAGCCCATTGGAGAACCTAGGAGACAGCTAAAAGAAACCCATGCAGTAAATCAAAGGAAATCTTCTTTCAGTTTAAGTAAAAAATTATTTGAAAAAATGTTTCTTAAAAACAGTTTCTGGCATATCAATGGCCCCCCTACCTGCAAAGTACTCCAGATATTTTTGTCTTACTTCGTGGGCGCTTTGGGGGGGGCAAGCCAGGGTGGCCAGCTTCAAGCGCCATCAGGGTTTCTTCTTGAAGTCCAGCCTCAGGCCCAACTGAGGCAACATAGTTCATTGAATTTCTCCTAAAAAAGTTGTGTAGAATGCAGCATGAAAGGATTAGTTGGTTAAGTTTATATTCCGCCATGTTGATTGGCGTAAGAAATAGGCGTAACCGGCTGGCCATTATCCCGAAACCGTTCTCCACCACTCTTCTGGCTCATGCCAGACGGTAGTTATAAACCCTCTGGTCTGAGGTGAGGGTCCTCATGGCTTCAAAATGGTCGGCTGTTCAGAACGAACTAACAGAAAGCACTGAAAAACAGAAAGGCCAGAGCTAAAAATCAGAAACGAGCGGACAAGATTGCACTGATAATCAAATACGTAATATAAATACGAACTCACAAGCACAAACTGAAGAGCAATAACGATCGGAAAAGCACGAGGCTGAAAAGTGCAAATCGTCTGTCACCAAACTTCTACTAACATGAGATTAGCAGAAGGAGCCCAAAAGGTGACACAATGGCTATTGAACTTCCTCTTTCTAGTGCCGTCGTACATGTTGTACGTCACCGCATTCTTGACGTTTGGAATTTCCGTCAACATTGTGTGACCGCGTGAGCCAACATCCGTCGGAAAAAATCCCATGGATTTTGTTGTCGGAATGTGCAATCGTGTGTACGCGGCATAAGTAGATCAGATGACAAATGTCACAAGGAGAGGCCGGCCATGCAGAGGTAGATTTTCTGCAGTACACCTAGATCAAATCATTAGAAGAGGGGGCAAAGTGTAAGGACAGATTCCCACTTACTATATGCGTTTTTATGTGCAATTCCATAAAAATACATTGAATCCAATGAGGCCATTCACATCTGTGCACTGCATTTGTAAAAGTGAGGCATGTTTAATTCCCTGTGCATTTTCATTCACTGCGATTCCAAATAAAATAAGGAAAATGCATGAAAACACATATACAACACACTTTAAAAACAGACAAATATGGATAGATGTGAACCTGGTCCTACCCTGCTCTGCCATTAATTTTGTATGACTACTTATATAAGTAGGACTGTATCTGTTAAGGGTATGACTATAACAGTTCACAAAAATGAGTCAGTTCCATGCAAAAAGAAAGCAGAATGTAGACGGTGGAAGAGGGCAAATTCCACTTCTGGTAAAATTAGTCCCTCTTTATCCTTGCTGACAGGTCTCACTTGTCTGAACTCTGGAAGGTACAGTCCATGTTAGAACTGCACTAACTTCACTGATATAGCTAGTGGGTGCTCATAGTGACCACAGTGGTTGGTGCCATGAAGAGACCAGATGAGAAGACAAGTCACTAGCACTTCAGAAAAGTCTGTTTCACTCCAAAACGTTGGCTATTTTTGAATTATGTGATGATGCCAGGTGAAACTATCTTTTTTTTTAAGTGCTGGTGACTTTCTGTCCACTCATCTGAACTCTGGACTCAGGTGGGAGCCAAGTCGAATGTTTAAAGGTAAGAGTGGACAGGTATTAAAGAATTGCAGTTCTGACACTTAAGACACCTCGGAGTTGATGCAAGACTGGTGCCCCAGAAGCCAGGGCCTAGTAATGCCTAGTTAACCCAGTATATTCTAAAGGCCCAGCATGCCAGAACTCAGCAGGTGTGTTTTGGTGTGGTATGGATGCACTGCTGAACTGTTTTAAATTTCCAGCTTTTGATATCCATCCTAAGTGTTAGGTAATACCAAGTTATTTTCTATCTACCAAAACTACCACCTCGTAATATACAGTATATAAAGCTCAGAGGCCAGCCACTTTCAGCACAGCCTGTTCTAAACCTATAAATATCAGCAATGCTATTTCATTGATGGTGGGTTCGTGAAAACATAATACAGTAAGTGAGGCATTTCTGTTGCTAAGCAATGTAAATGAAGCCATAAGAGCTTCTGCTATGCAATGAAATCAAACTTTTTTTGCCAGCTTTCAAAGAGATGCCCTTAAAGAGGAGCTCCAGGCTCCTGCAGAAAAAAATTAAGTCAGTAGCTACAAATACTCTAGCGCTGACTTTCAATATTAAGACACTTACCTGACCAGGAACCCAGCTATCGGGTGCTGCCGCTGCCATCTCCACTAAGGGAACCCAGCAGTTCCCTACTGCGCATATGCAAATCGTGCTGCACTCTCTCACTGAGCCCTGCTACAGGGGGAGGGGAGCCAAACTTCCAGCTGAGTTTTCCGTGCCAAACCAAGCTGGAAGTGGGAGTGGGTACCTGTCAAATTCAGGTACCCACTCCCCCAATCCCCAAAAGGTGCCAAATGTGGCAGCAGAGGGGGGAGGAGTCAGACAAGCGGAGCTTCCCCTTTTGGGTGGAGCTCCGCTTTAAGCATTTCGAGGGAGGATTCAGTGAAGGACACTCTATGAGCACCCACTCTTCTCTAAGAAGGACCATGTACATGAGAGTGTACCTATGGTCAAAATGTAAAATCATCTTATTAATTTCTACATTGGATCTTAATTATTTTTATTCATCTGAACAGTCTGGATGCCTGTGAACTTACTTTGTAAAGATTCACACACATTTACTTCCTTGTATTCTGTGACACGTATTCATACCTCTCAACTTTTGAACTTCAGAATGAGGGAAACTTGAGGAAGGAAGTGACCTGCATAGAATGCGGGAGCAAAAGTAGGTAAGGCCAAACTCTTGACAGTGGGAGTAGCTTAAGCTGCGGGGATATGCAGCTCCTCGATGGTCCTGAGTTTCACCGTATCAGAGAGATCCCCTGGTCTTAGTGCGGAGAGACGCTGTACGGCAGCTAAAATAGGTCCACCTCCCTGTCTATCTTCCACCTGTGACTGCTGGTACGTCATCGGGAATTTCCGGAGACCATCGGTCGGACTCAAGGCTACCCGTACCCTCCGAGGAGACGGTCGTGCTACTGACGGTGAAACTCGGGACCATCGAGGAGCTGCATATCCCCGCAGAGAGTCATTTCTGCCGGCGCTGTCGACTCCACTCTAAAGGGAGTCCACCTGATCTGGTAAGGACCCACACCTACTCTAAACATTGGGACACCTCACCGCCAGGGAATAGGAGTGATTAAACATAGGAATCGGATTTTACGTCTATGTGGCTATCCTTCTAGTGGATTACGGACACTCTGGACGTTCTTTGTTTATTTGGACATTCACTTTATTGTTTTCTTTTGATTTCACTTTTTAGCACGGTGCACAAATTTTGTATTGGATTCATATATTTTTTCCATACAATTTTTCATTATTTGTTTACAACATTGAGTGTTGATAGCACTTGGCTTATAGCGTTTATAGCATTTCATCATTGTTTTCTATTCTTGCACGCAGTGGCGTCTCCAGCTTTCATATTTAGGGGGGGGCACATGGGGGGACAGGGACAAAAGTAGGGGGGCAACTATAAAATGCAATTTTACTACGATCCCCAGGGTGGCAGAAAACAAGAGATATATGTCACCAGCATACCAAGAAAATATAAGGTTCCAAAGCAGTGGGAGAACTATCAGGATTGCAAAGGTTGTCTTGCCACCAGGCCTTGGTGTTCTGCCACTGTGGTGTTCCCCAGCCTCCTCTTGCTGTCCTGCCCCTGCTATTGACAGTGCTGGTCTGGCATCTGTGTCCTTGGCAGTGGCAGCAGTCTATTAGGACCTAGTGCTGGTGACATTATGGGTGCATGCAGGGGAAGGCTGGCACTATTGGTTGTAGAGAGCCGAGCCCCCAGCTGGTCACCTAGCAGCAGTAATGTTGTATAACCTTCTCTGTTGACATGCTGATCGGGATGTGATCCAGGTGATGCTCCCAGTCAGATCTAATAAACACAGTATTTATTAGCATCAAGAGTACAACCACATCCACCGTATGTTCAGCAGCCATGTGGGCTCTATGCCTGTAAGGTGTGGGCTTTGATCAATAAAATCACTATGATATTTAACACTAGGATTTAACTAGGAGCATCACTTGGATTGCATCACGATCAACATGTCAGAGAAGGCTGCACTGCTGCTAAGCAACCTGCAGGGAGGTCAACTGTCTACTCTACAACCATTAGACATGGGCTCGGGTGTGTTTGAAATCCCACTTGCCCGATCCCGCCAGGAAGCCGACACTGCACACGGCTAATCACAGGCAGTGAGACATTCCTGATCTGTGCAGCTGCGGACCAGGAAATGTCTCACTGCTTGTGCTTAGCGCTGTGCAGTGTGGGCTTCCTGACGGGCTCGGGCATGTGGGATTTTGAACATGCCCTGCCCATCTCTAACAACAAATTGTGCTGGCTCTCCTGTACATTAGCCCCATAAAGTAACCAGCACTGGGTTCCAATGTGCCACTGCTGCCATGGAGACAGAGACCAGAGCTGTGAATAGCCAGGACAGCAACCCTGGTAGTTCCACCACTGGTCCACACTGCAAGGATTCCCCCATCCACCTATAATGTGTAGATGGGAGAATTGGATCATTTCTATTTTTTTCATGCAACCTACTAGTTAAATGAAAAAAGTGATCAATGTATGGGCTGTCTAAGTGCTAAGACCAGCCATAGGCAGTTTAAATCTCAGCTGGTTGAGGTTTGAACCATTAATGAGCAGGCTGAATGTACCAAGTTGATCGATCAAATTGGGAACAACCAGCCTGACAGATACTCTTATGATTATCATTAGTCGTTGCTATAGCCACTAGTGATAATGACTGTTTGTTGGGAGAATACAATTGCTGGGCAGGAAGGATATTCCCCTGTCACCACTGTCTGTGTTAATGGGGGAATCATGCAAGTTTCTTTCCTGCACTCTGTGGATGCAGGAAAGAAATTTGCATAGTCTATTACCTGCCTAACTGAAAGTGAAAGTAAGTTGTGAAGGTCTTGAAAGAACAGGAGAGGGGGAGGGACAGATGGGGGAGAGAAGGGATGGAGATAATGCAGTTCAGTGATTACAGTGTACTGCAGTGCACACACTTACCCACGCGTCCAGGCTAGAAGAATACTCCCCCTCTCAATAGAGACTGTGTTACTCCAGCGGCAGCCTGAGTAAGATGTGGCGCATCTGCTACGGATGCAAACAAAAAGACATTGCCTTTTTGTAAAAAAAAAAAACATTTTTTTTTGGTGTTTTTTTGGGGGGGGGGCACATGGTGGGGCACAGCATCATTTTGGGGGGGTCAGGGCCCCCTCTGGCCCCCCCTAGGGACGCCATTGCTTGCACGGTGTATGAATTATATATTGGTTTCATATATTTCCATTGTATGTCATATCAGCACTATTGGGAGTAGTGATGTGCAATTCGTTTCGTTTTTATTAGTTTTCCGTTAAAATTCGTTATATTCGTTCATTCGTTATCGTATGAAAGAACGAATGATTCGCTAAAAATTTTAACGAATAACGAATTATCGAATTGAACGAATATGAAAAACAACGAAAATCCGAAATAACCAAATTAGAAACAACGAAACTACGAAAGAAGAAAATCCGAAAAACGAAAACAGGAACAACGAAAATCAAAATGAACTAAAAAATTCGTACATTCGTAACTTTTTTTTTTTTTGTTGAACTGGTAATTTTCCGTGTCCCTTACAATGGCGCTGCTTAACGTGCTTCGAATGGATTGAACGAAAAAAAACATTCGGAACTTTTTTTTTCGATTCGTAATTTTCCGTGTCTCTTACATAAAATTATGAATTATGATTACGAATCTACGAAAAAATACAGAGAATGGGCTTCTGTGTTTTAAAGTGAAAGTGGTGAGCTGTGCGCACAGGGCTACCTCCGGGATCATGGGACAAAGGTGAAGATGTGGGAAAGCCCGCCCAATCCGGGACTGTTGGGAGGTATGCATATTAACTATGCCCTGTGAGTAGGCACTGCTGTGTCACACATTTCACAGAGCCTGCCTTCTGAACTACAGAGGTGCTGAGAGGAGGAGATTCAGGAAGCGGAGTCAGTACAGGAATAATTGCTTGCAGTTAGCAAGATACCATGGGACATGTAGTCTTTAGAAATCACAGTAAACTGCAGAAGAGAAGCTGCAAAGCAGGCATGGAATCCAAAGTTGTGGAAAGAGATGACCAGCTGACAGGCAGAACTCACTATGAAAGGAGATTTTTTTCAATGCTGATGTTATAAAATGAAAGTGTATGCTGTGACTATGGAACTCCTTTAAGCCTCCGGCACCTCTGATTCTGGCTCCACTTTGGCTCTTTGTAGACAGAATAGCAGAGAAACAGCACATGTATATTCACTAACTCTTATTTAAAGCAACCCTGTTGCTATCCTAGCGGGACTCAGTCTGTGCCACCCTTCAAGACCTCCAGGTGACACTGCTGTCTGATACTTCCCCATGTGTCAAGTAGTGTGTCCCCCTGCTGCAAGTTGTGGACTGGCTCCTCGTGCCAACACTACACTCCCAGAAGTACTGGTCAGCAGTGGCACCCAGCGATCTTAAAGTAGAACTGTAGTCAGAAAAGTCCTGCTAGATCACTTCAGGCCTGGCCCCTTTTGCAGGTATAGCTAATCAAAACATTAAAAAGAAAAGTGTCTATACGGTTTGAAATCCAGTAATACACACTCTCACTCTGCTCTGCACATTCTCAGTTGTTATCTATTTTTCAGCATTGTGCCTAAAATCAAAGCCACTAGAGGCCGATCTGCTAACAGCCAAAAAGATTTACTGCTGCTCATGGGCTCTGAGCTTCAGCAAAATGGCAGCTTCCGGCAAGAAGAAAAAAAGAACAATGCTGGAGGCAGTTTACAGCAACACTAATTTTGGTAGCATAATTATTAATGTGGAATGTATGTTCCTTGCTAAAGAACATTATTTTTTATCAAGTTGTTATGGGTAAAGTTCAGCTTTAAAGTAAGTGGAGATTTCACCCTCTACCCAACAGGCTAATATAGCACAGTTTATGGCCTATGTGTAGTAGTAAACGCTGAATTCTCTTAGGATAGTTATAGGGTTGCTGTAAATAAAAGAAAATTAAATAGGGATTAATTGAAAACCTAGAGGACATATGTTAAAAATAATCCATATAGAACCTCTTTTCACCCAAGGAACATTCACAAACCACCTACCTTCATCCATGTGGATGTGCCTTTGGAGGTAATTTATGTGATATTATGTAACATATACAGGGGCAAAACAAAGGATTAATGCCACGTACACACGGTCGGAATTCTCGTCGGAAAAAGCTCTGATGGTTTTCCCGTCGGAATTCCGACGGAATTTCGCTCAAACTGTCTTGCCTACACACGGTCACACCAAATTCCGACGGTCTGTAACACAGCGGCATAAAACACGTTTGACAGCACTATAAAAGGGAAGTTTAATGCTTCCGAGCATGCGTCGAATTGTTTCCGAGCATGCGTCGGAATTTTGCGTGTCGGAATTGCATACACACGATCGGAAAATCCGATAGAAAGGTTTTCCGTCGGAAAAATTCAGAACAGGTTCCCAATTCAAAGTCCGTCGGAAATTCCGACAGAAAAAGACCGATGGACATACACACAGTCGGAAAATCCGATGAAAAGCTCCTATCGGACTGTTTCCATCGGAAATTCCGACCGTGTGTACGCCGCATTAAGAGTAAATCCATTGAACAAAGTACAAAAGTATATAACGACCAATCAGATTTCAGTTTACTCCAGCCAGATGAGCAAAATCTGATCTCTTATTTTGAATATGACTCCTTCGTGCCCAGCAGTACATTGCAGAGGTGAAAGGATGGATCAAAAAGGTGCAGGTAAGGTAAAGAGTATAAAAACAGAAGGGGCTGGGAAAAAGGAGTGTCTAAAGCTAAAAATCCTAGCTATGTCTTTGGCAAGATGGCTTTGTGTCATTGAGTTTTATGATCATTCTATCAATTTTACTGCTTATTTTGGATATCAAATAAGCACTCACCACATGTTTATAGAGTGTTTTTATTGTTTTAGGTGATCCACCAAGTCTTCTCTGTCTTGTGAAGGTGCACAAGCAATGTAAGGGCTTGTTTACACATACAGCAATACTAGCTCATTATGCCTTTTCCCTTGCAGGTCTGAAAAAAACTAAAAACGTCAGCGGGTATACAACCGCTTTAAGACATACGTATAGTCAAAACGTCTTATTTTTGGACAAAGTAGGGAAAAGTTAACACCCTTATCCTGCCCAAGGGTGACAACTGTATTGGGCAGAAGCACATGATTTTTGGCTGGATAATTAGCTATTCTTTTGCACTTGTCGAACAGATATAATAAAACACTTTCACTTTGATGTGAAAGGGAGGAAGGGGACTCAGGACTCTGATGTAAAAAGAGGAAGGGGGGACTGAGGACTCTGATGTAAAAAGAGGAAGGGGGGGACTGAGGACTCTGATGCAGTGGTGGCCCATCCATAAGGGGCGCAGGCTGCTCCCTAATCCATGCGCCCTGCCCCTAATCTACATGCAGGGCATAGGACACATGGATTTCAATGTTTTTTTTTTTTAACCACTTCAGTACAGGGCACTTAAACACCTTCCTGCCCAGACCAATTTTGAGCTTTCAGCGCTGTCGCACTTTGAATGACAATTGCGCAGTCATGCTACACTGTACCCAGGTGAGGCATACACACGATCGGAATATCCGATGAAAAGATTCCGTCTGACTTTTTCTACCGGAAAGTCCGACCGTGTGTACGCGGCATAAGGGGTAGATGCTGACTATGAATGATATCTGAACGAAGACTGTGCTGGTCTTCTGTCACCGAAATAAGTACGGCCGCAATAGAAAAAAAGATATATTGCCAAAAGTACTAATCCTTACCATCGTTGCAAAACATCTGATATTGATTGATATTGTTTGTCCCTGACTGAGGTATTTTTCATCACTTCCTGCTGTGAAACAAAAAGGCAGCAATAATTCCCTTTTCCAAAATAATATAAAAACTTTGGCTGGAGTTTGGCTTTAATCACCTAAGGTCTCATTCACATGGACATGTAGTTACAGAATCTCACAAAAGTGAGTACACCCTCACATTTTTGTAAATATTTTATTTTACCTTTTCATGTGACAACACTGAAGAAATTACACTTTGCTACAATGTAAAGTAGTGATTGTACAGCTTGTATAACAGTGTAAATTTGCTGTCCCCACAAAATAACTCAACACACAGCCATTAATATCTAAACCACTGGCAAGAAAAGTGAGGACACCCCTAAGTGAACATGTCCAAATTGGGGCCAATTAGCCATTTTGCCTCCCCGGTGTCATGTGACTCGTTAGTGTTACAAGGTCTCAGGTGTGAATAGAGATCAGGTGTGTTAAATTTGGTGTTATCGCTCTCACTCTCTCATACTGGTCACTGGAAGTTCAACATGGCACCTCAGTGCTGCTGGCACTGGGGAGCTACAGTTCATTGAGGGAACCATGAATGCCAACATGTACTGTGACATAATGAAGGAGAGCATGATCCCCTTCCTTCAGAGACTGAGCCGCGGAGCAGTATTCCAACATGATAACGACCCCAAACACACCTCCAAGATGACCACTGCCTTGCTAAAGAAGCTGAGGGTAAAGGTGATGGACTGGCCAAGCATGTCTCCAGACCTAAACCCTATTGAGCATCTGTGGGGCATCCTCAAATGGAAGGTGGAGGAGCACAAGGTCTCTAACATCCATGTTGGTACTCCATGAGGTCTTCATGGAGGAGTGGAAGAGGACTCCAGTGGCAACCTGTGAAGCTCTGGTGAACTCTGGTGAGCCAGAGCCTGACACTCCCACCCGCCCCCTCCCAATTCTGGTGCTCCAGTGAGTGCTGGAGGGGTAGAACAGAGAGGTGGTGACTGATAGTCACCGCTCTCTGATCAAAGGGGACCGAGAACTGAGCTATCAGCGGTCATATGATCGCTCAGTTCTTGGTGGTAGAGATGGTGGGGGACAGCTGTAGCATCACACCGATGCTGCAGCAGACAGGTGAGTATATGCCCCCGTACACACGGTCAGACATTCCGACCACAAAATCCGTTGGATTTTTTCAGACGGATTTTGTCCGAAACTGGTGCATACACACGGTCGGACAAAGTTGTCGGAAAATCTGATTGTTCATGACGTTCGTTTGTTACGATGGGACTACGTTCAGGCTAGTAGCCAAAAGCTTTGGTCTCGTAGTTTGATCTGAGCATGCGTGGCACTTTGTCCGATCGGAATTCTCTCCACACGATCGGAAAAAGTCAGATCAGATTTTGTTGTCGGAAAATTTGAGATCCTGTTCTCAAATTCTTTCCGTCGGAAAAAGTCCGACAGAGACCACACACGATCGGATTTTCCGACAATATAATCCGATCGGACCTTTTCCGTCGGATTTTCCAACCGTGTGTACAAAAAAACGATTTGCTTGAAGCTTATGTATGATCAAAATGTAAAAATCATATATTCATTTCCACATTGTATTTCAATACAATGTGACCTACAGGAGGCCTACTCCTATTAATCTGGACAATCTTGAAGTTTGTAAACCTACTTTGTGAAGACCCCCACACATTTGCTTCCTTTAATTCTGTGACACGTAATCACTATGCCCTGTAAGTAGGCACTGCTGTGTCACACATTTCACAGAGCCCGCCTTCTGAACTACAGAGGTGCTCAGAGGAGGAGCTTCAGGGGGCGGAGTCAGCACAGGAATTACTGCTTGCAGGGAACAAGGTACCATGGGATATGTTGTATAACAAACTGAAAAATAGATTGACACTCCTAAGGCTATTGCATGGGTAAATGACAGGTTCACTTGAAACCTGCATTCATTCTTAATACACATTTAGAAATCATTATGCATTTTTTCATGCTTTGATGTGTTTTAGACACAGTGCACAATTACATTGCTTTAAATGCCATTTTGTAAGACAGTTACAGGTTATGTAACAATTAGCCAGCTACTTCTTATAAAGATACTATACATTGTAACATCGGGGGATGTTTTAGCTTAAAGCGGTTCTGCACCCATTTCATTTAGTAAATCTCTTTGCCTTCCAAATCAGGCAAAGAGTACTAAATGAAATGTTTTTTTTTTTTTTTTTTTTACTTACCTTGTAATTGATGACTTCCGGTCTTCTCTCTCTTCGGCGGCGGGCGGGGTCTCTGCGTCGATCGTCGTCACGCCGCACTGTCTCCTGGGATCTGGTGTCATTGATCCCAGGAGTCAGTGCGGGCATCTTCCGAAATCTCGCGAGATTTCGGCCACATCTTCCGAAATCTCCCGAGATTTCGGCCACATCTGCCGAAATCTCGTGAGATGTCGGCAGATGTGCCGTTACTGCGCACGCGCGAGTAACGGCGGTGCATGCTGGACCATCTACAGTGCCTGTGGGGTTTCACATGCCCACAGGCAAGATGGACCCCAGCAGACAAGAAGAAGACAAGAAGAAGATGAAGATGAAAACCGGCAGCGATCGAGATGGAAGATGGAACAGGTAAGTCCCCCAATTGAGCTATATGCCCTTGGCATATAGCCCAAAAAAAAAAAAATAAATAAAAGAGTGCAGAACCGCTTTAAGGGTAGAGCTTACCAGTGAGCTGAGTCCACGCCAGATATGCCTTTTAAGGGCTTGTTGGCACACTTTTATTAAATGAAAAGCAAACAAGGCCAATAACAGAAGAGTTTCCCACACAGGGGTTTCCGCTTTCCACAGCAAACACTGCAAGTTGAACAGAAAATACCAAGCCACCTGGCTCTCTTTAGCAGCACTGCTTCTCAGGCTTGTGCTTCAGCCCTCTCGGCTCTATAACGGAGTTCCTGTACACTCTGTACCTCAGCACTCTTTCAGCTTCCTTGCTGTTCCAGCCCACCAGCTTGGACCCTCTGTCTGCTCTGACAGACAGATTTGTGCAGACATGCACGCTTCTCCCTTGCTTGCCTGGACTCCTCGGGAGGGTGGAGCCCAGAACGATGGTCAGGTGTGTGCAAATAGCCCAGCACACACCTGACCAGTCAGTATGCTGGTGGATCTCAAGATCTGGACCCAGGACTGGGGATTTCATCCCACCCGGATCGCTACGAAATCCCTGGGCTCCAGATACCAAAACTGATTTTTGTACACTGAAAAGCCAGTTTCCTCCCAAATAAGCAAATAAACTGGAGCCCCTCAACCTACCTGGTTGAGAATCCTCCGTCCAAACACTGGTGTGGTACCCCACTACCACAACATACTCAGTAAAACCTTGGATTACTAGCATAATTTATTCCAGAAACATGCTTGTAATCCAAAGCACTCTTTTATCAAAGTGAATTTTCCCATGAGAAATAATGGGAACCTCAGATGATTCGTTCCAGAACTATTTATTCATAAATCCTTCAAAGATTATAGCAATGTGATAGGTTGTGTAACCATAAAATGTCCACCCACAAATGGAAGCCTCCATAAAGGGGATTAGAAGCAAAATCCAGCAGGAGTTACAAAGTATAAAACAGAACAGAGGCGCCTCTAAGTGTAGCAATATGGTTACATTCAATGAAGGTACAACATTTAGCAACTCACATGGTTGATGATTAAAACAGGCACATCTAAGTATGTAGGCATCCAGGGTAAAGCTGTCCACATAGACCGTCCTCCTCACTGCCGGCTCTCACCGATGTCAGTCTGCAATCGTGACCAGGAAGACTACCCTGCAGTAGAGCGATCCTAAAGCGAGGCTTGAAGAGCTTGTGGAGTGCAGTGTGGAAGGGATGACGTCAATGACAGTGCGGAGGATGGTCTATGTGGACAGCTTTACCCCGGATGCCTGCATACTTAGAAGGGCCTCTTTTAATCATCAACCGTGTGAGTTGCTAAATGTTGTACCTTCATTAAATGTAACCATATTGCTACACTTAGAGGCGCCTCTCTTCTCTTTTATACTTTTATACTCAGTTGTGACATGACACTACATGTCAATCAAGACATTGCTCGTTTATCAAGTCAAAATTTGAGAAAAAATGTTTTGCATGGCTTGTAAAACACTCTCAGACCAAGTTACTCTCAATCCAAGGTTTTGCTGTACATTTTACATGCATTAATATTCATGGCAGTTGGAAGTTGGAATAAGCACATTATTATTATTTAGGGCTGTTACTGATTAAAATTTTTGTGTTCTGTTAATTGATTTTTTTAAAATCGATGAATCCACTAATTTCGATTAATTATAACGCACATACAGATCCAACTACTTTTAGCTGATCTCCTTGCATTGCAACTCTGCATTAGTCAGTGGTAAATGTGGTATACACTATATACAATCACCCGACACTAGTTCGTTTCCACAATCTATGACATAACTTCACAGTTCACACAAACACGTTTTAAATTCAAACTGTAGCACTGACGTAAGTAATTTTTTTTTCCACAGTAGCGTGACAATCCCTCCACCTCCGGTCTAACTAATCACTCTCACCTTATGGCATGGACCCCTGTGCAAACAGGTGGTCATGCAAGCGGGTATCAAAAGGGTTAACATGGACCATAAACTTCTCTCAGGTCTCCTTAGATCTCAGCAAGGACGCCAGGTCATGGGTAGAAAGAAAAGATCTAAGAGCTCACCGCTTAAGTATAAGATTAGATTTGTGTGTTCAAACACAAACTATTCACATAAAGATGATAAAAACACAGCATGTAAAGCCGACAATCGTGTTAGTTCCGTAGGGCAGCAGCGGGTGACGTCATGCATAGCTCCTCCCCCGTACGCATTACGTTCAATCAGAACTTCAACGTCAGGAGTCCGGTGATGTCGATGTCCGTGACGTCACTGGATCTCCGACGGAACTCCCTGAAGACCCGGAAGCCGGCGGAGAGGTGAGTTCCGATCAAAAGAATTTTGATCGATAAAAAAAATGAATGATTAATCAAGGTATTAATCTTTAATTTACACAGCCCTATTATTATTATCATACAGGATTTATCTAGCGCCTACAGTTGGTGCAGACAGTACAGTTACAATACAAATCAATATAGGAGGGATCAGAGGGCCCTGCTCATTAGATCTTACAATCTAGGAGGAAGGGTCAAGTGGAACAAAAGCTAATAACTGTGGGGGGTGATCAGATGGAGAAAATGACAATACAGTTGTTAGATGTGGGTGGGGTAGGCTTCTCTGAAGAGGAGGGTTATCAGGATCGTCTAAGCGCTAATAGAGTAGGAGATAATCGGACATGTAGGGCCTTTACAAATATTCAATAGGCTAAATACTAAAAATAGTGTTGTGAAAGTGCAGTTTTTGCCCAATGGAAAGCACACCTAAACATACAAGTAAAGTGGACCCTTCAGAGAGAAAAATGAACTGTGCATATAAAAAATGAATATAAAAAAACTAGCTGCATTTATAAATTATCCTTGTAATGTTTAGTTAAATAATCAATTTTACATTCCAGAAAACTGATTTACAGTCCTGGGAGAAAGCAGGATGGAAACATTCTTGCAGCAGGTGTTTCAATTAAAATCAGTAATTTGGAATAAAATGAGCAGCAGGTTCTATACTAATTTAATTAGCAATGACACACTGGAAGACAGAACAATTCCCTGAGCTGGTACTGTTCTGGCTGCTGAAACTGCAGATAAGTATTACAGAAGTAAGAATAAAGCATGGGCTATAGAGACTTGAAACGCAAACATGGATAGCGTATCCTAGCAGCCACTGTTTACTGTAACCAGGCACGGGTTCCCTATATAACAGAAAGTCACGTCCAGACATTCCGCCCTTTATACCTAGAATAATTCTACAGTGACACAATGGGGGTTATTTACGAAAGGCAAATCCACTTTGCACTACTCGTGCAAACTACAAGTGCAAAGTGCACTTGAAATTGCACTGAAAGTGCACTTGGAAGTGCAGTCGCTGTAGATCCGAGGGGGACATGCAAGGAAAATAAAAAATAGCATTTTAGCTTGCACATGATTGGATAATAAAATCAGCAGAGCTTCCCCTCATTTCAGATCTACCCCTCAGATTTACAGCGACTGCACTTCCAAGTGCACTTTCAGTACAATTTCAAGTGCACTTTGCCACTTGTAGTGCAAAGAGGATTTCCCTTTCGTAAATAATCCCCAATGTTACCTAACCAAGTCTGGGCACCAACATACAGCGAAAAATCATGAACTATGGACCCCTGGAGAGACCTGCAATGTTTTTCAGTCTTTGCAGATGACTTCTTAAACCAGTAGTCTCTAAACTTTGGCCCAGATGTGGCCCTTTGCTTGCTTTTATTTGGGTCTTTGGGCACAATTTTCATCCATGGATACCAACTACATGGTGTAAGTCCCCCCCCCCCCCCCATTACTGACACCAATGAAGGGGTACAATTCTTCCCAATGACAGCAATGATGGGGCACAATTACTCCCATTGACACCAACAATTTGGCCCAATGACACCATTCATGGGGCACAATTCCTTCCAATAATGCCATTGATGGGGCACAAGGGTTCCCACTGACAAAAAAGATGAAGCATTGTTTTTTCCCACTGACGTCCCTTTTTTACTACCAGTGGCTACAGTCCAGCACCCCAAAAAGTCTGAAGTACAGTAAACTGGCCCCTTGTTTAGAAAGTTGAGACCCCTGCCTTAAACAATCACTACTGAACTACTTCTACTACTTCTAAAGAAATATTTAACGTTTAACTTCGTATTGCTACCCCCGAAAGGGCTGCTGGTTTCTTTTCCCAGTGGATTTTCAGGCACACATTCACAGTCATTCTTTGGCTCAATAACTAGCCTAGGGGTGTTCTTTTTGTTGTTTTTATTTTTAACTGTAATAGAGGTGAGGGAATTAGGTGGGATACTCCAAAAACAGAAACGATACAGGTTGAGGACAATAAACTCCTTTCTGAAAAGCCGAAGCAGAAGTCCTTGCAATAGCAAACTGTGGACTTGGCTTGTAGTAGAAGCAGTGGAAAGCAGGCTTCTTTATTTAGAGCACTAATAGCAGAGTCCCTTCACAAAGAACTGGATAGTCTAAGCTCTTCAGGATACCAGCCGATATCCCCTTTGGTCAAACATAAACACCCGACTCTCTAGCACAAGAGGGGTGGCAGCAGCCCAGAAGTCTCTAAGATTCCTCAAAGCAGTCTGTACTCGGAAAATGTTCAGGGAATGTTGGTTGCTTCATTCCAACTTCCAAATCGCACCTTTCTCCAGTGATACCAGACCAGATCTTCAGCCGACAGACCCTCAGTCAGCTCTCTGTAGCTTCAGCATCTAGGCCCTCGGGTCACCCACCTGAGGCCTTACGAGCAGCAAGCCCATGGCAGCACTGCCCTGGAGGGCAGCAAGCCCTCCAGACTGAACCTCTCCTATGCAGGCAAAGACCCAGCAGCTTTATGTCCCAGAGTATTTATATAGACTCCCAGAAGCCTTCAGGGCCATCCTCCCTAGGATTGGCCAGGGCTGTATAAATATTCACACTGTCCTTTGCATTGCCTCACACCTATGTTCCAGAGAGTTCTCTAGCTCTCTGGAAAGCAGAGGAAACAGTCAAGACTAGCAGCAGCTGAAACACTGAGCAGACCTAACTAATCACATGCAGCTGCACTGATCACAGTGAGCAAGCTAAGTTTACCTAGGAAACAAAAGCACAGCTCTGCTAAACACAGTGAGCCAGCACTAAATCTTTACTAATCCCAGCACCTTTCTAGGAGGATGTACATTTTTAACCCATTAAAATCCTGCCATCACACACATCTTCCATACTTACATAGAGATACCCGAGGACATTTTTCTATTGAACATTTTTTACAATTTTTAAACCAAGGTGTACATAGAGAGGAGTAAAAATTGTCCAAGGTAGAGTACACAAAAACAAAAAAGAGGCCAAAAGATGTAAGGTCCTTAGATGTGTTTTAAGGTTTTAATAAGGATTTATAAAAATAATAAGGTAGAGGGGTGTCTCTGTTATAATATGTGTTTTGATGTATGAAAATATCCAATTCCAAAAATGTTTTTTGCATTTTTTGTATGTTGTCTAAAATATGAAAAAATTATAAAAAAGAGACTGTAAACAAATATACAGGGATTAGCATTGTTCAAATGTGGGAGAACAATGATTGAGCCTCGACACAGTGAAAGACGAGAGCCTGGGAAACGGCCTGATGATTCTAGAGCCTGAGGACCTTTCTCCCTGAAGAAGATAGGTGAAATACATTTATGCTCACAAATGATCTGTGTCTGTTATATGTAAAAAGAGCTTAGGATGGTGTCCCTCTGTTATAGAACAATTTAGCTATATTTTTCCATTAACTATGAACCTGTGATGGCGATCCATGTACCCATGAGCTATTTATTTACATCTGGTGGGAATGCGAACAAATTAAAGCCTTTTGAGACCAAAGTCCACCTAACTTATAATCACATGATCATCTGGGAAATGAAAGCTTTTTCTCAGATGGCTCTTATTTAAAAGAAAACCACAAAAATGAGTTTCATGGAGTTTTAATCGCCCTAGTTACTCTGTGGGCAATGAGGGCTTGTAGCTTTGGGAATTCTTCTTTAAGAAGAGATCAATCCCAAATTCGTATGTTGCCATCTTTCTCAGATCCTGGTAATTTTGGAATATAGTGAGGCAGGGGCGTTGCTAGGTCTACAAAAGATCTGGGGCTAGAGTCCATAGCAGCGTAGTAAAGAAAGTCATGCACTTGGGCGGGCATACACATGTATATACAGTAATATACGTGTGTGTATATCCCCAGAGAGCTCCTCACTTACATCAGGGTCCCCAGAGAGCCTCCCCTTACATCAGGGTCCCCATAGAGCCCCCCTTACATCAGGGTCCCCAGAGAGCCCCCCTTACATCAGGGTCCCCAGAGAGCCTCATCCTTGCATCAGAGTCTCCAGAGAGCCTCTCCTTGCATCAGGGTCTCCTGAGAGCCTCCCCCTTGCATTAGGGTCTCCTGAGAGCCTCCCCCTTGCATCAGGGTCTCCTGAGAGCCTCCCCTTGCATCAGGGTCCCCAGAGAGCCTCCCCTTGCATCAGGGTCCCCAGAGAGCCTCCCCCTTAAAAATAAGGGTCCCCAGAGAGCCTCCCCCTTAGCATCAGGGTCCCCAGAGAGCCCCCCACATACATCATGGTCCCCAGAGAGCCTCCCCTCCCCTTGGGGACCCCTGCATTGACTCGGGGCTATGGGCCCCAGATTTGGGGCTATGGCCCCAAAAGCCACCCCCTAGCGACGCCACTGTAGTGAGGGTCTCAGTTCTGGTCCATGCATGATGCAGTAATTCAGCTTAGAGAATGGAGAGAATAAAGGCATGACTTTTTTGCTTAGTCTTAGTAAGATGAAAACAGACTTCCATAATATTGGTGTTCTTATGTTATATACTTTACAAGGAAATACCCTGTAGTGGTCCCTGGCTACCACCTATTTCTTCTTTATATAATTGAAAGACAATTATTGGTTGCTAAGACCTGTCCTAATTATTGGGAGTGCGATTTCAATATTTATAATTTAGGGGCTCTTGCTTCTACATATTATAATATTTATATATTATAAAATGTATATATAATAAAACAACAGAGCTAGGAGGAGCTGAAGATGGCTACACACATGCGTAGTACAGAGAGGCCCGTAGTACACCCCAAAAGCAATAAACGAAGGGCCGGCATAACAGGGGTTAATGGGGCTTGAGGCTGGGAGTAATGGTAAGATGGGGGGGGAGTAAGTGGCTAGTTTTTTGTTAGGGCTTTGCTGAATGGTTTAGGAGATATGGGTGGAACTCTGGGGGGAAGTGAGATTCAGATTCCCTCCCTCCTGCCCTAAATTTTTTGGGGAATTTGTTGTGTTGTTTGGGGACTTGAGAGTGCTTGGGAGCAGGAGTTGCATTTGGCGGGGTGCAAGGTCCTTTTAGGTCATATGGGCACTTAAAAGGTATGGTGTAGGGTCCCGTCTGAGGTACAGCTCCCAGTTGGTATGGGTACCTGCTTGTTGTTGGTGGTTTTGCAACTGATGGCCTGAGAAGTGACTAGCAGGTACGGTTATGGTTTTTATGCCTATTGGGACCTTGGGCTCCATTATCTTTAATAAAGCTGTATGTTATGTTTTGAAAGGTTATTGACATGTTAATTATTGGTATTTATATTTGGTTAATAAAATGACTGCTATGGCCAATTTACTCCAGTTATGTGTGGTGTGGTCATTAAAATGAAGAGGGGGTGGGGTTATTGACATAGCAGATAACAAGCCATGGCAATACCATAGTCATGTGTTTTCTTCATTTCATAGGCTAACCTGGCTTTGAACCCTCCATTTCCTACAGTGGAGCCAGAGAAACAGCCTGAGAAACAAATATGTTCCTAAAATATCTTACGGAATAGATTTCATTGTAAGTGATTGGAGCACTTTAGAGAAAATCTTTGTAAAGATGTTAAACAGCCCTTACAACTCTTTAGCTGGCAGGCCCATGTGTATCTTATTTAAATGGTGTCTATGGGCCTGTCCCTGTGGGTTATCGACGCGTTTCATCACAATATGACAACATCATATTGTGACAAACGCGTCGGAAGGAGGGACGTGCTGACGTCACTGCGTTGCCGCGAACCCGCAGGGACAGGCATTTGCTATAGCCGGCCGGCTTGTTTCGTCATGCTGTTTTTTAAGCTCCTTGAGTAAGTGTATTACTTTTTTATAATAAATTGGTGCATTGCTTTTACGTATGGCGAGTCTGTTTTTCTCTTTGGGTCACTCTGAGTACCACCCTTGACTGAGATTGATCCTCTTGGGATTTGCCTTTAAGTCCAACACCGTCTGTTCGGCTCCATCATAGGAGGCCCCCTGGTTGAGAGTTTCAGTTCGATTACCCTGGGAAATAAAGGCCCAGGCTGGGTTATTAGCCGCAAGCGATACACAGCTTGCTGTCTGGTAAGCGTGAACTTTATGTGGTGGAGGGATTGTCGTGTTGTGAGTCACTGTCACATCGAGAAAATTCTATACAGCGATCTATTCACTTTGAAGTGCGTTTTACACAACTGTGTTATTGACACTTTGCAAAGACTCTGAAAAGTGATTCACCCACTTTGAAGAGCGATTCAGAAAAATATTTACATTTTGTATTTAATTGTGATGTTCTTATTTGAGAAGACTCAGAAGAGTGATTCACAGATTTGCTTTCTCATTTTTCATACATTTTTATTCATTCTATTATTCTTGAATAGCGATTCACATAACTGCACATTTTTATTCACCACAGACTCATTGTCTAATTGAGGACACTGAAAAGTGATCTTCACACTTGGAAGAGAGATGCACAGATTTCTATTTCTGATTATTAAGGCAGCTCATATACACCTCTTTTATTTATTTTTTTTTTTTTTTACAGATATAGATATGAAGTCAGATCATTGTGCTAACAACCTTCATTTTCCTATACTTACTTCTTTCATGTCACACCAGTTGTATAGGGTGTCTAAATATAACTGTGAAGTCCAATAGACACCACAGCTCTCAGTAATCAGCACTTGGAAACAGAATAGGTCAGACACACCCCCTCTCCTCCTCTGCAGTACAAGTCTGTGTAAGGATGTAAGGACACTTATGTGGAGGAGTGTTGCTGTTGTTCAGCTCTGCTAGAAGAGATCACAGGAGTGGGTGTGCAGGAAGCAGCATTTTTAGTAGGAGAAAGGGGTATTTTAAAGAGACACTGTCCCATTGCCCATTCAGATAAAAGAGACAGTGTCTGTGCAAAGGGGTATTTCCCCCCAACACAGGAGTGGTGCATCACGATACACCTTAGCAAAGACTTAGAGTCCATTCACACAGTTAAGCCGCGTACACACTGTGGCAGACTCACCCGGGACAAAGACTTTTGGAGAGGACTGAATGCCAGCCTCTTGCCCATCGATTATGGGCCCTGGCATTTGAGGGAATGGTGCTCTTTGTGAGCTGTATGCCTGGGGACCCCTGAGGTGGTGTTACTTGGATTCAGGTCCTTGCCCCCCCCCCCCCAAGACACACAGACTCTGGATATGTATATGCCATATTAGCAATAGTGACTGAATCATACTGTTGGGACACAAACTGTTAGATGCTATTGTCATCAACTCCAGCCACCTGTCTGTTGTGTAAATGAGAAATATATATATGAATGCAGCTGCGCTTCCCTGTGAAAAAAAGCTGCCAACACAACAATGTGACCAATTGTGAAAAAGAATAAAAAGTGAAAAGTGTGGCGCTGTGAACCTTGTATCTGATCGGTAGCTATAAGGAAGAATCCAATCTCCGTTACAATGCTATCATCCAGATTTTAGTGGCTAATCACCATATATAAAAAATGGTGAAAAGAAAATGTGTATAAACAATCCACGTCAGAACTGTTTATAGATCAACAAACTAAATAAATAAAAATAAAAATCACAAATCTATGTGAATCAAATACGTGAATTAATTATAGTACAAAGGCAAGAAAGTACTACAATAATATGTGGTGAAACACTGAGATAACGTGATACTCTCAAAATAGAAAGTCATACAGTGTATTGCAATTGTTTTTTTACACCTGTAACCATAACTTCAATTTGAATAAACAAAGTGCAATCATGATCTAAAAAAATATATATCATTTCATAAAAGTATTGGACTTAATAATGACATATATGAGGAAATAACCTCCCACAAGTGCTGTAGTGACAAGTGTTGAAATTAATTTAAATTTAAATATCTGAATTCGAGTGTCCCAAATGATGTATTTCATATGTGATGATATACAAGTATTCTTATGATACTAAAAAATGTTCATCAACGTATCATCCTCATATACTTTGGACGGCGTCAAAGAACTGTAAGATGCAGAAATGAGATCGGGTACGCTTACCGTCAAAGATGGACCCGCTGACCATTTGGTGAGGGGTCAAACCGAGCTTGAGTATGCCGATGGATGGCACTGGCAAGATGGTAGGCCGGGATCTCAGGCCGGGATCAGGAGCTTGAGAAGGCAAGACTGGGCAGACACCACAGTCTGTACTCACCGAATCACCGGTCACAATATAGGAACTGCACTTTAAAGGACTGCACAGGAACACGGTTGTTACCCACGGGACCCCTCAATGGGTCAAGACCATGAAAAAAAGAGATAGAGAGGGCCTCCTCATAGTGTAAATCAATCCAGTGACGGAATAGATTTATTTAAAAATTCTTGTTTGTCAAGATAAAACAATCAAAGTAAAAACAAAGACAAATCAAGAAATAAAAAAGTAAACGCAGTGGTGATGGGTATAGCGTATCCGCCCACGGATACGCTATACCCATCACCACTGCGTTTACTTTTTTATTTCTTGATTTGTCTTTGTTTTTACTTTGATTGTTTTATCTTGACAAACAAGAATTTTTAAATAAATCTATTCCATCACTGGATTGATTTACACTATGAGGAGGCCCTCTCTATCTCTTTTTTTCATGGTCTTGACCCATTGAGGGGTCCCGTGGGTAACAACCGTGTTCCTGTGCAGTCCTTTAAAGTGCAGTTCCTATATTGTGACCGGTGATTCGGTGAGTACAGACTGTGGTGTCTGCCCAGTCTTGCCTTCTCAAGCTCCTGATCCCGGCCTGAGATCCCGGCCTACCATCTTGCCAGTGCCATCCATCGGCATACTCAAGCTCGGTTTGACCCCTCACCAAATGGTCAGCGGGTCCATCTTTGACGGTAAGCGTACCCGATCTCATTTCTGCATCTTACAGTTCTTTGACGCCGTCCAAAGTATATGAGGATGATACGTTGATGAACATTTTTTAGTATCATAAGAATACTTGTATATCATCACATATGAAATACATCATTTGGGACACTCGAATTCAGATATTTAAATTTAAATTAATTTCAACACTTGTCACTACAGCACTCGTGGGAGGTTATTTCCTCATATATGTCATTATTAAGTCCAATACTTTTATGAAATGATATATATTTTTTTAGATCATGATTGCACTTTGTTTATTCAAATTGAAGTTATGGTTACAGGTGTAAAAAAACAATTGCAATACACTGTATGACTTTCTATTTTGAGAGTATCACGTTATCTCAGTGTTTCACCACATATTATTGTTGTGTAAATGAGCCTAGTCTGGCTTGTAAGAGTATTCCACACTTTGTTGTTTGTGCTAATTAACCCAGTGTTGATGTTTATGGTAATGTGTATTGAATAGTCAGTCAGTGAGCTAGGAGACGTAAAGTCTTACCCTGAAAAGTCTTATCTCTCAGTCAACTAGTCTGGGTCAATGATTAGATAATTAGCTCATGCTAATTAGGTTAGGTTTTAGTCATCCTGCTGCATATATTTGTGTGAGATCTCAAATAAAAGATATTCCTGATGTACTCCAAGACTGGTGTTGTCTGGTTCTTGGAGGTCCCTATAGCTAGATCCATTGGACTTTTGTTCCAGGACTTAGGAAGCGGTATACTGACGGAAGCACTCAAGCGGAGTGTGGGGGATAGGTTCCGTCACACACACACGATCGGATTTTCTGGCGGGAAATGTTGGATGTCAGGCTGTTGGCGGAAAATACAACCGCGTATACGCTCCATCGGACAATTGTTGTTGGATTTTCCACAAAAAAAATGTTGGAGCAGGTTTTCAAATTTTCTGCAGACAAATGTGTGTTGTTGGATTTTCCAAGCGTGTGTACACAAGTCCGTTGGACGAAAGTCCAAAGTACAAACACGCATGCTCGGAAGCAAGGACGAGCCAGAATCGGTCTTGTAAACTAGCGTTCGTACTGGAGAATTAACATTTGTGAAGTGGCAAATTATGAAATCTCCAAATGCAGCGCACATTCTTATCTTCTTTAATGGGATAATAATGAAGCTGCTTTGCTGGTGATACTGATGTTCTTGTAAACGAATAATATTATTATGCTTTTTTTTTGGGCAAGTTACCACAACACCATTATCCCGTAGTTTTTAAGATCAAAGATACAACTATGTTGGTGTCCCTTGTTAATTTTACATTGTATTTTATAAAATGTAACTGCCGACTCCCAAACTGTCATTTGAAGTAAAACACACAGCACACAGTCAAGTATTATTCTCCACAATTTTTTTTTTATTTTGCATTAAAAAAAGAAAACAAATAGACATGCTATCTGCCCATAGATCTGCCAATAGACCAAAAAGTGCATTCTATGCAACCAAAAATATAGAAAATATACCAAATCAAATCATTATTCAACCAAAAAAATAATGTCAAAGCAATAACTCCAAGGCCAATAATAAATAAAATGTTATCTCCTCCGATTCCGCAACATGTCTGGTTGACGAACGGCCGTTCAGAAACAAACTGAAAAGTGTGAAATGAAAAGCGCAAAATGAAAAGCGCAAAATGAAAAGCGCGGATCAACACTCACCAAACTTCTACTAACACGAAATTAGCAGAAGGAGCCCAAAGGGTGGCGCTAAAGAGCTGAAAGACAATGTAGTACGTCACTACATTCGTATTTGTTGGCCAACAATTGTGTGCTGTGTGTATGCAAGACAAGTTTGGGCCAAGGTACTTCAGACAAAATTCCACGATTTTGTTGGCCAACAATCCGATCATGTGTACGAGGCTTTAGGCTACATTCACACTTGAGCTTAGCATTTTCAGGTGTTTTTTTTTTCAAGCATAATTTTCAAGTGTTTTTTTTATCATATTTTTTAATTTTATAGGTGTTTTATTATTTAGGCATTTTTGCTGTGGCCAATAGAAACCTGTGTAAGGTGTGGAGTGATGCAATAAAAGGGGAGGGGAGCTTCTGTTTGAGCTGAAAACGCCTGAAAAAAACAATAATTTTCTGTATACGCTAATATTTCAAATTAGGTCACTAGCAATCCCTGACATTTACAGGTATTTTTTTTATTATATATAGGCCCAAAGTATTTGTAGACATACATTGTTACCAACATTAAAGTGTATCTCCAGACAAACCTTTTTTAGTTTTGAATAAAGTATAGTAGGATTAGAACCTCTGTCAATGTTGTGCATCCCCATAGGGGAGGTTTAATTCTCCATTTGTACAAGAAATAATTTGAGAAAGGCTTTTTCCTTTTAAACGTATTTCGTGTACCAGCCTATTGTGACGGAAGTGAGTCCCTGCTATAAAATTCTGAAAAATCAATAAAGGAGCTGCTTGGCGGGTTTCTTTGCATTCCTTGTGTATTTACTACTCTATTGTCCTGTCGTCCATTGTTACAGAGAAAGAAAGTGAAGGGAAATCCAAAATGTGGGAGTTGTCCCCAAAACTAGAGGTGAAGGAAAACCATCCAATTAAGGATACTTGTTCTGGGGAGGACTGTACGAGAGGGAAATTTTCACTTTAGGAGATTTTAGCTATGTAGCAAGGACCTGGCCTCCTTTGGTCTAATGAGAACCTCCAGGGCCAGAGATAGCTAAAAAAAAAAACTGTATATGGTGGGTTATGAGGCATAGTGGGTGCAAAGTAGTTAGGCCCCTTTCACACGGACGGACCGTCTATCCGTTTTTCTTCCATCCGTCGACGGACGACAATGCATTCCTATGGGCAGACGGATGAACATCCGTCACCATCAGTTAACCTCCGCTTCCGTTTTTATCCGTTTTTTTTAACGTACAAGGCTACGTTCAGATCCGTCAAAACGGATATTAACTGACGTTGACGGACATCGTCCGTCAACGTCCGATCCGTTAAGATCCGTTTGCAAGAAAATTGTGTTTATCTGTGAACTCAACCTCTTAAAGGCACAGGCACACATATAAATGGAAAAAAACGTATACAAAAACGGATGAAAAAACGGACGTAAACGTGTACATTTACGGATGTAAGCGGATGTTAACGGAATGAAAACGGACATTAACGGAACGGATGACGGATGAAAATGGATGAGACAACGGATAAGAACTGATACGTTTTTGACGTGCCTACACTGACTGCGTCCGTGTGAAAGGGGCCTTAGAGTCATTGGGCGCCAGACACTTCTTGAATGCAAAAGAGATTTTATTTCTCTTAAGATAACTTTGGGATAGAGGGTTAGGGCCAGGACACTCTTAGGTAGTTGCAAGATTAATTGTCAGACTCAGAGACTTCAACAGAAGGACAGCAATGCAGGGAAAGGCATCCAGCAAGACACCACATCTGCACATGTAAGAATGCTGTCTCCTATGGTAACAGTCTTTAACAGTTCCTAACACAAAGTGTAACAGTTCCTTCACTTCCACTACAATCACTTCTTGTAGTTCTTCCGCCCACTGAGCTCCCATTCTCTAACTAGACTAGTTGATTCACTGCCACTGAATCCCTTGAGCTCTTCCAATCTTCACGGTAGTATCTTCCTCAAGCGTCACCCCCGCCTCTCTGCTGGGTCCCTAGCTTGCCGCTCAAGATACTTCTCAAGCTTCACCCCACTGGCCTGCTCGGTCCCTGGCTTGACACACAAGGCTGCTCTGCAAGCGTCACCTCCGCTGGCTGGGTCCCTGGCTTGATACCCACTGAAGTTACCTGATTCTTCACCCTCCCCGGTTGGTGAGAATACTGCTCTCGTACTGGCTTCAGCTACTCACTGTGGTCCCTGGTAATAAGATGGATGGTCCCTTAGTAGCGACAGCTTCTCCTCTACCTCCGACCACAACAGGTTCTCCAGCCGGCAGAACCATCACTTCTGGTTGGACTGCAAGGTGCAATCCCAACCCTACACTGCTCTCTCTTGCTTCTGGATAGGCCCTCAGACAGCCTAGCAGCCAAATGTGCCCGGTATAGGCAAAAAACTCTGGCCTAGCAGCCCGGGAAATACAACACACGTCCACCCAGACAGCAATCCAGGTGGCACAGAACAGTGATCACCTGACTCCACCCAAATATATAGGTTCTCCCAGCAGGCCAAGAGATTTAAGAAAACCCCTGCCCATTGGCTGGGATACCCCATATACCCATAATCATAGACCTTGCATTGCCCTTCTCATAGCTAATGCCACCAGGTACCCGGTCACCTGGTGGCAAAAGAGAGAAGTGCAGAAATTACAGACTTAGATTGAAATCAATTGATCCTCAGCAATTAGCCAAGGCAGCTATACCTGGCAGGTAAATTTAGGAGCAACCCTGCCTAAACACCAGGGTGCTACACCTAATATCCTGTTGAGTCACTGGAACAACATTTTACCATTGAGATACAGACAGCAAAAAATAAACTGAAAGGAGTTTTATCCCTTTACCACTCTACCCAAAAGTAAAATAAAGCTTTTTTGGCTATACATACATTTTAAGTGCAAGTGTAGGCTCTAAAACATATAGGAATCGAAAAACAAAAGCAATCATAAAGTGGAAAATTATTTCACAATCATAATCATACTTTCCTTTGAATCATGTCTGTCGCGGAGATGAACGTATGACTGATTATACACTGGATGTGGCAATGCTTTCCTGTTAAGGTGACACCCCAGGATTTTCACACATTGGTAAAATCTTTAGCATCATGTGTTGACCTAGTTTCCTGAACCAGGAACTGGGCTACAACTTCAACAGTCTAAAAACAAATATGAGAGGTATAGGACATAATCCAATTCTGACACTTCTCACATACAGTACATAAATATCAGCATTTTTTTTTTGTATAAAATAACTTATATATTTTTTCTGTTTCAATAGTTTTTTATTCAGTTTTAACAAGTGGTTAATATGCAAAAGTTCTGCCCACGCAGAGGCTAACATTGAAGTTGGAACAGGTATCAGCTCATAAAAGGCCAAAAATAAAGCAGCACAAATAGAAAAAATCCAACAGTAGTAAATTGAAAGTGGTGTTTCCCCCTAAAAAAAAAAGGGCTTAAAATTCCTAAAAAAAATAAAAATAAAATAATTGGAATTTTTTTTTACATACCTCTAAATGCCTGTTGCTAGGGGGTCCCTTGTAGTCTGCCTCCTGCGTTGCCTGGGCTGGTGACATCACTTCCCCTCGGCGCAGGAAGGGCTCCCAAGTCATCTGGGACCTTTCACGTGTCCCAGATTTCACGCGGCCAATCACGGCGCGCAGCGGGTGCCCGGCTATGAAGCTGCCGGGTGCCCACAGTTGCAATGCCGGCGCCGCCGAGCGGATCGGGGGGAGAGCGGAGCTTCGACCCTCCGCATCGCTGGACCCTGGAACAGGTAAACTGCAGTATTTGTAGCTGCTGACTTTTAATTTTTTTTTTTTGAGAGATACACCTCTTCAAGTGTGAATGATACTGTCATGATCCAGGGGTCCAAGAGAGGCTCCCCATAACTATCAGGGCACCCCCTAGGCCCCTCGAAACCCAATAGGAGGTGCGATGTACAGCAAAAACAGAACTAACAAGGATAGAGGAGCAGAAAATAGAAGAAAGTTAGGCAGACAGGTGAAGCTAAAGAGAGGGAGGTCACTCACCTACCGAGTAGGGAGTAGAGAAGGGATAGGGGGACCAGGAGATGGGGAAAAAAGAAGGGCTCAGGAATAGCCGCACCATCCGTCACAGGTGGCCCAAGCTAGCTGGGGGAGGGTAGGAAAGGCATATGATAGCCATGGTTCCCAAATTTTGAGGAACTTGGCATGAGTGTCTCGACAACAGATGCTCGACATCTGTTCATTAAAGGAGAAGTCCAGCCTGAGCTTTTTAGGCTGGGCTTCTCCTCTGGGTCACAGGAGTGCAATTTGTTTTGCACTCCTGTGACCGGTTTACAGCGGAGAGCGGTCTGAAGTTCGCTCTGCGCTGACGTCACTGTTAACAGTCGAGGCAATGCGTCATCCCGACTTCACGTCATTCCGAAGTCTGGATCCTTGACTGATGGCAGTCTCAGTGTCTCAGCGAGCCGCTGAGACGGCTCCTCCCCGCCCCTCTACAGCTCAGCGCTCCAATGAGTGTGGAGGAGCAGAGAGGAGAGACACTGACTGACAGCCGGCAGCTCTCCTCTCGGGGATCTGTGAGAACCAAGCCATCTGTGATGTTCGGTGACTCGATTCTCAGTGCAGAGACGGCAGGGGACAGCTGCAGCATCAGTCTGATGCTGCATCCACCTAGGCAAGTATGAATCTAAAAAAAAATAATTTGGCATGGGCAATGCGAGCAGGGACCCAATACCAGCATATGAGCACTTTGTGTATACCAGCGTATGCCGCCTAAAACATTATATATTTTTTTATGCAGAGGCCTTAGAGAATAAAATGGTGGGTGTTGCAATTTTTTATGTCACACGGAATTTGCGCAGCGCTTTTTTTAAACGCAATTTTTTGGGAAAAAATACACTTTAACGAATTTTAGCCAACACGTGCACAATATAATACCAAATTTTTTGGTAAAATATTTACCCCCTTCCTGACCAGAGCACTTTTTTACAATTTGGCACTGCGTCGCTTTAACTGACAATTGCGCGGTCGTTAAACGCTGTACCCAAACTAAATTTGCGTCCTTTTTTTCCCGCAAATAGAGATTTCTTTTGGTCGTATTTGATCACCTCTGCGGTTTTTATTTTTTGTGCTATAAACAAAAAAAGAGCGCCAATTTTGAAAAAAGATTTGCGATAATAAATATCCCCCAGTTTTTAAAAAAAAAAATTATAATTTCATCATCAGTTTAGAACAATATATATTTCTCTACATATTTTTGGTAAAAAAAAAAAAAATCGCAATAAGCGTATATTGATTGGTTTACGTAAAAGTTATAGCATCAACAAACTATGGGAAATATTTATGGCATTTTGATTATTTATTTATTTTTTACAAGTAATGGCATGATCTGCGATTTTTAGCAGTATTGCGACATTGCGACGGACAGATCGGACACTTTTTTGGGACCATTGACAATTATACAGCGAGGTCACTGGCAGGGAAGGGGTTAACACTAGGGGGCGATCAAGGGGTTAACTGTGTGTTCCCTCAGTGTGTTCTAACTGTGTGGGGATGGGAGTGACTAGGAGAGGAGACATATTGTTTTTCCTACTTAGTACGAACAAACGATATGGCTCCTTTTCTCTGACAGCACAGGGATTTGTGCGTGACACTTGTGCACGTGAGTGCGTGTGGCTGGTGGCGATCGTGCCCCCTGGCCACTCGCATTGGGTCCCCCACCGTGCAGTGGGTGCGCACGCCCTTTGGTGGCTGAAAAGTGGAAGGACATACCCGTACGGGTGTCAGATGTGGGTACTCACCGAGGCCGAGAGCGGTAAACTCTTGCGACTAAGCGCACTCCACTCCTGGAGATGGTACAGGGTGTGAAGGGCACAAAGAGGCACGAGTCACCAGCAGCCAGGGCAGGTCTTGTGTGAAGGTCACCGGAAAGGAGACAGCTGTGCAGGACTGGAAGATGCTGAAGCTCAGGGAGGTAGATGAACAGCTAGTCCATCAACAGGCCGGGGGTCAAACACAGATGACTGGCAAGAGTCTCTTAGATAGGCAGAACAGTCTTGTGCTGGAGACTGATAGCAGGTCTAAAAACAGGCTGATGATTAAATGCTGAAGACTGATAGGAAGCCTGTAAAACAGACCGAGGGTCAAACACAGATAACTGGAGGCAAAGTCTGTGAGCAATCAAGGGGTCAAGCACTGGAGACAAATAGTAGAGTCTGGGAGCAGGCCGAGGGTCAATCACTGGAGACAGGAAGCGATATCCATAGACAGGCCGAGGGTCAAACACAGGAGGCAAGTAGCGAGGTCCGAGAGGCAAGCCGAAGGTCAGATGCAGGAAGAGATCAGCACAGACACACAGGAATCTGAAAGACAGACCAACAACTTGGCATTGGCTCAGAGTGGCTTTTATAGGCAGTGGGAGGCTCAGGTTGCGTGTGCGCCATTGCCGTTCCACTGAATTGCACACGCGCATTAGCCGCTCCGCTGTATTGTGCCCAGGGATGCGATGGGGTGCCGCTCTACCGCGCAGGTGCCTAGGAAATCGGCAATATTGGCGAGGCTGGTACTTGCTTCTTGGACACGACTTGAGTATGAATCACAGCATGACTTGAGGCAACTCACAAGGCAACTTGAAGTTGCCTCCAGGACAGGGGACTTTGCCAGTGGCCAATCACATAATAATCAGCTCTGTGGGAGGAGGGGTTTGCCTAAAAAAATATTTTTACTTCCTGGAAAGTTGCTTCAGTTAAGATCGGGGATCCAACTTGGAGACGACTTCCATTGAAATGAATGGGTAAAGGTTGCCTAGAAGTCGGATTGAAGTAGTACAGGAACCTTTTCTGAAGTCGGAGCGACTTCAGTAGTGTGCATTAAGACGGCTCTCATTCACTTACATTGATTTTATTATGTCGCTCGACTTGAGGCAACCTGGGGCGACTTCAAGTCGGATCCAAAGTTGCCCCTGTGTGAATGGACTCTAAATATAGCCCCCACTATAACCTCATACAGAAATGCTGGTAATAAATTAGGCTCAGGAGATGCATTAATAGTATCCAATAAGGGCGGCAAAATAATTATTTAAATAAGTGTTGTATACTTCAGCTGGAAGGCCATCTCCCCCCCCCCCCCCCCCCCCCCCCCCCGGGGCCTAATTATTAGGCAGCGTCTCCAATGTTTTTTCCAACTCCCCTAAGGTAAATGAAGAGTCTTTTTGTACACATTCCCCAGCTCTTATTTGCAACTGATAGTGTTATCTGTTGTATATAAACATGTAGTTATAAATCTGAATATGATCGTTTAGAGGTAAACAAATTACTGTAAAACCCACAAAATGCATCTACAATTTCAGTGGTAGACAAAACCACTACTCCCATTTCATTTACTTTTGCCCCAATATATGCTGGTGGCTGCTGAGCCTTTGCTATATTATTATTATTTAAGGTACTTATATAGCGCCGTCAATTTACGCAGCGCTTTACATATACATTGTACAGTCACATCGGTCCCTACCCTCAAGAAGCTTACAATCTAAGGTCCCTAACTCACATTCATATACTAGGGCCAATTTAGACAGAAGCCAATTAACCTACCAGCATGTCTTTGGAGTGCTATAGTTGCTAAAACAAGACAAACTCTATATCAAACTTCAAAATAATGTTGCTTAGCACAACAAAAAACTGCATATTTTCAGCTTTTCAATGTATTTTTTTTTTTTCCCTCCAAATCCTGTGTCACTTCCCAATTATTGAGGCTCAGTTCACACCTAGGCGTTTTTGGGCGTTTTTCTGCTCCAAGCCTCAGCTCTAAAAAAGCCCAACAAGACAAATCCCATTCATTTCAATGGCCCCTGTTCATATCTGAGCATTCTATCACCTAAAGAAAAACGCCCTTCGCTCATAAAAGTACATGAGCTTCTTTTTTGGCAGATTACAGGTGTTTTAATGCTTTTACATTGGTAACCTTTTGAACTTCAAAACGCCTGTACAAAAACGCTGCAAAAACTCTGTAAAACGCCTAAATTAACGCCTGAAAAAACACCTGAAAAGACACCCAAAAAACGCCTGTAAAATAGCAACACCTAGATGTGAACGGATCCTTAACCACTTCAACACCGCCCATAGTCATATGACGCCCACAAGGTGGATCTCCCATCCTGGGTGGGCGTCATATGACGTCCTCGGATTCCCGGCCGCCTGGGGGGCGCACGCGTGCGCCCGCGGCATCGCTCGGGACCCGGTGCGAGTGCCCGGCGGCCGCGATGTCCGCCGGGCACCCGCGATTGCCCGTTAAAACAACGGAACCGTGCGGGACCGTGGAGCTGTGTGTGTAAACACACAGCTCCACGTCCTGTCAGCGGAGAGGAGACCGATCATGTGATCCCAGTACGGAGGAACACATGATCGGTCTTCTCCCCCTTGAGTCCCCTCCCCCCACAGTTAGAATCACTTCTATTAGGGAACACATTAACCCCTACAGCGCCCCTAGTGTTAACCCCTTCCCTGCCAGTCACATTTACACAGTAATCAATGCAATTTTATAGCAACGATCGCTGTGTAAATGTGAATGGTTCCAAAAATGTGTCAAAAGTGTCCGAAGTGTCCGCCGCAATGTCGCAGTCACGAAAAAAAAAAAATCGCAGATCGCCGCCATTACAAGTAAAAAAAAAAAAAAAAAAATTCAATAAATCGATACCCTATTTTGTAGACGCTATAACTTTTGCGCAAACCGATCAATATGCGCTTATTGCGATTTTTTTTACCAAAAATATGTAGAAGAATACGTATCGGCCTAAACTGAGGAAAAAAATCGTTTTTTTTTTTTTTAAAAAAAATGGGATATTTATTATAGCAAAAAGTAAAAAATATTGTGTTTTTTTTCAAAATTGTCGCTCTTCTTTTGTTTATAGCGCAAAAAATAAAAACCGCAGAGGTGATCAAATACCACCAAAAGAAAGCTCTATTTGTGGGAAAAAAAGGACGTCAATTTTGTTTGGGTGTAACGTCGCACGACCGCGCAATTGTTAGTTAAAGCGACGCAGTGCCGAATCGCAAAAAGTGCTCTGGTAAGGAAGGGTAAAAAATGGCCCGGTGCTGAAGCGGTTAAAGAAATGGTAGTAGGGTTGCTAATACATTCCTCCTCTGCTTGTTCACTTCTTCCATCTAATTATTCTCCCATTCTTTTGTATTAGCTTTAATGAGGTTTGTTTTGCCAGTCTTAACCAATAAGCATCTAATCTCCAAAAAACTAGGAGTGACCCTACTTTTAAATTGTATTAATAATAGAGAATGATCAGCAATTCCTCTAGCCATATAATCTATCTTTTGGATTAAAGTGATAAAAATAAAATAATAACAAACTGTTATACTCACCTGCTCTGTGCAGTGATTTTTCACAGAGCAGCCCTGATCCTCCTCTTCTCGGGTCCCCCGCCAGTGCTCCTGGCCCCTCCTTTCTGCCCCCATAACAAGCAGTCTGTTATGCCGGTATCTGAGCAGGCTTGCTCCTGAACTGCTACCCTGTGTGTCCATTCACAAACAGAGCGCGGCTCGGCCCTGCCTCTGCTCTCTCCCCATTGGCTCATTGGCTGTGGTTGACAGTAGTCAATGGCTTCCACTGCTGTCTCAGCCAATGAGGAAAAAAAGGGAACCAGGAGAGCTGCTACTCTCCTGCACAATGCGGGGCTCAGGTTAGTATTGGGGGGGGGGGGGGGGCTGCTGCACACAGAAGTTTTTTTTACCTTCATGCAAAGAATTCATGAAGGTAAAAAACCTTCAGCCTTAAATATATATATAATTTTTTTTTAAAGGCTTTTTTTTTTATTGCTTTTAAGTGTAAATTTGAGATCTGAGGTCTTTTTGACCCCTGATCTTAGATTAAAGAGACCCTGTCATGCTTTTTTTTCTATTACAAGGGATTTTACATTCCTTGTAATAGGAATAAAAGTGATCAAACATTTTTTTTAAAGGGCCGGTGTAAAAATAAAAAAATATAAAAGTAAAATAAATAAGAAAAAAACGAAAAATGTAAATAAAAAAACATTACATTAAAGGGCATATAAGGACACTTACCTGTCCATGGCACCCGCGATGTCGGCACCCGAAGCCGACCTGTCCCTCGGCTCTCGGGTGGAGGCGCCGCCATCTTCAGTAAGGGAATCAGGAAGTGAAGCCTAGCGGCTTCACTTCCTGGTTCCCTACTGCAGATGCGCGCCTCGCGCTGCACGATCCCACTGGTCCCTGCTGTCTTCTGGAACCTGTGTGTCTCCCAGAAGACAGCGTAGGGGGGGGGCGGAGAAGGCGCCGGAAGTGGCGGAGATACCCGTGGGTGGCTCGGCTATCTATGCCCGGAAGTGGGAGCAAAATACCTGTATTAGACAGGTATCTGCTCCCCCCTCCCCCCTGAAAGGTGCCAAATGTGGCACCGGAGGGGGGGAGGATTCCGAAAAGCGGAAGTTCCATTTTTGGGTGGAACTCCGCTTTAATGTGGCCAGACTCTAGGTGGAGACCAAACCTGATTTAAGCTAGCCAAGCCTGCAATCTCATGCTTGTGATAATGTGTGCAATACTCGATCAAACTACCTGTTTGTCTGCCCTGCTCTTCTAGATTGGATTTCTCTGTATATGACCTGTGATTGGAAATTGACTATTCTCTGAACTTTGCCTGCCTTTTACCTGGACTGTCATTGAACCACTCTGCCTGTCTGCCAACCGCAGGTACCTGTTTGCTTAGCTCAGTTCACGCCCGCCCTGGCACTATAGAATTGTGTATAAGTCCTGGGGGCAACCAAGTACTGGTAGGCCTGCTTGCCTTATGTGAAAGGGGGCTGCTATAGCTGAAGAACACAGTAGTCAGCTATGTCATCTGACCACCTGCGTTAGGGGTAAGCATGACAAAAGCTAAGTAGGTTTTTTCAGTCCTGTTTTTTTTATTAAGGAAAAGTAAAAAGGGTAAGCAGCAGTAAACTATGTTCACTTTATTCATTACTGGACACTTTCACCCCCTTCCTGCCCAGGCCAATTTTCAGCTTTCAGCGCTGTCACGATTTGAATGACAATTGCACAGTCATGCAACACTGTACCCAAATCAAATTTTTATAATTTTTCTCCCCACAAATAGAGCTTTCTTTTGGTGGTATTCGATCACTACTGGGTTTTTTTTTTTTTTTTTGCTAAATAAACTGAAAAATAAAACACTAAAAATCTTCTTTAAAATATGCGTATCTCTTCGTTTCTAATATAAAATTTTGCAAACAAATCAATATTCTTCATAAGTTTAACCCAAAATGTATTCTGCTACATTTCTTTGGTGAAATAACCCAAATCAGTGTATATTATTTAGTCTGTAGGAAAGTTATAGAGTCCACAAACTATGGTATATATCTGAAAATTGATCAATCCTGATGTACTGAAGGCCTATCTCATTTCTTGAGGCCCGACAATGCCAGAACAGTAGAAATACCCCCCAAATTACCCCTTTTTGGAAAGTAGACAGTCCAAGGTATTTAGTAAGAGGCATGGTGGGTTTTTTGAAGTTGTTATTTTTTCTCATAATTTTTTGGAAAAGGAAGAAATGAAAAAAAATAATGTTCTCAATTTTTTTTTTAAATACTGTCACCGGTACATTACAGTGTCATCATATAACTGGTGTGGCGGTGATCAGGGACACTGACTGGTGACAGTATGAAAAAATAGTTATAACTTTGTTTTATTTTTTTTATTACATTTATTTATTTTTATTATGTTTGCTTATAGCAGTGCATTACATTGCTATAAGCAAGCATTTTACTTAATGAAACTGATTAATTCAGTCTGTTTTGTTGTGATGTGATGTCCAGTCAGGATGGGAAAGCACCCGCCGGGCAGGAACTCTTTAAGCATCCTATAGTGAAAAGAACCAGCAAAGAAAAATGCAGCATTGCAGACATTTTAGTGTCATCAGCATCAGAGTGTCACAGTTTTCTTTATCTTTGACAATACCAGCCATCTTGAGGCTGTTATGTAGACAGCTAGGGAGACAGGGGTAGGACTACGGTCTAGATTTTTGGGTCTCTGAGGGAAAATATCATTTTTCTGTCTATCTTTCCTTGCGTGTTACTTAAATAGTGTTTACCCTGCTGATAGCATTCTACACTATTGGGGCGGGTGCAAATTTATGCCTGAGCACATTTAGCAACTTTAGTAACATCATTTGTTACTGTATGATATTTAGTCGCTGTTCTCTGGGAGATGTTAAGTCTTTTGATAGGTGAGGCTTCTCTGTACAGATCCTCTTGACTGCTAATGCTGTTTTTCTCATTGTGATCACAATTTCTAAGATCTTAACAGCCTCTTCTAAAGTTTCCTTGCAATGTAGAAAAGCACTTTTACCAAAATGAATTTGCTTGCAAGAAAATTCACATATTACCTGTTTTTGCATTCCAGGAGCAACTTCCGTACTCACTCACAGTAATCAGGCCCCTCAAATGCTGATTCACTTTCCTTTGGATATCTTGAACAAACTGAGTACCATATAGGACATATGATGTTTGCCTGAACTAGCAACTTCTTATTGTGAGGCCTTTCTGGTCCCAGATTACTGCCTTTATTTAGTCCACCTTTTAACTCCCCAATATTTGTTATCCCAAATGGTGCTTATTGGGCGCCTTTGAAGGCAAATAAAAGAACAGCAAGGTGCGCCAGACTAAGTGTAGCAAGTTAAGTCAAACAGGGATTTATTAGAAACATCAGCCAATTGGCTACTCAAATGGTGTAAAGATCAACGAGCATTAAAATGGTGGCGTCTGTGGTCACTCAGGGGAGCCCTGGGGATGTGTCACAGTGGGTTCCGGCAGGGTGGATGGATCGGCCAGCCAGGGCCCTGCCTCAAGTTATGGAAACGAGCATGGAACGCACTCTGAGCCATTCCGGACGTGATGTCAAGATGTGTCAGATGACGCGTTTCAAAGCTTACGCTTTTTCCTTCAGATCTGGATGGCTGTTGGAACTGTCAATCTTATATAGGCTCACCCATGACCGAGTCGGAAGAACGATGTAGCACAAATGTGTAAAGCCTGATTTAAAGGAACCATCACATATATGGAGATGGACTACATATCCCACAACATACAACTAAATAGACATACTACGCACATAATAAGTACATAACATTACCAATATACTGACATTCATATGAGATGGTAATAAATTGGAAACAATTGGAGCAATTAAAAGACCACTTGAAATTATTCACAAAGGAAAAGAAAAAAAAAGAAAAATGCAAAAAACACACAACCTAGCCAAATGTAAATAGAAGAATTCCAATAAAAGAGACGATGGACCAAAATAAAAGTAATATATGTTTCTGTAATAATTAGATGGCTTGGCCAATCGTGTTATATCTAGTGGCAACTATTTTGGACAACTATTTTTATAATTTTAAGCTGTTTACTTACCACCCTACAATCTGCAGGTGGTGAAATCGCAAGAGATGGAAAAGGACCCCAAACACCTGAAAAATTTGTAAAAGCATCAGTAGAGAAATTATACATAGAAGGCCAAAGTAATTATGAAATATTTACTTCAATTTCTTCGCCTTTTGGCACCACAGTATCTAAAGTGTAAATCCAAAAGGTCTTTGAAGATTTAGATCTTAGTGCAACACAAAAATGTTATAAATTCTTCTATATAACACCAGGAAAATAGTGGCACTCCAATGGATACACACAGAATACCTCCATATTACTATGTGGAAAAGACTAATTAACCACTTCATTACCCGCGTATTGTCATATGACGTCCACAAGGTGGATCTCCCATCCTGGGTGGATGTCATATGACGTCCTACCATTCCCGGCTGCCTAGGGGAAAAGGGCAGGACCGTGGAGCTGTTTGTGTAAACACACAGCTCCACGTCCTGTCAGTGGAGAGGAGACCGACGGTGGTGTGTTCCCAGTACGGAGGAACACCGATCAGTCTCCTCCCCTTGTGAGTCCCCTTGTGAGTTAGAACCCTTGCAGCGCCCCCTAGTGTTAACCCCTTCCCTGCCAGTCACATTTACACAGTAATCACTGCAATTTTATAGCAACGATCGCTGTGTAAATGTAAATGGTCCCAAAAATGTGTCAAAAGTGTCCGAAGTGTCCGCCGCAATGTAGCAGTGACGATAAAAAAATAAAAAAAAAAACGCAGATCGCCGCCATTACTAGTAAAAAAAAAAAAAAAATGCAATGAATTGCGCAAACTGATCTATATACGCTTATTGCGATTTTTTTTACCAAAAATATGTAGAAGAATACGTATCGGCCTAAACTGAGGAAAATTTTTTTTTATTTTTTTTTTTAAATGGGATATTTATTATAGCAAAAAGTAAAAAATATTGTGTTTTTTTTCAAAATTGTCGCTCTTCTTTTGTTTATAGAGCAAAAAATAAAAACCGCAGAAGTGATCAAATACCACCAAAAGAAAGCTCTATTCGTGGGAAAAAAAGGACGTCAATTTTGTTTGGGTGCAACGTCGCACGACCGCGCAATTGTCAGTTAAAGCGACGCAGTGCCAAATCGCAAAAAGTGCTCTGGTAAGGAAGGGGGTAAAATCGCCCGGTGCTGAAGTGGTTAATCAAAAAAATTGAAAAAATCTGGAGTGCCTGGTTATATAGTCAAGATACATAGTTACATAATAGGTGAGGTTGAAAAAAGACACAAGTCCATCAAGTCCAACCATGTGTGTGATTTTGTCCTTGATTACTGACCCACTGCTTTAGAAAACCCTGTCATTTATGACGTCCCAGCGATTACATTGTGTAAAAATCACAAGACAAGGGTAAGGTTTGCGCTATGATAAGTTTTTTTTCTTTTTTCTTTTTTTATTTGGTTCAGATGGCAGGTGAAAACAGTTATAATCTGGCAAGTGCTTTCGTACTTTTATACAATGCTACCTTCTTTTTGTTTTCCTCCATAGTTTTGGAAAAGGATTGTTTTTACATATATCATTTGTTGTCACGTACAAGTATTCTCTGCACAGCTGGTTTGCCATTTCCCATATATATTGTACTTTTCTCCTGAAGTTTGAAATTTGATAATACTGTCAATTACTTGATGTACCACAACTTTGCATTGTGAATGTACAAGTATTTCTTTTTGTGCATATAGATTAAAACCAGTTAAAAAAAAAAAAGAACTAGCAACTTCTTTCTACCTAGTGTGTCTCCAACGAGCACACCATCATGCTGATTAATTTATAGATCTTATAAGGCGAGCCCCCATTATTCATGTAAACCTGTAAAAAATGAAATCCTTCATAATCCATCTCTTGAAGGGAATAGCAGCAACCTGTTGCTTTGCAAATAAACTTCTTTTAAATAGTGGGTCAAACCTTTAAAGTGGTTGTAAACCCTTACAAACCACTTTGACCTACAGGTAAGCCTAGATTAAGGCTTACCTGTAGGTCCAAGAAATATCTCCTAAACCTACATGGTTTAGGAGATATTTAGAAAAGAAAAGGCATCGCTGTCTACGGCGCATGCGCCGTAGACAGCGGCGCGCAGGCGCACTGCGCATGCCGGGTTCACGGCGATATGCTGCTTTCCTACGCATGCGTGGGAGTGACGTCATCGCCGCTCCAGCGCTGTCATTAGAGGCCCGGAAGTCACTCCGGGTTTGATGGCGACGCAGAAGATCGTGGATGAGGACCGCTTCGGGGGCTTCGTTCTCAGGTAAGTCATTCATAATGAGCTAGTATGCTATGCATACTAGCTCATTATGCCTTTGCCTTGCAGGGTGTCTTTTTTTTTTTTAAGAGGCTTTACTTCCTCTTTAACTTTATGGCTGATGTTAATGTTTGTGTAATAAGGCGCCCCTGGGGTTTGGGGCACTGGTGTGGTCTGAGAAGACGTTGATATGACTTGCAGGCACCTAGAGTGTTTTTTTTTTAAGAGATAGAGATATGATTTAAAGAGGAAGTAAAGCCTAACAACAACAAAAAAAAAATAGACCCTGCAAGGCAAAGGCATAATGAGCTAGTATGCATAGCATACTAGCTCATTACAAATAACTTACCTGAGATGGAAGCCCCCGAAGCGACCCTCGTTGTCCTCCTCCGACGCCGACATGATACCCGGAGTGACTTCCGGGTATCGCATCTCCGGCGATGTGACTGGCCGGAGCCGCAATGACGTCACCCCAGCGCATGCGCGTGGGAGCCACCACTAACGGCATGTTTGCCGTTAGTAGCGGCATGCTTAGTGCGCCTGGGCGCAGACAGCGGCGCCTGTCTTTTGAAAATATCTCCTAAACTGTGTAGGTTTAGGAGATATTTCTTGGACCTACAGGTAAGCCTTAATCTAGGCTTACCTGTAGGTCAAAGTGGTCTGTAAGGGTTTACAACCACTTTAAGGCTAAGCATACTTGTTTATCACTTAAAAAAGAACTACCGTCTGCTCACATAACTTGTAATAAAAACATCTTTGCCATTCTGAAGCTTCCCTCCAACCAGTTTGCATATTATTTTATATATACTGCGATTCTGTACTTGCCAAATATGCTGCAGACATCTCTTTCCACTGTCTGGCTGCATCCATTTTAACTGTGGGCAGCTGAAGCTGCTGCCTGTTCACTTCCTGGATATACACAGCCACACAGAGGCACACCTCCAGCTCTGCAGCTCTTATTGGCCCTCTTATGATTCACCCCCTCCTGGCAAACTCTCACGAGAGTGAGAGAGAGAGCTGTGCATGATGTCATAAGCCTAGGCTTTTTACCAGACAAGAATCAGGAAGTGGGCTGTATAAGGTATTTACTGGCTGAAAAAAAATGTTTTACTATCCAAAGTTAAAATAATAAGGGCAGAAGGTTTAATAGATGGAAAGATGAAAAAATGACTGAAGTTCCGCTTTAACTCGTGACCCACTATTCAAACATTGGCATGTTTGAAAGCATCTAACTTGGGGTATTAGCCAGTGAGGGCCAGATCAGTTTTTTTTATAAGCCCTATGGTGACTCTACTATGTTCCTCCCAGTTTAGTATGGTTTTTGCTATTTGTTGTCTTGTATTGTGATTCACCACTATTGGCAGACAATACCTTTCAGTCATATCATTCTATTTGTGGTATTTACATAGTTAGTCAGGTTGAAAAAAGACACAGGTTCATCTAGTTCAACCAGTAGAAAAAAAAAAAAACAGACAACCTCCATATACACAATCTTATACAGTTGATCCGGAGGAAGGCAAAAAAGTAAAAAAAGGTTCAAATGGCCAGGTCTTTACAGTCAGGTTTAGATCAACTTTGCCAACAAAAATAAATTATTATTTGACCGGCAGACAATAGGGGAGGTATCGTAATTCTGGATAAGTGTGACTACTTTAAAGAGTTAGATAGTATAGTGGGAGATAGAGACACCTATGTCCCTCTCCCATTGGATCCACGTCCCTCACATTTTTAGATCTCTCCAGAGATGTTCAATCAGGTTCAAGTCTGGGCTCTGGCTGGGCCACTCAAGGGTATTCACAGAGTTGCCCCGTAGCCACTCCTTTGTTATCTTGGCTGTGTGCTTAGGGTCGTTGTCCTGTTGGAAGATGAACCTTCGCCCCAGTCTGAGGTCCAGAGCGCTCTGGAGCAAGTTTTCATCAAGGATGTCTCCGTACATTGCTGCATTCATCTTTCCCTCGATCCTGACTAGTCTCCCAGTTCCTGCCACTGAAAAACATCCCCACTAGGGTTCGGTTCGCACCAGAACCTTCGAACGGACCGAAAGCTCGCGCGAATTTTCGAACCCTATACGTTATAATGGACGCGAACGTTCGAAATCAAAAGTGCTAATTACAACGGCCAATATGCATGTTAATGTCATAAAACAGGTTTGGGGACCCGGGTCCTGCCCCAGGGGACATATATCAATGCAAAAAGAACTTTTAAAAACTAACGTTTTTCGGGAGCAGTCATTTTAATGATGCATAAAGTGAAAAAAAAAAAGTGAAATTTTCCTTTAAATATGGTACCTGGGGGGTGTCTAAAGTATGCCTGTGAAGTGGCATGTGTTTCCCGTGTTTAGAACTGTCCTTGCACAAAATGACATTTGTAAAGGAAAAAAAGTAGCCATTTAAAACCACTTGCGGCTTTAATGTCATGTCTTGTCCTGGCCGCCATATGGCTGAAAATCCTTGAGAAAAATGGCATGGCTACCCCATCACCCCCCCCCCCCCCCTTTGGGTCTTGTATGGATATTAAGGGGGACCCCGCACCCAAAATAAAACCCTATACCTACAACCCTATATACTCTGATCAGCAGTATATAGGTGGTGCAAACAAGACACGGACTGTAGGTTTGTTCTTAAGTAGAATCTGAACAGGTACATTATGAAGCGTAGCTCCATCCCAAAAAAATCTATTTTTAAGCTTTTTGGAGAACATAGGGAGGGGTTATCACCCCTGTAACATTTGCTGTCTTTGCACATCTGTTCAGAACATGTCACCTCACTTTCCGTCCCAATGACAAATGTTTTTGGAAAAGTGGGGTTTTAATTGAAACAAGGATTGGTGATAAAGTATCAGTAGAGAGGAGATACCTTTTTCCAAATTAAATCTAACAGGATAGAATTTCCCTTCCTAGGGGTAGATTTCCTCTCACTTCCTGTTTTCCATTTGCAAGTAGGAGTCGTTTGTAAGTTGGATGTTTGAAAGTAGGGGCCTGGCGTATATACTCTGCAGAAATTTGCCCTATTAGATGTTGGTGTAGCCACAAGACTGGTGGGCACAGGAATGGGCCCTGCTGTGAGTTAATAGATCAAGATTTGTAATTGCATGCACCTGTTGAACAGGGCAGAAAAATTGGGGGTGGTGGTGGTGGTGGACGGTGTTGCCACAAGACTGTAAGCTCTCACAGTTACTCTTGGTGGGCGCAGGAATGGGCCCTGCTGTGAGTTATTAGATCAAGATTTGTAATTGCAAGCACCTGATGAACAGGGCAGAAAAATTGGGCCTTTGGCGGTGGTGGTGGACGGTGTTGCCACAAGACTGTAGGCCCTCATAGTTACTCTTGGTGGGCGCAGGAATGGGCCCTGCTGTGAACTATTAGATCAAGATTTGTAATTACCCGCCCCTGTTAAACAGGGGCTGAAAAATTGTGCCTTAGGCACTGGTGCTGGTGCCACAACACTGCAACCCCTCACAGATACTGTACTTGGAGCACAGCAGTCACACGTGTTGCGAAGCATTTTTTTAAAAAATTGTAAGTACACGCCCCTGTTAAACATGGGCTGAAAAATTGTGCCTTAGGCACTGGTGCTGGTGCCACAACACTGCAACCCCTCACAGATACTGTACTTGGAGCACAGCAGTCACACGTGTTGCGAAGCTTTTTTTTTATAAAATTGTAAGTACACGCCCCTGTTAAACAGGGGCTGAAAAATTGTGCCTTAGGCACTGGTGCTGGTGCCACAACACTGCAACCCCTCACAGATACTGTACTTGGAGCACAGCAGTCACACGTGTTGCGAAGCATTTTTTTAAAAAATTGTAAGTACACGCCCCTGTTAAACAGGGGCTGAAAAATTGTGCCTTAGGCACTGGTGCTGGTGCCACAACACTGCAACCCCTCACAGATACTGTACTTGGAGCACAGCAGTCACACGTGTTGCGAAGCATTTTTTTTAAAAAATTGTAAGTACACGCCCCTGTTAAACAGGGGCTGAAAAATTGTGCCTTAGGCACTGGTGCTGGTGCCACAACACTGCAACCCCTCACAGATACTGTACTTGGAGCACAGCAGTCACACGTGTTGCGAAGCTTTTTTTTATAAAAATTGTATGTACACGCCCCTGTTAAACAGGGGCTGAAAAATTGTGCCTTAGGCACTGGTGCTGGTGCCACAACACTGCAACCCCTCACAGATACTGTACTTGGAGCACAGCAGTCACACGTGTTGCGAAGCATTTTTTTTATAAAAATTGTATGTACACGCCCCTGTTAAACAGGGGCTGAAAAATTGTGCCTTAGGCACTGGTGTGGTGGCATGGATCATTGAGGAGGAGGAAGAGGATAGTCAGTGAACATAAGAGGACAGTCACTCAGCATCAGCATAGGCAGTCTTGAAGGGATGTGACATTATAAATTATTCCGTTATATCCGCTTCAGGTGCCTGGTAGCTGGTGGTGATCCAAGACTGATTCATTTTGATGAAGGTCAGTCGATCAACCGAGGCGGTGGACAGGCGCACCCTATGATCGGTGACAAATCCTCCAGCAGCACTGAATGTGCGTTCGGAAAGAACGCTGGAGGCAGGACAGGCCAGTAGCTCAATTGCATACTGTGCAAGCTCTGGCCAGTGATCCATCCTCAGGACCCAGTAAGCCAGAGGATTTTCGGTGGGAAAGGTGTCCAAGTCTGACCTTGCCCCAAGGTATTCCTGCACCATGTATATCAGACGCTGGCGATGGTTGCTGGAACCGATCATACCTTGGGGCTGCGGACTAAAAAATTGTCTGAACGCATCGGTCAGACGTCCACCTTCCCCACCGCTCCTTCTGCTACTGACCGAAGCCTCAGCAACTCGTCGCCCAGGACCAGGAGTTTGTAACCTCCCAGTTTCTGGGAACGCGTTGCACAGACCTTTCTGCAAGGCCTCCCTGAGATGTCTCATCCTCTGCTCCCTCTGCGACGGCAAGATAAGGTCCGCAACCTTACCCTTGTACCGTGGATCAAGGAGAGTGGCCAGCCAGTAATGGTCCCTCTCCTTGATCCGAAGAACACGAGGATCCTTCCGCAGGCTTTGCAGGATCAGGGAGGCCATGCAGCGTAGGTTAGCTGAGGCATTCGGTCCGGAGTCTTCTGGGTCACTGAGGATGACATGATCGCCAGCCACCTCCTCCCAGCCACGTACAAGTCCACTGGTTTGTTGGGACTGTACATCATCCCTAAAAGACTGCTGCTGCTGATGCTGAGTGCCAGGCTCCACCTCCATGCTCACACAATCCTCCTCCTCCTCCTCCTCCTCCTCCTCATCCTCTTCCTGTGTGATGGGTGGGACAGAAGGAACACTGTCCGGATAAAGGGGGCCTTGAGAGGCAAGGAAGTCCTCCTCTTCCTGCCTCTGTTCTGCCTCAAGTGCCCTGTCCATTATCCCACGCAGCGTATGCTCCAACAGGTGGACAAGAGGTACAGTGTCACTGATGCATGCACTGTCACTGCTCACCATCCTCGTGGCCTCCTCAAATGGTGAGAGGACAGTGCATGCATCCCTGATCATGCTCCACTGACGTGGGGAAAAAAAACCAAGCTCCCCTGACCCTGTCCTGGCGCCGTAGTCGCAAAGGTACTCATTGATGGCCCTCTGCTGCGTGTGCAGTCGCTGCAGCATGGCCAACGTTGAGTTCCACCTGGTGGGCATGTCACATATTAGGCGGTTCTTGGGCAGGTTCAGCTCCTTTTGCAGCTCAGTCAGCCGAGCACTGGCATTATAAGATCGGCGGAAATGCACACAGACTTTCCTGGCCTGCCTCAGGACATCCTGTAAGCCTGGGAACCTGCCCAAGAACCGCTGCACCACCAGGTTGAGGACGTGAGCCATGCAGGGCACATGGGTGAGCTGCCCCTGTCGCAGGGCGGAGAGGAGGTTGGTGCCATTGTCAGAAACGACCATTCCTGGCTTAAGCTGACGTGGCGTCAACCACCTCTCGGCCTGCCCCTGCAGAGCTGCCAGAACCTCTGGCCCAGTGTGGCTCCTGTCCCCCAAACACACGAGCGCAAGCACGGCATGGCATCTTTTTTGCCTGCGTACTTGCGTAGCCCCTTGTACGCCTACGGAGCACCGCTGGTTCCAAGGACAGAGCACTGGAGGAAGAAGAAGAGGAGGGGGAGGAGGAGAGAGGTGTGTCACAACCAGTAGCAGTAGTAGCGTTTTGGAGGCGTGGTGGCGGAACAACCTCCAACACTACTGCACCTTGTCCTGCATCCCTCCCAGCTGCCAATAGAGTGACCCAATGGGCCGTGAAAGAAAGGTACCGTCCCTGTCCATGCCTGCTGGACCATGAGTCAGCGGTAATATGCACCTTACCGCTGACCGCCCTGTCCAGCGAGGCATGGACATTGCCTTCCACATGCCGGTAGAGAGACGGAATCGCCTTCCGTGAGAAAAAGTGGCGTTTGGGAACCTGCCACTGAGGAACCGCACATTGAACAAACTCACGGAAGGGGGCCGAGTCTACCAACTGAAAAGGCAGCAGTTGAAGTGCTAGCAACTTAGCCAAGCTAGCATTCAACCGCTGGGCATGTGGATGGCTGGGAGTGTACTTCTTTCTACGGTCCAGCAGCTGGGGCAGGGAAATTTGCCTGCTGCAATCGGACGTCGGTGTACTGCAAGTACTTGGTTGTGACACACCTAATTCTACACCTTCAGTCCTCTCAGAGCAGCTTTCAGAGAGGACTGAAGGTGTAGTGGGGATGAAGATCCCAGCTGATGAGGAGCAAGGAGAGGTCCGCTTAGTTCTTTGGTGTGGGTCTTTTATGTGTTCCTGCCAACGAGCTGCATGGCAGGTCGACATATGTCTGGTCATGCTTGTGGTGCCCAAGCAGCTGATGTTTTGGCCACGCGAGATACGCTTGAGACAAATATTGCAAATAGCAGTGGTGCGATCTGATGCACTCGTCTCAAAAAAGGCCCACACCAAAGAACTTTTCTGATAACGTGCAGAGGCAGCGCCCTGCACAGGCGGAGCTCTGCGGTGTTGTACAGTTGCTGTGCTGGCCTCTACCTGGCCTCCAGGGGGCATCCTGCCTCGTTGGACATGTGACGCCGCATCCTCCTCCTCCTCGTCCTCCTCCTCATCCTCTCTCCCTTCAGGCACCCACGTGGAGTCAGTGACCTCATCATCCCCTCCCTCTTCACCACTAGAGCAAACCTGGCAGTAAGCTGCAGCTGGTGGAACAGTACTGCCAGATTCCTCAAGCTGGGTATCATCATCCGAGCCTTCGAATCGTTGGGCATCCTCCTGGAGCATGTACCCAACACTGTGCTCAAAGAGTTCGGGGGACTCCTCAGGAGGACATGGTGGGTCTAGGGAAGGGGTGGCTGATGATGCCATTGAGTACGCGTTGGCAGCTGCTCTGCCAGTACCCTGAGCCTGGGTGAGAGAGGATGAGGAGGATGAGGAGGGCTTGGTCATCCATTCTACCAAGCCTTCAGCATGATGCGGCTCCACATGTCCAGCTGCCGAAAACAAAGACGCGCGTGTCCCATGGCCACGTGCTGATGACGATGCACGACCACGTCCACGGCCACGGCCACGTCCACTAGAAACAGAGCCTGCCTGCCCTGTGTTCTTGGCTCTGCACGCTCTGCCTCCCCTTGGCGGTCTTCCAGCCATTGTAGTCGGTAGTCCTGTGGGTGCTGCTGAGAAGAATATATAGGAGCTCTGTGTGATGCCACTAACACACTAGAAGTCCTATGGGTGCTTCTGCAAAGAAAATATAGGAGCTCTGTGTGATGCCACTAACACACTAGAAGTCCTGTGGGTGCTGCTGAGAAGAAAATATAGGAGCTCTGTGTGATGCCACTAACACACTAGAAGTCCTATGGGTGCTTCTGCAAAGAAAATAGAGGATCTCTGTGTGATGGGACTAACACACTTCAAGTCCTATAGGTGCTTCTGGGAACAAAATATAGGATCTCTGTGTGATGGGACTAACACACTACAAGTCCTATAGGTGCTTCTGGGAACAAAATATAGGATCTCTGTGTGATGGGACTAACACACTTCAAGTCCTATAGGTGCTTCTGGGAACAAAATATAGGATCTCTGTGTGATGGGACTAACACACTTCAAGTCCTATAGGTGCTTCTGGGAACAAAATATAGGATCTCTGTGTGATGGGACTAACACACTACAAGTCCTATGGGTGCTTCTGGGAAGAAAATATAGGTCTGTGTGATGGGACTAACACACTTCAAGTCCTATAGGTGCTTCTGGAACAAAATATAGGATCTCTGTGTGATGGGACTAACACACTTCAAGTCCTATGGGTGCTTCTGGGAAGAAAATATAGGTCTGTGTGATGGGACTAACACACTTCAAGTCCTATAGGTGCTTCTGGGAACAAAATATAGGATCTCTGTGTGATGGGACTAACACACTACAAGTCCTATGGGTGCTTCTGGGAAGAAAATATAGGTCTGTGTGATGGGACTAACACACTTCAAGTCCTATAGGTGCTTCTGGGAACAAAATATAGGATCTCTGTGTGATGGGACTAACACACTTCAAGTCCTATGGGTGCTTCTGGGAAGAAAATATAGGTCTGTGTGATGGGACTAACACACTTCAAGTCCTATAGGTGCTTCTGGGAACAAAATATATGATCTCTGTGTGATGGGACTAACACACTACAAGTCCTATAGGTGCTTCTGGGAAGAAAATATAGCTCTGTGTGATGGGACTAACACACTTCAAGTCCTATAGGTGCTTCTGGGAACAAAATATAGCTCTGTGTGATGGGACTAACACACTACAAGTCCTATGGGTGCTTCTGGGAAGAAAATATAGGTCTGTGTGATGGGACTAACACACTTCAAGTCCTATAGGTGCTTCTGGGAACAAAATATAGGATCTCTGTGTGATGGGACTAACACACTTCAAGTCCTATAGGTGCTTCTGGGAACAAAATATAGGATCTCTGTGTGATGGGACTAACACACTACAAGTCCTATGGGTGCTTCTGGGAAGAAAATATAGGTCTGTGTGATGGGACTAACACACTTCAAGTCCTATAGGTGCTTCTGGGAACAAAATATAGGATCTCTGTGTGATGGGACTAACACACTACAAGTCCTATGGGTGCTTCTGGGAAGAAAATATAGGTCTGTGTGATGGGACTAACACACTTCAAGTCCTATAGGTGCTTCTGGGAACAAAATATAGGATCTCTGTGTGATGGGACTAACACACTACAAGTCCTATGGGTGCTTCTGGGAAGAAAATATAGGTCTGTGTGATGGGACTAACACACTACAAGTCCTATGGGTGCTTCTGGAAGAAAATATAGGTCTGTGTGATGGGACTAACACACTTCAAGTCCTATAGGTGCTTCTGGGAACAAAATATAGGATCTCTGTGTGATGGGACTAACACACTTCAAGTCCTATGGGTGCTTCTGGGAAGAAAATATAGGTCTGTGTGATGGGACTAACACACTTCAAGTCCTATAGGTGCTTCTGGGAACAAAATATAGGATCTCTGTGTGATGGGACTAACACACTACAAGTCCTATGGGTGCTTCTGGGAAGAAAATATAGGTCTGTGTGATGGGACTAACACACTTCAAGTCCTATAGGTGCTTCTGGGAACAAAATATAGGATCTCTGTGTGATGGGACTAACACACTTCAAGTCCTATAGGTGCTTCTGGGAACAAAATATAGGATCTCTGTGTGATGGGACTAACACACTACAAGTCCTATGGGTGCTTCTGGGAAGAAAATATAGGTCTGTGTGATGGGACTAACACACTTCAAGTCCTATAGGTGCTTCTGGGAACAAAATATAGGATCTCTGTGTGATGGGACTAACACACTTCAAGTCCTATGGGTGCTTCTGGGAAGAAAATATAGGTCTGTGTGATGGGACTAACACACTTCAAGTCCTATAGGTGCTTCTGGGAACAAAATATAGGATCTCTGTGTGATGGGACTAACACACTACAAGTCCTATGGGTGCTTCTGGGAAGAAAATATAGGTCTGTGTGATGGGACTAACACACTTCAAGTCCTATAGGTGCTTCTGGGAACAAAATATAGGATCTCTGTGTGATGGGACTAACACACTTCAAGTCCTATGGGTGCTTCTGGGAAGAAAATATAGGTCTGTGTGATGGGACTAACACACTTCAAGTCCTATAGGTGCTTCTGGGAACAAAATATATGATCTCTGTGTGATGGGACTAACACACTACAAGTCCTATAGGTGCTTCTGGGAAGAAAATATAGCTCTGTGTGATGGGACTAACACACTTCAAGTCCTATAGGTGCTTCTGGGAACAAAATATAGCTCTGTGTGATGGGACTAACACACTACAAGTCCTATGGGTGCTTCTGGGAAGAAAATATAGGTCTGTGTGATGGGACTAACACACTTCAAGTCCTATAGGTGCTTCTGGGAACAAAATATAGGATCTCTGTGTGATGGGACTAACACACTTCAAGTCCTATAGGTGCTTCTGGGAACAAAATATAGGATCTCTGTGTGATGGGACTAACACACTACAAGTCCTATGGGTGCTTCTGGGAAGAAAATATAGGTCTGTGTGATGGGACTAACACACTTCAAGTCCTATAGGTGCTTCTGGGAACAAAATATAGGATCTCTGTGTGATGGGACTAACACACTACAAGTCCTATGGGTGCTTCTGGGAAGAAAATATAGGTCTGTGTGATGGGACTAACACACTTCAAGTCCTATAGGTGCTTCTGGGAACAAAATATAGGATCTCTGTGTGATGGGACTAACACACTACAAGTCCTATGGGTGCTTCTGGGAAGAAAATATAGGTCTGTGTGATGGGACTAACACACTACAAGTCCTATGGGTGCTTCTGGGAAGAAAATATAGGTCTGTGTGATGGGACTAACACACTTCAAGTCCTATAGGTGCTTCTGGGAACAAAATATAGGATCTCTGTGTGATGGGACTAACACACTTCAAGTCCTATGGGTGCTTCTGGGAAGAAAATATAGGTCTGTGTGATGGGACTAACACACTTCAAGTCCTATAGGTGCTTCTGGGAACAAAATATAGGATCTCTGTGTGATGGGACTAACACACTACAAGTCCTATGGGTGCTTCTGGGAAGAAAATATAGGTCTGTGTGATGGGACTAACACACTTCAAGTCCTATAGGTGCTTCTGGGAACAAAATATAGGATCTCTGTGTGATGGGACTAACACACTTCAAGTCCTATAGGTGCTTCTGGGAACAAAATATAGGATCTCTGTGTGATGGGACTAACACACTACAAGTCCTATGGGTGCTTCTGGGAAGAAAATATAGGTCTGTGTGATGGGACTAACACACTTCAAGTCCTATAGGTGCTTCTGGGAACAAAATATAGGATCTCTGTGTGATGGGACTAACACACTTCAAGTCCTATAGGTGCTTCTGGGAACAAAATATAGGATCTCTGTGTGATGGGACTAACACACTACAAGTCCTATGGGTGCTTCTGGGAAGAAAATATAGCTCTGTGTGATGGGACTAACACACTTCAAGTCCTATAGGTGCTTCTGGGAAGAAAATATAGCTCTGTGTGATGGGACTAACACACTTCAAGTCCTATAGGTGCTTCTGGGAACAAAATATATGATCTCTGTGTGATGGGACTAACACACTACAAGTCCTATAGGTGCTTCTGGGAAGAAAATATAGCTCTGTGTGATGGGACTAACACACTTCAAGTCCTATAGGTGCTTCTGGGAACAAAATATATGATCTCTGTGTGATGGGACTAACACACTACAAGTCCTATAGGTGCTTCTGGGAAGAAAATATAGCTCTGTGTGATGGGACTAACACACTTCAAGTCCTATAGGTGCTTCTGGGAACAAAATATAGCTCTGTGTGATGGGACTAACACACTACAAGTCCTATAGGTGCTTCTGGGAACAAAATATATGATCTCTGTGTGATGGGACTAACACACTTCAAGTCCTATAGGTGCTTCTGGGAACAAAATATATGATCTCTGTGTGATGGGACTAACACACTACAAGTCCTATAGGTGCTTCTGGGAAGAAAATATAGCTCTGTGTGATGGGACTAACACACTTCAAGTCCTATAGGTGCTTCTGGGAACAAAATATAGGAGCTCTGTTTGCTGCCAGTGCCTGCCTGCCACGAACACACTACAAGTCCTATAGGTGCTTCTGGGAACAAAATATAGGAGCTCTGTTTGCTGCCACTGCCTGCCTGCCACGAACACACTACAAGTCCTATAGGTGCTTCTGGGAACAAAATATAGGAGCTCTGTTTGCTGCCACTGCCTGCCAGTGCCTGCCTGCCACGAACACACTACAAGCCCCTCTTTCTAAATGAATCTTTCTAAATGAATCTTTCTAACTAAATATCTCTAACTAAATCTTTCTAACTGAATCTAGCAGAGTGACACAGAATGATCCTGCTCTCTCTAACGCCGGAACGCATGTGACCGGCGCCGACGGCGTGGCGGCCTTTTATAAGAGGGGGCGTGTACTAAAGCCCCTGAGCTGTAATTGGCTACAGGTGTCCTGCCTGTAGCCAATTATGGCTCTTCGAGTTTCCGGCGCTGTGATTGGCCAAGCATGCGGGGTCACAGTGCATGCTTGGCCAATCATCAGCCAGCAATGCACTGCGCCGGCCGCGACGGCCGCAATGCATTGCGGGGCTGCTCGCATCACACGAACGTGATGCGAGCGGCCAAAATAGTTCTGGGCTCGCCGAGCGAGCGAACACCCGGTGCTCGATGCGAACATGGGTTCGCATCGAGCACCGGGCCCATCCCTAATCCCCACAGCATGATGTTGCCATCACCATGCGTCACCGTAGGGGTGGTATTGGCCAGGTGATGAGCGGTGCCTGGTTTCCCTCCAGACATGACGCTTGCCATTCAGGCCAAAGAGTTTAATCTTTGTTTCATCAGACCAGAGAATTTTGTTTCTCATGGTCTGAGAGTCCTTCAGGTGCCTTTTGGCAAACTCCAGGTGGGCTGTCATGTGGCTTTTACTTAGGAGTGGCTTCTGTCTGGCCACTCTACCATACAGACCTGATTGGCCGAGTGCTGCAGAGTTGGTTGTTCTTCTAGAACAGGGGTAGTGAATTAAAATTCACTGGGGTCCGGTCAGAATAATTGTCTTCTAGTGGAGGTCCGAATGTCATATTGGTGCTATGACTCCACATGATATCCTCTACATCGCAGCCTCCTGTGCACATCACAGGCCCCTCATCTCAGGCCCCCCATCACAGGCTGACCCCCCCCCCCCCATCACAGACTGAACCCACCATCACAGACTGACCCCCATCACAGACTGACCCTCCATCACAGACTGACCCTCCATCACAGACTGAACCCACCATCACAGACTGAACCCACCATCACAGACTGAACCCACCATCACAGACTGACTCCCCCCATCACAGACTGACCCCCATTACAGACTGGCCCCCATCACAGACTGACCCTCCATCACAGACTGACCCTCATCACAGACTGACTCCCCCCATAACAGACTGGCCTCCCATCACAGACTGACCCCCCTATCACAGACTGGCCCCCCATCACAGACTGACTCCCCCCATCACAGACTGGCCTCCCATCACAGACTGACCCCCCCATCACAGATTGGCCCCCATCACAGACTGAACCCCATCACAGCCTGGCCCCCCATCACAGACCCCCCCTCGATAGTAGACTGCTGTCCTCATAACAGCACAGCACTTCCTCCTCCCCACAGAGCCCAACCTTAATCACACAAGACGGAAAGCACGGCAGCCCTGGAAATGGGCGGGACTTGTCACATTAAAGGTGAGTAATTTATTGCTAGCAACCAATCACCCGCTTCTTGACTTAAAAAGTCCCACCCTTTGTCCAGAGCGGCCACGCTTCTCATCTTGTGTGAATAAGACAGGCATTGTGGGGAGGGGCAGTGCAGCGATCCTATCGAAGGGACAGACCCGTGCGCATCGTGCCTGCCATGTCGTGCACATAGCAGCAGCAGGCGGGCAGGCGAGCCGGCGGCGAGGAGAGGACACACAGGCAACTATTTGGCGAGGCTGCGGTCCGGGTAATATGGCTACTGGGACCAGAACTGGACTGCGGTCGGCTATTTAGTGATGCCTGTTTTAGAAGGTTCTCTTCTCCATTACAGAGAAATGCTGGAGCGTTGTCATAGTGAACATTGGGTTCCTGGTCACCTCCCTGACTAAGGCCCTTCTCCCCCAATCGCTCAGTTTGCCCGGGACCACCAGGAAGAGCCCTGGTGGTTCCAAACTTCTTCCATTTACAGATGATGGAGGCCACTGTGCTCATTGGTACCTTCAATGCTGCAGAAATGTTTCTGTACCCTTCCCCAGATCTGTGCCTTGACACAATCCTGTCTCCCAGGTCTACAGACAATTCCTTGGACTTCATGGCTTGGTTTGTGCTCTGACATACACTGTTAATTGTGGGACCTTATATAGACAGGTGTGTGCCTTTCCAAATCATGTCCAATCAACTGAATTTACCACGGATGGACTCCAATCAAGTTGTAGAAACATCTCAAGGATGATCAGTCAAAACTGGATACACCTGAGCTCAATTTTGAGTGTCGTGGCAAAGGATGTGAATACTTATGTACATGGGATTTTTATTGTTTTTTATTTTTAATAAATTTGCAAAGATTTCAAACAAACTTCTTTCACGTTGTCATTATGGGGTATTGTTTGTAGAATTTTGAGGAAAATAATGAATTTAATCCATTTTGGAATAAGGCTGTAACATAACAAAATGTGGGAAAAGTGAAGCGCTGTGAATACTTTCAGATTGCACTTTGTGTGGCCCCCACAGAAAAAAGCCCAGTCCAGTGGGGCCGCATATATGCCTACTGTCTGCGTGAAGGGGTTAACGTAAAATAATATCTGATGGTCCACTTCAGACTGTTGAAACTTTTATATAAAAAGTGATAGGGCGATGAATGGATGGCGTAATGGCCAGACGGTTTCAGAAACGTTATATTTAGCTCCAGTTTTCACACAGTTTCATATTTGTTTAGTCTGGGTTGAGAAATTGAAAAGTCAGACCACAATGTAGGCTTCCATGACTAACTTGACATTTTGAAATATTTGCACCTTTCTAATGTAAGCGAAAAACACTCCACCTACGTGTAACCTAATTGTGTGACTTACTGTCTCCTCAGAGATAACAACAGGCACACATATTACACAAACAAGCCCCATTCATAGCGGTTTCACTGTATGCAGATTTTGAAACAGTTACACAGGAACCAGTGGTTGGGATGGTGTCTGGCCTTTCACTGCTGGAACACCTTCTATTATGATAGGAATTTATAGATGAACGCAGACTTCTGCAGTGCATGGCAACGTATGTGCTCTATGTGTTCTGTATGGTAGAGCCATTGATTGTGAAAGGCATTGTCAACGTATTGTACAATACAGCACAACACACCATTTGTACAGTGTTGCGTTACCAAAAAAGGGTCATGTATTTTGGTCACCCGGTGTTAGGGTGAACTTCTACTTTAAGGCCCCTTTCACACTGGGGCGGGAGCGGCGGCGACGGTAAAGCAGCACTATATTTAGCGCTGCTCTACCGTCGTTTTAGCCGCGGTATTCGGGCGCTAGAGGTGCGGTTTTAACCCCCGCTAGCGGCCGTAAAAGGGTTAAAATCCCCCGCAAAGCGCCGCCGTAGCGGCGCTTTGCGGCGGTATTACCGCGGTATTACCGCGGTGTCCCATTGAAATCAATGGGTAGGAGCGGTATAGGAGCGGTGAATACACCGCTCCTATACCGCTCCAAAGATGCTGCTAGCAGGACTTTTTTGACCGTCCTGCTAGCGCACCGCTCCAGTGTGAAAGCCCGCCGGCTTTCACACTGGAGTGAATGGGGCCCGATTTTTTCAGGCGCTGTACAGGCGCTATTTTTAGCGCTGTACCGCCTGAAAACCCCCCCCCCCCCTAGTGTCAAAGGGGCCTAATGCTCATATGTAACATAAGCATCTGAACAAACCCAGAAAAAAAATCATTAAAAATAAACTATAAAATTATATATGTGCTTATCAATTTTTTTTTTTAACTTTGACACTTTTAATTTGTTTATTGAGTTTCATATGCATATACTGATAAGCACCGTAAACATAACATAGTCTGATGATTGACAGTGTAGCATAGCTGTCTGAAATAACAAGATAGAAAAATGGAGTACAAAAAAAAAAAAAAAAATTTATCAAATACTTACCGTAATACTTTCCTGATGCCAATCCATGACAGCATACACGTGGTAATAGCCCTGCCTACTTCTGCCCACAGGACTAATGCAGAGCTACAGAGAGTTAACAGCCCATTCCCTGTACATCACTAGAAACAAACTGGGTGGGTTTAGAATAGTGTCATGGATTGGTGCCAGGCAAGGAAAATGATGGTATTTGATACAATTTTATGCTTTCCTGGCACTAACATGGCAGCAGACATGTGGTAGACCAACACCTAGCTATCGGGGGGGGGGGGGGGGGGGGCGAGCTTGAGCAAATCCTATCTTATAAGTAAGTGAGTAAGCTTTCACCTCCTCGCCAAAGTCAGCTGTAGTGAGGATTACTGAGCCCATCAAAAGTGTTGAATCTACACGCCAAAAAAGCACCCATTTTGCTGTCCTGTCTATCATGTTGGTTGACATACCTGTGAAAGGTGGGCTGTTGTGTGGCTGTTAACACTTTATAGGTCTCCACTGCTTCTGTGGACAGAAGTAGGCTGGGCTACTACCACATGTATACTGCCATGGATTGCAAAAAGACCAGGGGCTTCAGCCCGAAGTCTGAGTCCAGGGGGGGGGGGGTTTGTTACCTACCTAACGCGCACTGACCTACCTGATATGCACTGACCTACCTGACGCACACTGAACTACCTGACATACACTGAGCTACCTGACACATACACTGACATACCTGACACATACACTGACCTACCTGACACATACACTGACCTACCTGACACATAAACTGACCTACCTGACCCACACACTGACCTGACACATACGCTGACCTACCTAACATACACTGACCTACCTGACATACACTGACATACACTGACCTACCTGACACATACAGTGACCTACCTGACACACACTCACCTATCTGACATACACACTGACCTACCTGACACACACTGACCTGACACACATTGACCTACCTGACACATACGCTGACCTACCTGAATACACTGAGCTACCTGACACACACTGACCTACCTGACACATACACTGACCTACCGTCAAATGAAGCCACTGTGCCCATCAAATGCAGTCACCGTGCCCGCCAAATGCAGCCACTGTGCCCATCAAATCCAGCCACTGTGCCCCGTCAAATCCAGCCACTGTGCCCCGTCAAATGCAGCCACTGCGCCCATCATATGCAGCCACTGTGCCCCATCAAATGCAGCCACTGTGCCCCGTCAAATGCAGCCCCTGTGCCCCATAAAATGAAGCCACTGTGCCCGTCATATGCAGCCACCGGGCCCATCATATGCAGCCACTGTGCCCCATCAAATGAAGCTACTGTGCCCCGTCAAATGAAGCCACTGTGCCCGTCATATGCAGCCACTGTGCCCGTCATATGCAGCCACTGTGCCCCATCAAATGTAGACATGGTGCCCCAACAAATGCAGCTAATGTGTCCATGAAAAGCAAGAAAATCAGCACCCATTATACATCTGATTGAATATTACTTATTTGGGAGAGAGAGAGAAAAGGGGGGGAGGAAGAGAGAGAGGGGGGGGGAGCACCTTAATAGCTTTATCTTCTCTTCTTTCCCACTCCCAGCCACCACGGCTGTTACTCCTGCTGGCTGCTGCCCATACACACAGCATGAGGAAGGAGGGGGCATCGCCGTGCCCGCTCCATACAAGGAGAATCGAGTGCCGCCGTTCTCCTAAACGAATACTGCTTTCCTCAGGCCGCAGCAGCATCTTACTCCACCGTTGCCGCATTACACAGCAGGAAAAATCCGGCCGCCACCACTGCTGACACTCGGGGCTATTGAGTCCACATTCGGGGCTCCAAGCTCTATAGCCCAGTATTAACGACGCCTATGGCGCCAGGACCAGAGAATTACAGTAAGTATCTGATACAATTTTATGGGGTTGGTTTTGTACTCCAATTTACTGTCTTGTTATTTCAGACAGCCATGATACACTATCAATCTTCTGACCATGTTATGCTTATAATGCTTATTAGTATTTGCATATGAATGAAACTCAATAAACCAATTGAATGAGAAAAATTATGATAAGCACACCCCTCACATTTTTGTAAATATTTTATTATATCTTTTCATGTGACAACGCTGAAGAAATGACACTTTGCTACAATGTAAAGTAGTGAGTGTACAGCTTGTATAACAGTGCAAATTTGCTGTCCCCTCAAAATAACTCAACACACAGCCCATAATGTCTAAACCGCTGGCAACAAAAGTGAGTACACCCTTAACTGAAAATGTCCGAATTGCGCCCAATTAGCCATTTTCCCTCCCCCGGTGTCATGTGACTTATTAGTGTTACAAGGTCTCAGGTGTGTTAAATTTGGTGTCATCGCTCTCACTTTCTCATACTGGTCCCTGGAAGTTCAACATGGCACCTCATGGCAAAGAACTCTCTGAGGATCTGAAAAAAAGAATTGTTGCTCTACATAAAGATGGCCTAGGCTATAAGAAGATTGCCAAGACCCTGAAACTGACCATAGACCAAGACCATACAGCGGTTTAACAGGACAGGTTCTACTCAGAACAGGCCTCGCCACGGTCTACCAAAGAAGCTGAGTGCATGTTCTCAGCGTCATATCCAGAGGCTGTCTTTGGGGAATAGACGTATGAGTGCTGCCAGCATTACTACAGAAGTTGAAGGGGTGGGGGGTGAGCCTGTCAGTGCTCAGACTATATGCTGCACACTGCATCAAATTGGTCTGCATGGCTGTGGTTCCAGAAGTAATTCTAAAGATGATGCACAAGAAAGCCTGCAAACAGTTTTGCTGAAGACAAGCAGACTAAGTACATGGATTACTGGAACCATGTCCTGTGGTCTGATGAGACGAAGATATTTGGTTCAGATGGTGTCAAGCGTGTGACGGTAACCAGGTGAGGAGTACAAAGACAAGTGTGCCTTGCCTAAAGTCAAGCATGGTGGTGGGAGTGTCATGGTCGGAGACTGGGCCACAGGGCAGTATTCCAACATAACGACCCCAAACATGCCTCCGAGAAGTCCACTGCCTTGCTAAAGAAGCTGAGTGTAAAGGTGATGGACTGGGCAAGCATGTCTCCAGACCTAAACCCTATTGAGCATCTGTGGGACATCTTCAAACGGAAGGTGGAGGAGCGCAAGGTCTCTAACATACACCAGCTCCGTGATGTCATCATGGGGGAGTGGAAGAGGATTCCAGTGGCAACCTGTGAAGCTCTGGTGAACTCCATGCCTAAGAGGGTTAAGGCAGTGCTTGAAAATAGTGATGCCCACACAAAATATTGACACTTTGGGCACAATTTGGACATTTTCACTTAGGGGTGTACTCACTTTTGTTACCAGCAGTTTAGACATTAATGGCTGTGTGTTGAGTTATTTTGAGGGGACAGCAAATTTACACTGTTATACAAGCTGTACACTCACTACTTTATATTGTAGCAAAGTGTAATTTCCTCAGTGTTGTTACATGAAAAGATATAATAAAATACTTACAAAAATGTGAGGGGTGTACTCACTTTTGTGAGATACTGTATATCATTTTATAGTTCATTTTTAAGGCATATGATTTTTTTTCTGGGTTCGTTCAGACGCTTAGGAAAAGAAAATTATGGTAAGTATTTGATTCAATTTTCTGTTTTTTTTTTGTACTCCACTTTACTGTCTTGTTATTTCAGACAGCCGTGTTTGCACCAGGAAATGCACATTACCAGGGAAGTCAGATTAGGTAAATGAACCAATTGAGATAATGGTCAAAATGGAATTGGGGGGGAGAGAAAAGGTAGCAAGGGGGAAATAAAAGGAGACTGGGGAGGGGGTGTAGTGAGTGAGTAAATATATAAATGCAATGGGCAGATCTGCCACAAACACACGATCACCTATTCCAAATGTATTGTTTTCACTGCAGTTGCATACATTGCATAATTATTAATAATAATGAGTAAAATTAAAGAGGTTAAAATTGTATTTACCCTGGATTCCCTGAGCTAGCAATGAAACCATCAAGCAAAAAGTTGTTTGAACTCTAATGCTGCCTTTTCCAGGGTACAGTATGAAGTGCAGTGCCCGGTACAGTGGGAGAAGCATTACATTAAGGAAACCCAAGCTGAGTAATGCGGCGTACACACGGTCGGAATTTCCGATGGAAACAGTCCGATGGGAGCTTTTCAACGGATTTTCCGACCGTGTGTATGCCCATCTGTCTTTTTCTGTCGGAATTTCCGACGGACTTTGGATTGAGAACCTGTTCTCAATTTTTCCGACGGAAAACCTGTGTATGCAATTCCGACACGTAAAATTCCGACGCATGCTCGGAAACAATTTGACGCATGCTCGGAAGCATTAAACTTCCCTTCTATAGTGCTGTCGAACGTGTTTTATGCCGCTGTGTTATTGACCGTCGGAATTTGGTGTGACCGCGTGTAGGCAAGACAGTCTGAGCGAAATTCCGTCGGAATTCCGACGGGAAAACCATCAGAGCTTTTTCCAACTAAAAATTCTGACCGTGTGTACGCGCATAAGTTCCGTATGGAAGATTTAATAACGAGGTGTAAAGTCAGTGTGGTTTGGCAACATATAACACATAATATCTCGGAAACCAAAGCGGCACAAATGTTTATTTTTGTGGCACAAACGAATGGCGTGTTTGTCTTTAAAATACAGCAACATGGGGTGCAAAGTGGGCAGGGTTTGCATTAAATTGAATGTTTAATATCTCAGAAACCAAACCAGCACAAACGCTCGTTTTTTGCTGCACAAACTAATGGTATATTTTTATTCAGGTTTTACAAACCTGGCCTTAGAAATTGTTTGTTTTGCTGCTGTGAGAACACGCAGCAATAGTTTGAAAGTGTACTTGTCTATGTCCAGGGATCCTAATGATCAAAAGGGCGTATTGAGCAGAAGGATTGAAGTATCTGAAAGTATCTCTGAAAGTTCAGAGATTATCCAATAAATGGCATTCCAAAAATGATGCACTACAGGACAGGTCCACCAGCCTTGGGTGGAGTATCTTGGGACATAATGTGCAACTCTAGAGGGGACTAAATACCAGTTAGTTAATACTTTGTAGTTTGATGGAGCAAGATTTAGTTGTCTCCTAAACTTGGGTTCAATCCTGAGTGGCCAACTCTGTGCCTAGATCTGATGATTATTTATGAGTATATGTGGGAAAGCGCTGGGAGAAGGTAGCTAAGAGCTGAGAATGAACAATGGAGATCAGACCAACGGCACGGTATTCTGAGGCACATTTGGGTTAAAAGGAGGTAAGTATCCTGGGCCAGTCTGGATACAGGATATTAGTTTGCTAAAAAAATATCAAAAGAGTTCGCTGTGGGGTATCTTTTCTTTGTGTTTCAGTAGTGCAAAGGGCTTAAACCTGTGTGATTACCATATTTTATACATTATTTACCTGTAAAAACCTTACTTGTGTAGTTATCCAAAAGCGCTGAGACAGCTGCTGGGCACCCCTTTTTTATGGATGTAACATCATCATTCCCAGTGGACTCCTAGGTGTCACTCAAGTGACATTCTATAGCAGCTATTTTCAACCAGTGTTCCACATAACCCTAGGGTTCCATAGTACCTAAGGATTCCTTGAGCTTTGGCTAATTAACCTCCCATCTGATGGTTCCTGCATAGTTCCGGGTCCAGCACTTCTTGGCATAGCCAGCTTCATGAAACAAATGTTCCTTTCCACTTCCTGATTTCGTTATGGCACTGGTGATGTAGCCCTGGCCTTACATATGTATCCTAGGAAGGCTACAGCTCCAGTGCTGCCTTCAGGAATATCTAATTTCTAAACTGTGAGATTTCACAGTATAGTGAGTCCCGGAGCTGACAGCCAAAAGGGGGGTAGGCGCAGGGACGGCATGACATGTGCTAGACTGCACAGTCGCCGTCTTAAGCAGGGCCGTTTTAAGGAAAGGGGTGGGCGGAGCCGGGGGGCAGAGTCACTGCGCTCAGACGTGAGAGCGCCGTGCAACGCGGTCATTTGGCGAGCGGAGGAGGAAAGAAGCCCCACCCACCCTCCCTGTTTTTTATGGGGATAGGGGTCAAGTGGTGTCAGGGTAAGAGGCGGTTGGCGGTTCTTGGGGCTTTTAGAAGAGGAAGTCAAGTACAGGTAAAAACCTGTTGTACCCATTCATGGGATGGGAGTGGTTTTATGTACGAGGGGTTAACCTCGAAGAGTTTAATAAGGGTAGGTCACTGATACAGTTGGTTATAGCCTGAGACAGGGGTTGCCGTCTGGAGGTCAAGAGGTTAAAGTTGAAGTTGTTCGCAGTGACCAGTATGTTGATATGTACGCATGACCCTTTGAAAGGCTGGGAATGTTTATAGTGATAAAAGTTTATTAAATCTAATTTAAAAAATATATTTTGTTTAATAAAGTTTAGGCCTGACGGCCATTTAATCCAAACCTAGTCCAGTTGTGTTAATGGGGGTTTGGAGAGGGTTACCTGTTATGGGAAGGTTTTATATTGGTACAGATATATGCATATACACCTATGTAAGTGTATATACGCCACTGGGTTAAGTCCTACAGATGTCATGTCATACTGTTCACATGCAAGATGAAGGTCATTTCATCATGTGCCTCATCTCGTGCATGCACCATATCACTCATCTGTTGGTAAAAAAAAAAAAAAAAATCCTCTTTACAAGATCTCTTATGTTGTACGGTACATACTGTATGTAATACAAGGCGCATGATGTCATACACTTAGTTTCGCAAAAAAAAATTTGACAATACAATGAGCTAAGGCACAAACGTCATCAGTGGGCCGGCATAGGGAGCAAGGAAGATTTTTGAACATTTTGAAAATTGCATGGTGGATGAGGGGGCATGAAAAGGGCTAAAAATGAAGAAAAAGTCACATGGACATTTGCAAGTGTACTGGTTCAAAGTGGTTGTAAACATATTATATACCCAATGAAGTGACTGGCCTCAGGTGATACACAGAGAATAAACGAATCCTCCTACATAAGTTAAACCCTGTTTATTTGCAGTCTTCTCTTTTCTATACCTGTTCAAAGTGCAGAATTTATAAAGCTTGTCCGGGAGTTCAGAAAAAAAGGGGGTAGAGAGCTGAAATGACACACTGCAGAGCTCAGTGAGGAGAGCTCTGAGGGCTGATTGGAGGGAAGAGACACCCCCCCTTGCACGGCACACAGGGACAGAGCTGAGGCTGTCAATAAGCCAGGGGTCCCTCCGCTGTCATCTTTTTTTTTTCTTTGTGTCGGGAAAAATTGGCAAATGTGACTCATGCAGACAGCAGAGGAACGAGGCAGCAGACAGGAATCACACTTTGTTCTCTTAACTGAGACAAGTACACACTATAGAGGGGTTGGCTTTGTCCATATTTCATGTCCAAAGTTTGCAACCACTTTAATTACACACTTATATAGGGGTCTGTTTATATAACATTCACTGGATGAACACTCGCATTCCTGCAGGTTGCATGAATTTTGTCCGTAATTTCTGTAATATATTAATTTGTTTGATTGTCTGCGCCATCTAAAATGGTAACATGGTATCGTTTTCAGAAATAACTCACTCAGAATGTACAATGCATTTTTGCCACTAGATGGGTCTTACAATCATAAGGCCCCTTTCACACTGGGGCGGTTTTCAGGCGGTACAGCGCTGAAAATAGCGCCTGTACACCGCCTGAAAAAAAACGGCCCCATTCACTCCAGTGTGAAAGCCGGCGGGCTTTCACACTGGAGCGGTGCGCTAGCAGGACGGCAAAAAAAGTCCTGCTAGCAGCATCTTTGGAGCGGGATAGGAGCAGTGTATTCACCACTCCTATACCGCTCCTACCCATTGATTTGAATGGGACACAGCGGTAATACCGCGGCACTACCGCCGCAAAGCGCCGATACGGCGGCGCTCTGCGGGGGATTTTAACACTTTTTCGGCCGCTAGCGGGGGTAAAACCAGACCGCGAGCGGCCGAATCCTGCGGGCAAAACGACGGTAAAGCAGCGCTAAATATAGCGCTGCTTTACCGTCACCGCGGCTCCTGCCCCAGTGTGAAAGGGGCCTAAGAGTGGAGAGGGATTAGAACACCTGTCAAAGTTTACTGATGTCTATGCCCCGTTAGGGAACTTCGCCGTCTCTATTCTCTATCATGTTCACTGTTATCATCAAAGGTGAAAAAGAAAAAAAAAATATCCCAAATTTTAGGTTTGATATCAGAACACTAATTAAAAGGGGAAATCTTCCAAGGGACACACTAGTTCTGATGACAACCAGGGATTCCCCAACTTTGGAGTGATTTTCTCTCACTTCCTGTTTTGGCTATGGGACAGGAAGTGAAGAAAAATCTCCACAATGAGACACAGATGGTATAACAAAAGGTTTTCCTTGAATTGCGCTTTAATTGAGGCTTTGTATTGGTGCAGATTCCTATAATAGAGGATAATAAACGTGGTGCATATAGTTATGAGTATTATCAGCAGGGTTTTATAGAAGGGTGTGAGACTTCCTTTCGCTCTGCATAGAGGCGGCTCCTGGTTTGCGCAGTGAATCACTGTGTGGTTACTTTTCTCATAGATGGGTTTTGGCAGGAGAGATCTGGGAACTCCCCATTCTTCCAGACTCAGCCCCCCAAGCAGATGGACACACTTCATTTGCGGAAATACACAATGATATGGAAAGACTATTTCGGAACTGATAATCCCGCAGGTCCGCTATACACAAACAAAGGCAGACAATCTCCGTCTGATGAGATGTTTTTGGCTTCTCAGTCTAAAGGAATAATGTATGCTTTACAGGGTGCAGCAGACGTAGTATGGTTAGAATAGTATGTTCCCTGGCAAGGCTCCCTTGCAGAGTAGTGTGATATACGTGGCTCGGCTCAGGAATGCTGAACTACTTATTGAGAACAATATGTGACCCTAGGCTGCGTTCCAAACAACGGCTATGTCAATGACTAACCAGGAGAAATATGAATGAGGATTTCTTTTTATTTAAAGAGGAAGTAAACCCTGATGGGTTTACGCTTTATTCTCTAAAGCATAATGGACTAGTATGCATCACATACTAGCCCATTATGTGCCACTTACCTGCAAACGAAGCCTGCAATGTCCCCGTTGTCCCAGCTGAACTGCACAGTGCTGGGCTCTGGCTGGTTCACTCAAGGACATTTAGGCCCCTTTCACACTGAAGCGTTTTTCACGCGCTACAGCGCTAAAGATAGCGCCTGTATAGCGCCTGAAAAAAGCGGGTCCTTTCCCTAGGGGGTAATAAAGAAGGTGTAATACCTACCTTACACCGCCAGGCTCCCTCCATCTGTGTGATCTATTTGTGTAAAGCCTCTTCCTTAAAGTGTTTGTTACCCCAGCATTTCATATTCCTGATCATGTACTCATATGAAAAAGTACCCGATTCTCTCTGTATTGCTTCATTTATGTGAAATCCCTGGTGTTCCTGCCAGCCCCTCTGCTTTCCTGTTAAAAGCTGACCACAGTAGGCAGGAGAGCACACCATGGTCAGTTCCCTAGCTATGATGGGAACTCAGCCTGCTCTCGCCTGCTCTCCTGCAATGCTCGGACTTGTCCTGACACACCCCCTCTGTACAGTCTTTCACTGGGAAGCTCAGTGTGCTGCTGCTTCTCCTACCCCAGCTCTTATGCAGCTGAGAACAGACGGAATGTGATCGCTTATAGAAAAGGAAAATAAAAGGTATTTATAATGTTTTTTTTTTATATCTATACAAAAATGTTTGCCTTTCATTTCAATTTTAAACTGAATGGGTTGTTTTATAAGGGGATCGTTTACAATCACATTAAGACGCTCCGGTTGATAGTTGTATGATGACATTGTCAAGTAGGTTGTACAATGCAGGGCCAATAGCCCTGCATTGTACATGAGAGTGGTGACAGATTGCCCACAAACTGGAACCAAGGAGAGTACCAGGACCTGCCAAAGAGTAACATCTGTATTATGTCATATTCCTCGCCCCCTAAAGTGTTTTTAAACTCAGGACCCAGCATTTACTGTATCTGGTCTCCCACAGTACAAAGAACATGGAAATGCGATTATTTTAGTAAATTGAAACTGCTAAGTACATTTTCTCATCAGTGGTATATAGTCTTGTGACTTCTATCAATCAGTGTGTGGTTAAAGCTTGTAGGAGGAGTTTTCATTCTCCCCTGAGGCTGCAGGACCCCTGACCCTCTGTCTGGACAGTGCTGATTGGCCCTGTGCTGATCACATGCACTCTCCTAAGAAAAGAAAAAAAACACTGTAGCATGGCACACCAAACTGATCATGTGCATCTTGCCCCCAAGGCCCTGTTCTATCAGGAGATGGATTGGGGACAGTGGAAGAAGGGGAGCATCAGAGAAGACAGGATCAAACAGCTTTTTTACACAATCCTGAGGATTAACACCTTAGGTTAATACCTAGGTTATACTGCATATACAGACTGATTTTACTGTTGTGGGCACCACTTGCAGTGCAGGGGGGAGGCCCACTGCAAGAGCAGTTTTTGTTAATCCCTGAGTAGGGCATAAAGCTGAACTTCAGGCAGATGTAAAAAATACTAATGAATGCAGCTAATCACTAATACAATATTACATTTGTTTTTAAAATGTAATCACTATAAGTATCTGCATTTGGTTTGTCTCAGCCCCTTGCAGTCTACTGTACAACAGAGCTCAGATAGGGGCAGAGAGAAACAGCACAGGGAGCCAGTCAGGTGTGCTGCAGTTCACGCTGATAGCAGAAGAGAGCAAAGTGGCAGAAAGATAAATTCCTCAGTGTGCTGCTTCTCCTTTAACTGTCCAGTCGCAGGGTGGGGAAAGGAAGAATGCCTGAAAGTAAAAGTGCAACTGCAGCAGAGTAAGATCAGGTCCTGTTGTGTGAATCCCAGGACTGGATGGACAGAAATAGAAATCCTTTGGCTTCTCATATACTGCGTGTATTTCATCTGTGTATATAGCTGTTCTCCTGAAGAAATCAAAACAAATGCCTGTAGCCCATGCCTATTATTTGCAGGGTTTTCTGTTATGTAGCTAAGAATACAACCCTCTGTTACTGTTAGCATTGGCTTCACAGACCTCTCCATATCTAATGACTTTAGGCCTTCAACAAACATTGAATATTCTAGCGGTGACATGGTGTCTTATTTGTTTATGGTGTCACCTTTTATTGTGGCCAGTGAAATAATAATTTGATTCAATACAAAGCTCACGCTGTAAATGGCGCCGGCGCACTTGGAGATCGCTGTTATCAGGCTCTTGAGATGCTTGTGTCTTCTGGGGAATTTAGAGGAAAACTTCACTTTAAACGAACTCAGTAATAGCAGAAAAATCCTCTCTGTGTTTTAACTGAAGGGTGGAGGGGACTGTCTAGGGGGGATGACAAATCGCCATTCATACTTTGTATGAACAGATGATCAGTCTCTTCTCCCCTCAGAGAACCGGAAACTGTGTGGTAACACACAGAGATCTCGGTTCTTGATGTGTCACAAACGATCGCGGGAGTCTGGCGGTCATGCGACCACGGGGCACTCGCATCGGCTCCGGGGGGTGAGCAGTCGGCGCGTGTGCGCCCATAGTAGCCACAGGGCAAAGCGACGTTACATAACGTCGCTTCGCCCAGCTGTGCCATTCTGCCGCAGTAAAACTGCGGCGGCTGGTCGGCAAGTGGTTAAGCTGAGCATACATGGGTCAGGTTGTTTCTAATCAGCCAGTGGGGATGACTGAAAAAAACGAAACAGCTTACCCCCATCTACACATTCAACACATGGATGGAGGAATCCTCCCCGCTGCACTATTGCGTTCTGACAGCAGGGACTCCTCCGCTGTCAGAATACACTGATCAGGGCTGCAGCTGATTGGCATGGCCTGGGTGTGGGGCGCTTGCCGAGCAGCCCTATTCACTTGAATGGGTTAACCTCAATGGGTGTGACATGGGACTAAATTCCTGCCATGGCAGTAATGCTTTGCTTATGTACACCTCTGGCTGCTGCCTCTGTAGCTAAAGGGGGAGCAGTTGGGGGGCAGTAAAAACATGGCTCGATCGTGGGGTTTTGCTGCCCCTAAACCAATAGTGTGAATGAGTCCTAAGAAAGTTGGTAGGTACGTAACAGCCAGAGGTGGCTCTAGGCTTTGTGAGGCCTTAGGCAAATCTTAGACATGAGGCCCCACTCATGCCCAAAATGGGAAAAATAATTAAAGCATTAGAAATTAACTGTATAAATTGCATGATATTCCCTTCAACTGTAACACACACATCAGGTGAATTAGGCGGCCGCGAGGCCCCTAGGAGTGCGAGGCCTTAGGCGACCGCCTAATTTGCCTAATTAGAGAGCCGCCTCTGGTAACAGCATATGCAACTATAGAATTTTCTGCATGTATGACCTCATCTAAAGGTGGTTAGATAGGGTCCTGTGTGGGCACGTTAATATAGACCCTTATTTAGTAGCAAGAATATTCATTCTCTTTGTTTACTCATGTCTGGGTTCCTGAGTGGAAAAGTACCTGCACTGTGTTTGATCGTTACAAAACTAACGGCCTGCACTTGGCACCTTAACTTTATTAAGCCTCGGAGGTATTATGGAGCATTCAGTGCCAAATACTTTACACAATAACAGGCCGTGTCATTTCCTTTCTTCTGAGGTATTATAGACTTTATCCACTCTTATTAACACACAGCAAAATTCCACAGGATTGTTAACAATAGGCAGTGGAGAGTTTCTGTGGTGCTCTTGCGCCATCATACTTAAAGTAGATCTAAATCCAATCACTAAAATCTCTTATAAGCTTTAACATATTAATGTATTTTCAAAAAGTCATTTTCAATCTGCCTGCAGCCTTCAAGTGGTTGTAAACCCTCACCCTGGCAACCATTACATGTACACAGTGAACTTACTATCCTCAGGTGATACACAGAGATGAAAGAAATCCTCCTACATAAGTTGTACCTGTCTATCTGCGGCCTTCTGTTCTCCACATCTACTCAAAGTGCTGAATTAATAATCTTGTCTGAGCTGTCAGAAAAAGGGGGCAGAGAGCTGTAGTTACACTTTGCAGAGCTCAGTGAGGAGAGCTGTGAGAGCTGATTGGAGGGAAGGGACACACCCTCTTCACACAGCACACAGAGTTGAGGCTATCAATCAGCTTGAGGTCCCTCCCATGTCACCTTTTTTCTCTTGGTGTCAGGAAAACATGTCAGAAGTGACTCATGCTAATAGCAGAGTAATGAAGCAGCTGACAGATATTACACTTTTAGTTGAGACAAGTACACACTATAGAGGGAGTAAGCTTTGTTCATATGTCATGTTTGAGGTTTACAACCACTTTCATTATAATAATAGCTGGTCAATGACCTGGATTCAGTCTGAAACTGGAAACTAGATGTCATTGCTGGGCAAATGAACTCAGGGCAGGAGATTTCCTGATCAGCAGCTCACATACACAAATAGGTGGGGATGCTTATGACATCATTGACTTAATATGGGCACATGGCCATATTAGGCCAAAGTCATTGGGTGTGAGGAATCTCCTGCCCACATCTCATTGGCCCAACAATAACAGATAACTTCCACTTTTGGACAAACCCTGATTTGGCTGAACTGAAGCACATCCCTACTTTGTACTGTGGCAATATCCTTGAAATGATTTTCCAGTCTTAGGGAACGCCTGCCAAATGTTATTATATCTACAACTTATTGTATATTAGTGTAGAACTGACCCCCGAAGGAGCTACTAGTTTGAATTGGGCCTGCACTCTTTTGAGAAACCCCCCTTAACGTGACTCTGTCCCCTTGGCACAGCCGTGGTGCAATAACAATACAGTACAATATAAGACAGTATAAGGTACCTGTATCAACCCCTCAGGATCCTCTGGCTCCACCTGGTGGGGAAAAACAGTACGCCACACAACTGTAAACTTAACCAGGAATACTTTTACTGAAGGTATATAAAACAGGTGGTTACAGGGATTGCACTGGTGTCCCAACGTAGGACGTCAGTACAATATAAATCAACAGACAAATACAGTAAGCACTAAACCTGGGAGCTCCCACTACTTAAAGTTTTACGTGAGGCCTCACTTAAAGTACTTTCTCCTTTATCTTCTTTCTTCACTAGCTTAAGTGGCTCCTCAGTTATTTGTAATCCAAAGAGGTAGGTGGAAACGTTAACTTAAGATGCTCCAAGTATAGTTCCAAGAACTTGTAATCGCACTTGGGCGCTAAAGTGAAGTAGGCCTCAAGCCTGCTCAATGTTAGTTGCTCGGCTGCGCCTCTGTGAAACAACAGGTTACATCGAGGCCTATGAGTGAGTCGAACTGCGTGGAATAATAACAAACGATGGGCCGTAACCCGCTCACCAACTGGATCAGAGTTCTGGGTGATGACTTTGGTCCGGTAACTGCAGCTTGCTTCCGTTCAGACTGGGCCGGATGTTCCGCATCACTCTGCTGACTGGGTCCGGTCCCCCGATACTCCGACAAGCATCTCTGAACCTCGTCAATCTGATCACCAGCTCTCAGGCTCTGCCAAGTCAGCTCGCAAACAGTCCGGTTTGCAACCCGCAGTGATTGTCTGCCTCTGTATCCGAGAATCCTCCTCACAGTTCCGCACAGGCAGGCAACGTGGTCCCAAGAGGCCAAATATGGCCGCTGCAGTCCCTTTTATACCCTACCCAGCATGCACTGTATATGAGAGTGTTTATGGGTAGGTCACACAGACTCCTGGGTAATAAAGGTCAAACTTCTTATCAAAACAAACAGTACTTCCTATGAAAGTCTTTTGTGCTTGTAATCACCATATCCATGCGTTACCAGCTTTTGTCAGTAGATGGCTCCAAACACTAAGCCATAGTAATGTCCAGAGATTTAAAATTGACATATGCATAACCACGTTAATACACGAATATGTCCCCGCTACATTAGCATGACCAGTAAGTTGTAGATATGATAATAAAGTAAAGATGTGAACACCCAGAGCGGACAAACCAACAGTAAAAATGTTTGTGTGCCTTTAAATCAGTGGTGGATGGAGAAATTACCCTTTTCATTCTTGGTTGCCAGTGGCATGGTGCTTTTCTTTTACTGGAGGCAAGCAGAAAAGTGTTCCTTTATATTGATGATCAGTATAAAAGTGCCCTTTTCCTTTTACATTGGTGGTCAATAGAAGAAGTGCCTCCTTACAATGAAGGCCAGTGGGATGGGTGCCCCCTTACATTGGTGGTCAATAGAAGAAGTGCCTCCTTACAATGAAGGCCAGTGGGATGGGTGCCCCCTTACATTGGTGGTCAATAGAAGAAGTGCCTCCTTACAATGAAGGCCAGTGGGATGGGTGCCCCCTTACATTGGTGGTCAATAGAAGAAGTGCCTCCTTACAATGAAGGCCAGTGGGATGGGTGCCCCCTTACATTGGTGGTCAATTAAAGAAGTGCCTCCCTACAATGAAGGCCAGTGGGATGGGTGCCCCCTTACATTGGTGGTCAATAGAAGAAGTGCCTCCTTACAATGAAGGCCAGTGGGATGGGTGCCCCCTTACATTGGTGGTCAATTAAAGAAGTGCCTCCCTACAATGAAGGCCAGTGGGATGGGTGCCCCCTTACATTGGCGGTCAATAGAAGAAGTGCCTCCCTACAATGAAGGCCAGTGGGATGGGTGCCCACTTACATTGGTGGTCAATAGAAGAAGTGCCTCCTTACAATGAAGGCCAACGGGATAGGTGCCCCCTTACATTGGCGGTCAATAGAAGAAGTGCTTCCCTACAATGAACGCCAGTGGGATGGGTGCCCCCTTACATTGGTGGTCAATGGAAAGAATGTCCTGCCAGTGTACTGCCCCCTGTTGAGTGTTGTCAGCATTGGAACTATGCAGGAGCCATGAGGTGGGAAATCAAACCATTTACTGCTCAGGTAACCTCTAGCAATCACTGCAAGAACCCCAAGGTTCCACAGAACCCTAGTTAAAAAGACTCTACCTGATGATCCCTTCCATGAAGGTTGTTGTTAAGGCAATTGTGCTCCTGTATTGTTACCCTGTTGCAAATGCTCCAAAATAAGACTACAATTTTCCATTCCAACACATATTGGGGTTGATTTACTAAAACCGGAGAGTGTTAAATCTGGTGCAGCTGTGCATGGTAGCCAATCAGCTTCTAACTTCAACTTGTTCAGAATGGAAGCTGATTGAGCTCTATGCAGAGCTGCACCAGATTTTGAATGCTCCAGTTTTAGTAAATCAACCCCATTGTGTAGAGTAGGACCACTCGCAGTTGCCACTATCATGAAGCTGGTCACGAGTAGCAACTAAAGTTTGAATGCATGTAGATAGGAAGTAACAGAGAGAGGTTGGAGGATAGCAAAAGTACTGAGACAAAATAAAAGCTGAGTGTTTGAAATCACACGAGAAACCCATTACAGGAGTGTATTTTTGCAGCATTTTGAGCATCTAGCAATCCCAGGAGGCATCGGAGAGGACAGTAATGTAACCTATGGCTCAAGGAAGCGCTGCAAACCAGTCAAGGTAGTTTGATTTTTAAATCTATTTTGCAGGCGATTTAACTTTGGGGGGCTTTCAGTAGAGCAGACCTTCAATTAGTGTCAATAGGACAAGTTGTTATTATGTGATCTGTTTTGGCGGCAGCAATATCCTTTAATCGTACCTGATCATGGGCTCCCGTAAGGATGGACTTTTAACTTAATTGCCAGAGAGACTTTTCCTAATATCGGGTATGGACCAGTAGGGGATAGCACAGCCCAGCCATGTTGTAACGTATTGCCAGGGCCGTTTTAAGGAATTTGGGGGCCCCAAGCAACATGGACATGGAGGCCCAGAGTGTACTGTAGAGTCTTTTCTCTGCTTTGTAAATTTTTGCAAAAAGCTTTAATAAATATTACCTGATTAAAAAAGTAGCAATAAGATGGAAATGGGATGGTAAAGAAAGAAAATGGAAAGAAAGCTATGGTAATTGTTTTTATTATGGCCAGCAAGCTACCATATTTTTATTACTAAATGGGTCTTGATGAGTGCCTCCCCCCCCCCTTACTACTCCCCCCTCATGTTCTTTTTTCACCCCCCTCCCTACCGCGTACCGCGTGGCAGGAGATTGTTTTCTGTTCCCGGCCGGACTGAAAGGAAGTGAGCACTCGGTGTGTGCACTTCCTGTCAGTCCGGCCGGGAACAGGAAACTGAATCTCCTGTACCGCGCAGACTGCAGGAGGAAGGAAGAGGAGCCCGGCCACGCTACAGCCTGCAGCTTATAGGAAGCGGCAGCCGGCGGCGTGGCTGGGGCCCCAGGCCAGCTCGGGCCCCCAAGCAATTGCTTGTTTTGCCTGTCCTGTCACGACAGGCCTACGTATTGCACTGTGAGAGGACAGCATTGTATTCAAGATTGCCATGTCACCTAAACTGTACTGCCTCAACATGTACTCTATTCAGTAAATACAAAAAAAGAGTTGCCTGGTCTCAGATAGTGGAAAGTGGAACAGAGTGCAACTAACAAGTTTATTCATAGAGTATCAGAAGAGATGGGGAATAGAGAATATCTGCCTTGATTAAACCTTCAGGTTATACAATAAGAGTGTACAACACAGTTGACCCTCGAAGTTATGAAATGGAATATGACAGGAAGGAGAAGCAGCCAGCTTGGGTATGGAAGCAGTGGTGGCTGGTGACGGAGGTTCTGTAAGTGATGGCTTGGTATTTAATGCACCTTACTAGTGAAGGGGCCCTATCATAGGCCCTGCTGCAGGACAGACCGCTCCCAAGGACTGAGCCTGAACTATGGTTTGCAAGGTGATGTGAATAGAACTAGGGTGGCTTCCTTTTTTGCCTTCAGGCTGGACAAGTTTAATGGTACAGTGTGCTGTAAACTTGAGGAAGTAAATCAATGTTCTGCAAAATTACTTTGTAGTCTTGTGCTGGGACAGATAGTAACCGACTAATGTTGCCAGCTGAGGAGAAGATAAATCTTCTGTAGTCTCCAGTACCCTATAGGGGCGACCTGTCAACAAGTACCTCCTAGAGCAGTGATGGCGAACCTCGGCACCCCAGATGTTTTGGAACTACATTTCCCATGATGCTCAACTACACTGCAGAGTGCATGAGCATCATGGGAAATGTAGTTCCAAAACATCTGGGGTGCCAAGGTTCGCCATCACTGTCCTAGAGTAATTATACTACTGATTCAGACTCTCTGCTCAAGAACATTTTACAAATGAAAAGGTTCACTTATATCAAAATCCAAAACCTTTTAGCTTTGCATAGAGTAGGGAAGGGTTAGAACCCCTTGCAGATTTTATATTGCCATTTTTGTCCCCGCTGACAAATTCACCCTCTTTATATGTGTTGGTGGCTTTTGTTGGGACAGAAAGTGGTGAGAAAACTAGAATTTTACAGTGTATTTTATTGGAATTTTATGTGATAGACCAGTGATGGCAAACCTATGGCACGCATGCCACAGATGGCACGTGTGCCACAGCTGGCACGCCAAGCCCTGTCTGTGGGCACACCAGGATGCCATTCCCATGGGCGCTGCGGACATTTTTTTTCATATTATTGATGAGTCTGATGACTCCGCTTGTCACCGCTGCTCAGTGTCTCTGATCCACACTTGTAATATGTCTGCGGTCTCTGATCCACTCTTGTAGTATGCCTGCGGTCTCTGATCCACTCTTGTAGTATGCCTGCGGTCTCTGATCCACTCTTGTAATATGTCTGCGGTCTCTGATCCATTCTTGTAATATGTCTGCGGTCTCTGATCCACTCTTGTAGTATGTCTGCGGTCTCTGATCCACTCCTGTAGTATGTCTGTGGTCTCTGATCCATTCTTGTAATATGTCTGCGGTCTCTGATCCACTCCTGTAGTATGTCTGCGGTTTCTGATCCCCTCTAGTAATATGTCTGCGGTCTCTGATCCACTCTTGTAGTATGTCTGCGGTGTCTGATACACTCTTGTAGTATGTCTGTGGTCTCTGATCCATTCTTGTAATATGTCTGCGGTCTCTGATCCACTCTTGTAGTATGTCTGTGGTCTCTGATCCACTCTTGTAGTATGTCTACGGTCTCTGATCCACTCCTGTAGTATGTCTGTGGTCTCTGATCCATTCTTGTAATATGTCTGCGGTCTCTGATCCACTCTTGTAGTATGTCTGCGGTCTCTGATCCACTCCTGTAGTATGTCTGTGGTCTCTGATCCATTCTTGTAATATGTCTGCGGTCTCTGATCCACTCTTGTAGTATGTCTGCGGTCTCTGATCCACTCCTGTAGTATGTCTGCGGTTTCTGATCCCCTCTAGTAATATGTCTGCGGTCTCTGATCCACTCTTGTAGTATGTCTGCGGTCTCTGATAAACTCTTGTAGTATGTCTGCGGTCTGTGATCCATTCTTGTAATATGTCTGCGGTCTCTGATCCACTCTTGTAGTATGTCTGTGGTCTCTGATCCATTCTTGTAATATGTCTGCGGTCTCTGATCCACTTTTGTAGTATGTCTGTGGTCTCTGATCCACTCTTGTAATATGTCTGCGGTCTCTGTTCCACTCTTGTAATATGTCTGTGGTCTCTGATCCACTCTTGTAATATGTCTGCGGTCTCTGTTCCACTCTTGTAATATGTCTGCGGTCTCTGTTCCACTCTTGTAATATGTCTGCGGTCTCTGATCCACTCTTGTAGAATGTCTGCGGTCTCTGATCAATTCTTGTAATATGTCTGCGGTCTCTGATCCACTCTTTGTAGTATGTCTGCGGTCTCTGATCCACTCTTGTAATATGTCTGCGTTCTCTGATCCACACTTGTAATATGTCTGCGGTCTCTGATCCACTCTTGTAATATGTCTGCGGTCTCTGATCCACGCTTTTAATATGTCTGCGGTCTCTGATCCCCTCTTGTAATATGTCTGCAGTCTCTAATCCACTCTTGTAATATGTCTGTGGTCTCTGATCCACTCTTGTAATATGTCTGCGGTCTCTGGTCCACTCTTGTAGTATGTCTGCGGTCTCTGGTCCACTCTTGTAATATGTCTGCGGTCTCTGATCAATTCTTGTAATATGTCTGCGGTCTCTGATCCACTCTTGTAGTATGTCTGCGGTGTCTGATCCACTCTTGTAATATGTCTGCATTCTCTGATCCACACTTGTAATATGTCTGCGGTCTCTGATCCACTCTTGTAATATGTCTGCGGTCTCTGGTCCACTCTTGTAGTATGTCTGCGGTCTCTGGTCCACTCTTGTAATATGTCTGCGGTCTCTGGTCCACTCTTGTAGTATGTCTGCGGTCTCTTATCCACTCTTGTAGTATGTCTGCGGTTTCTGATCCACTCTTGTAGTATGTCTGCGGTCTCTGGTTCACTCTTGTAGTATGTCTGCGGTCTCTGATCCACTCTTGTAATATGTCTGCGGTCTCTGATCCACTCTTGTAATATGTCTGCGGTCTCTGATCCACTCTTGTAATATGTCTGCGGTCTCTGATCCACTCTTGTAATATGTCTGCGGTCTCTGATCCACTCTTGTAATATGTCTGAGGTCTCTGATCCACTCTTGTAGTATGTCTGCGGTCTCTGACCATCTCCTGTAGTATGTTGCTCAAAGACGGTGGGGAAAAGTTCTGTCAGGGGACAGGATGCTGAGTGTGAGGAGATGGCGGCTCCCTTTGAGGTAAAATAAGGGATGGAGGCTGCGCTTGAGGTGACAGATGCTGTCTAACAGTATACCACAAGCAGTCTTTATATAAATGTTATTTTAAACGTATTTGTACTTGTAGAACTAGGCCAGAGTTTTTTGATGGTTTTAATTTGAAATGTACAGCTGTATTTTTACTGAGATTAAATTACACACAGGTGGACTCTATTTACTAACTAGGTGACTTCTGAAGGCAATTGGTTCCACTAGATTGTAGTTAGGGGTATCAGAGTAAAGTGGGCTGAATACAAATACACACCACACTTTTCAGATATTTATTTGTAAAAATATTTGAAAACCATTTATCATTTTCCTTCCACTGCACAATTATGTGCCGCTTTGTGTTGGTCTATCACATAAAATCCCAATAAAATACATTTACGTTTTTGGTTGTGACCTGACAAAATGTGGAACATTTCAAGGGGCATGAATACTTTTTCAAGGCACTTGTATCTGTCTAATGCCCCGTACACACGGTCGGACATTCCGACCACAAAATCCATCTGATTTTTTCCGACGGATTTTGGCCGAAACTTGTGTTGCACACACACGGTCGGACAAAGTTGTCGGAAAATCGGATCGTTCTGAACGAGGTGACGTATAAAGCGCACGACGGGACTACTTAGAGGCCAGTAGCCAATAGCTTTCGTCTCCAAATTTCTTCTGAGCATGCGTGGCACTTTGTGCGTCGGAATGCTCTACACACGATCGGAAAAAGTCTGATCGGATTTTGTTGTCGGAAAATTTTAGATCCTGCTCTCAAATTTTTTCCATCCGACAGAAAAAGCCCACACACAGGAGTCCACACACGACAACATAATCCGATCAGACTTTTTCCATCGGAAAATCCGACCGTGTGTACGGGGCATTAGGGTAGATGAATCCTCACTTTGGAGAGATTTTATTTTATTTTTTTTGTTGTGTCTCTGACACAGGAAATGAAGAAAATTTTTCCAAATGGATAAAAAAAAAAAAAAAAAAAACTGTCGGTGGTTTAAACATTCCCTTCTCTATCCATAAGACCACTTTCACACTGAGGCGCTTTTCAGGCGCTTTCACGCTAAAAACAGCGCCTAAAAAGCTCACGAAAACTTATTTCCATTAAAATCAATGAACGCTTTCACACTGGGGCAGTGTGCTGGCAGGGCTGTGAAAAACTCCCCTCCCCATTGAAATGAATGGAAAGCTCTTCAAAAGTGCCTGAAAGGCTCTTCAAAAGCGCTCAGTGTTTTTACTGGCAGTTTAGAAGCGCTTCAGTGTGAAAGTGGCCTAACTTACTATATTACCATTCCAAGTCAGACACACCAGATAGAATTTCTATAATATATAATAAAAAATAATACAGTAGTAGGGTGACAATTCCATTTGGATCTCATAGGGGGGGTGGAGACACTTTCTACTGTGGGGAAATATAACCAATAGAGAGACATTTGATGCACTGGTGCCCATCCACCACTATGAAACATGAATTTTTGGTGGAGCGGGCTATAAACAGTACATGCCCAAACAGTTCAAATCCCTGCAGCTGCAGATAAAAAGAATAAACTTATAAGCCCAGAACTAGTAAAATGATGCTGCTTGTCCTATATAGCTTTACAAAGCAAACCTCTTCTTCTATTTAATTGCCCATGGTGATTTGCAATAAACTGCGTCACATGTTACCGAAGCGGCCAGCTTCCCTAAGATGTTTACTGAATGAATGAGAGTCCATTGTATGGACAGGACACTGAAAACAGGGACAGATGCTAATGCGGCTGTCAGACTGACACACAAAAGAAGGAAATGATAACTCTTGATAAGTTGTGTAATGGTAAATTTGTCCTCAGGAGTGGCACTGCAATGTATTGTGTAATCAGACCTCTTTTGTCCTCTTTATAACGGCCCCAGGAGGTGACCCAGTTTGGGATAAATTAAAAGAAAAATGTGTCTGTTGTCAATTTTTATCTCTCTTACTTTCATTTGCTTTATAGATGTAAAGTAAAAAGCAAATATTAAAAAAAATCACTGCTAATAATGACCATACAACAAGAAAACTTTCCATTCTTGATTGTGAAAAAAAAAAAAGAAAACTTTCCAAACCTCCACTCAGATGACCTTTAAGTGGAACTTTGGAACCAGAAACTACATACGTATGTATGATGCAGGCTTGATGCATTAAAAGGGTTGTAAACCTTCCGGTTTTCTCACCTTAATGCATCCTATGCATTAAGGTGAAAAAACATCTGATGGTTACAGGCCCCCCAGCCCCCGGTCTACTTACCTGAGCCCTCGAAACTCCCGTGTCGAGAACGCACTGGCTTCTCGGCTCTTCTCGGCCCAGTCTTCTCCGCTCTTCATTGGATAGATTGATAGCAGCGCAGCCATTGGCTTGCGCTGCTGTCAATCAAATCCAAATTACATGGCCGCCGGGGGGGGGGCGCGGGACCGAGACATACACTCTGTGTCTATGGACGCAGAGTGTATGAGACTGGAGCGCGCCCACAAGGTAACCCCCTCGGGAGAGAGCTTCCAGAGGGGGTTATCTATTGCGGGGAGGAGCCGATACAGCCGCCGTAGGACCCCAGAACAGCAGGATCGGGGCCACTCTGTGCAAAACGAACTGCACAGTGGAGGTAAGTATGACATGTTTGTTATTTTATTTTTATTTTTTTTAAACAAACCTATACAACCACTTTAACACAACAGTTTTTGTTTTTCTGAGTCCCCTATTTTGTAGAGAAAGGGAGTGTGACCGCTCCAGGAGGATCATCTGATAACAATGTTCTTCACCCAGTTAAAGAAGCCACAGGTGCCGGAAATGCGTATAGCAATGAATGGAATATGGTTCTGGACAGCCGCACTCCGAAAAAGTATTTTTATTCAAAAAACACGAAATTACCAAAATTACATGTCACAGCAGAACAAGAAACTGACGCGTTTCACACTACACACAGTGCTTAGTCATAGATTGAAAAAGGAAAAATAACCTACCGAATAGTAAGCTATGACTAAGCACTGTGTGTAGTGTGAAACGCGTCAGATTTCTTGTTCTGCTGTGACATGTAATTTTGGATTTCGTGTTTTTTGAATAAAAAGGCTTTTTCGGAGTGCGGCTGTCCAGAACCATTTTCCATTCATTCCCCTATTTGACGCTATAACTTTTGGGCAAATAAATCAATAAACGCTTTTTTTGGATTTTTATTTACCAAAAATATGTAGCAGAACACAAATTGATGAAGAAATTAGATTTTTTTATTTTTTTTATTGGGTGTGTTTTTATAGCAGAAAATAAAGAATATTGTTTTTTTTTTTTCAAAACTGATGGTCTTTTTTTGTTTATAGCGCAAAAAATAAAAACCGCAGAGGTGATCAGATACCACCAAAAGAAAGCTCTATTTGTGGGAATTTTCTTTGGGTACAGCATCACACGACCGCGCAATTGTCAGCTAAAGTAACGCAGTGCCATATCGCAAAAAATGTCCTGGTCAGGAAGTGGGTAAATCCTTTCCGGGGGTGAAGTGGTTAAGAGCTTTGTCGTGTCATTGGTTAGAAAGGGGCATATTTTGGAGTTGTTGCTGAGGTTGAGGTGACAAGATTTGGACAGTGATTGGATGTGGGGCTTAAAGGCTTAAAGGATAGATCAGAATCCAGGATTACACCTAGAACCCTGCAGGGATGGGCTGATAGTTGTGCCATCGAGTTTGACAGAGAAATCAGGGGAAGGAGCACGTGGGGGAGGAAAAATTATAAATTCGGTTTTGGATAGATTGGGTTTGAGGAAGTGGTGTGACATCCAGACTGATATATCTGATAGTGAATTAGTGATACGTGAAAAGAGTGAGCTGAGGGGTAAAGAGATAGATTTGGGTGTCGTCGGCGTAGAGATGGTATTGGAAGCCATGGGAGGCTATCAGCTGTCCCAGGGAGGAGGTGTAAATTGGAAAGAGGTCCAAGAACAGAACCTTGGGGGGACACCAACCGAAAAAAGGAAGAGGAGAGGAGGAAGTAGAATTGTAAGTAACGCTAAAGGTGAGGTTGGATAAGTAGGAAGAGAACCAGCGAAGAGTACAGTCACAGAGACCAAAGGCATGGAATTTTTTGGAGGAGAAGGGGCTGGTCAACTGTATGAAAAGCAGCAGAAAGGTCCAGGAGTAGGAGTACAGAATAGTGTCCATTGGTTTTGGCCGTTAGTAGATCATTCACTATTATTAGTATATCGATTACTATTGAATGTGGGAGAAGAGCTGCACAGGAGTACATAATAAATGCTGAACCCAATCTGTCTTCCTTGTTGGTATAATTTAAAGGCTTAGTAGGCCTGTATGCAGGGCCGATCCTAGGGTCACAGACGCCTGGGTGCAGAAATATTTCTGGCGCCCCCACGTGGGCGTGGTCATCTTACTAACTCCTCCCCTTTACAAATGTTACTATGGCAACGAATCAAACACAGATATTCTCCCCTAAGAAGTCTTTGTTACCCTAGGATCCTCCCATGATCTTTTAACAATGAAGAAAATACAGGAAGCGTTACACCTGACTAATGAGACCTGGAGGGGAGTCTCTCTGATGCACACAGAGAGGGCTTCTGTTAGAGAGTCTGTTAGAAAGAGCCACCAGACATAGTACAGGAGATGGTCAGAGACGGCAGACATGATACAAGAGATGGTCAGAGACTGCAGACATGATACAAGAGATGGTCAGAGACTGCAGACATATTACAGGAGATGGTCAGAGACTGCAGACACATTACAAGAGATGGTCAGAGACTGCAGACCCATTACAAGAGATGGTCAGAGACTGCAGACCCATTACAAGAGATGGTCAGAGACTGCAGACCCATTACAAGAGATGGTCAGAGACTGCAGACCCATTACAAGAGATGGTCAGAGACTGCAGACATACTAAAGGAGACGGTCAGAGACGGCAGACATGATACAAGAGATGGCCAGAGACTGCAGACATAATATAAAAGATGGTAAGAGACTGCAGACATAATACAAGAGATGGTAAGAGACTGCAGACATAATACAAGAGATGGTCAGAGACTGTAGACACATTACAAGAGATGGTCAGAGACTGCAGACCCATTACAAGAGATGGTCAGAGACTGTAGACACATTAAAAGAGATGGTCAGAGACTGTAGACACATTACAGGAGACGGTCAGAGACTGCAGACATAATACAGGAGATGGTCAGAGACTGCAGACATGATACAAGAGATGGTCAGAGACTGCAGACATGTTACAAGAGATGGTCAGAGACTGCAGACATGTTACAAGAGATAGTCAGAGACTGCAGACATGTTACAAGAGATGGTCAGAGACTGCAGACATAATACAAGAGATGGGGTCAGAGACTGCAGACATAATACAAGAGATGGCCAGAGACTGTAGACATAATACAAGAGATGGCCAGAGACTGTAGACATAATACAGGAGATGGTCAGAGACTGCATACATGATACAAGAGATGGTCAGAGACTGCAGACATGTTACAAGAGATGGTCAGAAACTGCATACATGATACAAGAGATGGTCAGAGACTGCAGACATGATACAAGAGATGGTCAGAGACTGCAGACATGATACAAGAGATGGTCAGAAACTGCATACATAATACAAGAGATGGTCAGAGACTGCAGACATGTTACAAGAGATGGTCAGAGACTGCATACATAATACAAGAGATGGTCAGAGACTGCAGACATGATACAAGAGATGGTCAGAGACTGCATACATAATACAAGAGATGGTCAGAGACTGCAGACATGTTACAAGAGATGGTCAGAGACTGTAGACATGTTACAAGAGATGGTCAGAGACTGCAGACATGTTACAAGAGATGGTCAGAGACTGCAGACATGTTACAAGAGATGGTCAGAGACTGCAGTTACTGTGGACATTAGAAGATAATGGCTGATCGGCCCTCTCACCTGACCCAGCGATACAGCAACAACGGTTCCTCTGATCAGGAGTCTGCTCACTCTGAATTGCCCATGGCGACTCCACTGGGTAGAGCCCAGATCTGTATTCTGGCAATGACTAGATTCCTTTCTCCGCCAGGGATGGCACCAGGCTGTGTGGCTTTCCCTCTGGTGGTACATGAAGTACAGCAGCACGCGCGAGGAGAGGGGAAATAAGAGCCCGCGGCTGCAGTGGCGTCACTAGGGTTGGTGTCACCCGGTGTGGTAAAACATGGTCTCACCCCCTCCACCAACTATAGGCGCCCCTCAGTACAGACCCCCCTCCACTAAGTATAGACCCCCCCTCCATCAGTGCAGACCCCCCACTAAGTATAAACCCCTCCCTCAGTACAGACCCCCAGGACAAAACACCCCCCTCCATTAGTATTCACCCCCCAGGACAAACCCTCCCTCCATTAGTATAGACCCCCCAGGACAAACCCCCCCCTTCATTAGTATAGACCCCCCAGGACAAACCCCCCTCCATTAGTATAGACCCCCCCAGGACAAACCACCCCCCTACATTAGTACAGACCCCCCCAGGACAAACTCTCCCCCTCCATTAGTATAGACCCCCCCAGGACAAACCACCCCCCCCTACATTAGTACAGACCCCCCAGGACAAACCCTCCCCCTCCATTAGTATAGACCCCCCCAGGACAAACCACCCCCCTACATTAGCACAGACCCCCCAGGACAAACCCCCCTCCATTAGTATAGACCCCCCCAGGACAAACCCCCCCCCTCCATTAGTATAGACCCCCCCAGGACAAACCCCCCCCCCTCCATTAGTATAGACCCCCCGGACAAACCCCCCCCCTCCAATAGTATAGACCCCCCGGACAACCCCCCCCCTCCATTAGTATAGACCCCCCAGGACAAACCCCCCCTCCATTAGTATAGACCCCCCAGGACAAACCCCCCTCCATTAGTATAGACCCTCCAGGACAACCCCCCCCACCCCCCATCCATTAGTATAGACCCCCAGGACAAACCCCCCCTTCATTAGTATAGGCCCCCCAGGACAAACCCCCATTAGTATAGACCCCCGACAAACCACCCCCCCTCCATTAGTATAGACCCCCAGGACAAACCCCCCTTCATTAGTATAGACCCCCCAGGACAAACCCCCCCATTAGTATAGACCCCCGACAAATCACCCCCCCTCCATTAGTATAGACCCCCCCCCCAGGACAAACCACCCCCTCCATTAGTATAGACCCCCAGGACAAACGCCCCCTCCATTAGTATAGACCCCCCCAGGACAACCCCCCCTCCATTAGTATAGACCTCCCCAGGACAACCCCCCCTCCATTAGTATAGACCTCCCCAGGACAACCCCCCCTCCATTAGTATAGACCTCCGACATACCACCCCCCTCCATTAGTATTCACCCCCCCCAGGATGAACCCCCTCCATTAGTATAGACCCCCCCAGGACAACCCCCCTCCATTAGTATAGACCCCCCCCAGGACAACCCCCCCTCCATTAGTATAGACCCCCCAGGACAAACCCCCCCCTCCATTTGTATAGACCACCCAGGACAAACCACCCCCATCCCTCCTTTAAGCTAATTAAAAGACACCCGGGCGGCAACTGGAGATGAGAGGACAGTGTGCAGTCGCGCCGCCCGGGTGGAGAAGAGAGCATGTGAGGCTTGGGCAGCAGGAGGGAGGAGGAGGACCGGAACACGCCGGGCACGGAGCGCCCCCCCCCCCCAGTAACGTCACTGCACGGCTGGTCTCTCTGCACACAGAGACACAGCCGCTGCGATCTCCGGCAGATTTCCGCTCTCCTCCTCTGACAGGAGGAGGGAGGGGGGATGGGCTCCGCTTCGGCAATAAACATAGCGGCGGCCGCGGTGACAGGCGGCGGCCGCGGTGACAGGCGGAGAGAGCAGCCTACGCTTCAGCGCCCTTCACTCTTCAGCGCCCCCACCTCTGTGGCGCCCGCGTGCACTGCACCCCGTGCACCCCGCTTAGGATCGGCCCTGCCTGTATGGCCATATACACTATATTACCAAAAGTATTGGGACACCTGCCTTTACACGCACATGAACTTTAACCACCTCAGTACAGTGCATTTTCACCCCCTTCCTGACCAAGCCATTTTTCACCTCCCGCGCTGAGAGCTGCGCCGCCTGGCCGTCAATAGACTGCCGGCTGTCGCAAGGTGGTTAAAGGCATTCCAGTCTTAGTCCGTGTTCAATATTGAGTTGGCCCACCCTTTGCAGCTATAACAGCTTCAGCTCTTCTGGGACGGCTGTCCACAAGGTTTAGAAGTGTGTCTATGGCAGCCGTCATTAAATGGTGGCCTGCGGTGCAGACACGGCCCGCGGAACGCTTCTGCCTGGGCCGCCAGTGTAGTACCAGTCATTGGTTTGCTGGGACCACGGATTTGCACCCCGCCTCTTGCTCCTCACCGTGGCTCTCGCTCTCTCCCGGCCGGGGTGTGACGTCTCACACGCCCTGCCCCCCTGCTGCTTGCGGCTCCCGGCTCCCTGCTCCTGGCTCTCATGTGAGGTATATCACACAGCTTCCGCCCCCTGCAGCTCGCCAAATGTGCTCTCTCCTGCCCTCAAGGTATGTGGGGCATAATCTGTTAAGATGCACACCGATGGGCAGAATGTGTTAAGGTGCACACTGATACCCCACCTCACCTTAGATCTAGTTGTTTCGAGTGGGCCCCATGAAAGGGGTCCATATCGGAATAGAGACCCGGAATGGGGTCGGGGGGAGGGAGGGGGGGGGGTGGGGGAGAGAAAAGGGGGGGTGGGGGGGAGGAGAGGAGGGGGGTTAGGGGGGGAGACTCTCATCGCTACCTTTTAAATCGGAAACTATAGCTCTAAAGGCATAATGACTCCGGCACTGAAATTTTTAACATATAATGTCAAAGGACTGAATACCCCAAGCAAACGGCACATAATTCTTGATGAGATGGGGAGATATGGGGCCAGTGTGGTTTTCCTCCAAGAAACACATCTCTCTCACAACACAAATACAAAACTGTTTTCAAAAACATACCCTACCTGGTATTATGCCGACACCCCTTCCAGTAGATCGAAAGGGGTCGCTATAGGCTTTACGGGGGATACTCAATTTAAGTTGGAAGACAGAAGAGTAGACCCAGAGGGAAGGTATTTGTTCTTGAGGGGAACCTTGTATGAAACAACTTATACGTTGGCAAATGTTTATGCTCCAAACATAAATCCAATCAAATTCCTGGGGGAGATATTACGAAAGTTGGGGGCCTTCAGTAGGGGCTATGTAATCCTTATGGGAGACTTCAACTTTATCATGGATCCATGTGTAGACAGTTTGTCCGGTGGACAGGGGACAAGGAACGCACAACTAACCTCGATAAAAAATAAACTGCGTAATAAGCAACTGATGGATGTTTGGAGGATCCAACATCCGCAGAAGAGGGATTATACGTTTTTCTCCCCTGTCCACGGGACGTACACGAGACTGGATTACATATTTTTAGAGCATGGAATCCTAGACAGAGTAATACAAACAAAAATTGAGACAATTACACTCTCCGACCATGCCCCAGTTTCAGTGACTCTTGCAGTCCCTGAACATAAACCCCCATCATGCGGGTGGAAACTGAATGAAGAATTATTACGAGACGGGGAAGTGGTGGAGTATGTGAAAAGGGAATTGACAGGATTTTTTATTAACAACGATAACGGGGAAGTCAATGGAGCCAATCTTTGGGAGGCACACAAAGCATTTATTCGAGGGATTCTGATAGGGAAAGCCTCATGGGAAAAAAAAGAGAGGATGAGGAAAGTGCAGGAACTGACGATTGAACTAAATAGCCTGGAACAAAAACATAAGTCAGCTTCGGCCCAAAATAGGGAAATCTATCAAGAAGTGGTAGCAAAGAGAGAGGAACTAAAAGACTGTGTCGACCACGAAGCGAAACAGATATTCAATAGGACAGCAAAAGAACGATACATCTGGGGGAATAAATCCAGTAAGCACTTGGCGAGAATTGTACGAAAACAAAAAACAAAAAATTTCATAGAAAAAATTCAAGGCAAAAATGGAGAGTTTAAATATGTATCACATGACATTGCTTCATCTTTTAAGGAGTATTATGAAGAGCTTTACTCGGTAGACTCTAAGGTGGGTAAAAAAGAGAACCACAAAAAAAAAATATTCGATTTTCTGAGTAGAGCAGGTCTGGAGACCCTGGGTCAGGAGGAAAGAGAGGCGTTGGAACAGCCAATATCTGAAACTGAAATAATGAGGGCTTTGTTGAACTCCTCTGCAGGGAAAAGTCCGGGCCCCGACGGCTTCTCTATTTTATATTACAAAACTTTCAAGGAGATCCTGATCCCTAGACTTCAACAATATATGAACGGCTTGGGTTTGGAATATGCTATGGGGGAGGCTTCCCTGCTAGCAACCATAACTGTCCTTCCAAAAGACGGGAAGGATGGATCGGTGTGTTCCAGTTATAGGCCCATCTCTCTGCTAAATTCCGACACTAAGTTGTACGCCAAAATTCTTGCAGAGAGAATGAAAGGGCATCTGGAGGCACTGATCCATCCCGATCAAGTGGGCTTCGTTCCCGGGAGGGAAGGGAGGGACAATGGAGTGCGGACTCTATTGGCCCTCCAGAAAATGAGGGATTTAGGGGCCCCCAGTCTGCTCTTGTCAATAGACGCAGAGAAAGCGTTTGACAGAGTAGACTGGGGGTTCATGTTTAGTACACTGGAGTATATGGGGTTTGGCCCGATATTTATTCGTCACATTAAAGCTCTTTACGGGCATCCGAAGGCAAAGGTCAAGGTAAATGGAGTCCTTTCCTCATCTTTTGAAATGAGGAACGGAACGAGGCAGGGCTGTCCCCTGTCCCCTCTTCTTTTTATTTTGACCTTAGAGCCCTTATTGTCCTCGATTAGAAGAAATCCGGATATTGAGGGGCTCAGGGTGGAAGGTGAGCCCCACAAGTTGGCTGCTTTCGCCGACGATGTCCTGTTTTATGTGTGCCATCCTCGAAGATCGATGCCCACCCTCTTAGAGATTCTTAGAACATACAGAGCCCTTTCAAATTTTCGGATTAATTCATCAAAATCACACATGCTTAACATTAATTTAAATAAAACGGAGCAGCAGGCCATAAAAAGAGACTACAAATTTGTATGGAAGAAGCGAATAAAATATCTGGGCATAGATTTAGCCAACTCAACTCAAAAACTCTACAGAATAAATTACCTCCCTTTGTTGGATGAAGTTAAAAAAAAGTGCAATGAATATATTAACAGGCCCCTATCTTGGATTGGGCGAGTAAACACCATAAAAATGATGATACTCCCAGTAATAACGTATAAGTTACAAATGCTCCCTATCCCCTTACCTCACCAATATCTTAGGAAGCTTAAATCAATACTGATGAACTTTGTGTGGAAAAATAAAAAACACCGTACCTCTTTACAAATCCTAAAACAGGGTAAGAATCAGGGGGGACTGGCAGTCCCCGATATTATTAGTTATTATCACGCAATTGCACTAATAAGAATACCAGAATGGGGGAAAATAAACACAAATAAAAGATGGGTTCACTTGGAAATGGCTTTGTGTAATGTTCACTTGGGAAAGATTATTTGGAACCCCCCAGGGTTCAGAGCACTAGGGGAACACACACACATTATTACACGGCACTCGTTTAAAATATGGGACAAAATATATAAGAAGTTGAATGGCAATTACAACTCACCTTTAGTAGCACTTAAGGGGAACGACTTTTTCCCACCAGGGAAAAAAGAGATAGGAGGGGATTGGATAATTAAGGAGGAAACACAACTGGGGGATGTGATATTTTCGGGACAACCACTGGCACTAAAAGAATTTAAAAAAAAAGTAGATATATTTAAAATGGATGAGTGGCGGTACCTCCAGATATGCCATTTCGTGAAAAAGCTCCCACAACCGATCAGATCAATTGAAGACCTGACGAAGCTAGAGCAGATATGCACAGCAGTAAACACCAAAAAGACTATATCAAAAATCTATAAGTTACTAATAGAGATGGATAGGCTGGAGGTCCCCCCATTCATCGGGAAATGGGAGAGGGATTTGGGGTCACAGATAGACACGGGGATGGTAAAAAAAATAATGAAGCTTACACATAGTTCGTCAGTAGACATGCGAACAGCGGAAATGAATTACAAATGCTTAATAAGGTGGTATGCGACCCCCGACATAACAAGCAAATTTCAGGAGGGGAGATCCCCCAATTGTTGGAGAGGATGCAATCAGAGAGGATCCATGGGCCACTTATGGTGGGAATGCCAGAAAATCCAAAAATATTGGGAGACAGTTTTGAGATACATCAAAGAAATAACCCTAACAGAAGTGAAGAAAGATCCGTGGGTAGTTCTGTTACACGCAACAGAGATGGGAGGCAGGCAATACGGGAACACACTGGTCCCACATGTTCTTAATGCTGCAAAAAGATTAATCCCCAGGAGGTGGCAAGAGTCGGAATGTCCTTCCATTGGAGAATGGATTGATGAAGTAGAAGTGACTTTTAAGCTGGAATGCGTGAAAGACAATCACGATGTAGATACTCATCCCAAGGGGAAGTGGGAATGCTGGGAAAAATTCAAAAGAACATGGAGTTATGCGGAGGTGCTTCAGAATATAGGGAGTTATAAATGAACTAATTTAAAAAAAAAAAAAAAAAAAAAAAAAAGGTAGCGATGGGAGGAGGGGTTAAGGGAGGGGGAGGGGGGTGGGGGGAAGGAAGGAGGGGGGGGGGGGGAAAGGTGCACACTGATGGGCATACTGATGGGCACATTTTGTTGTGCCCATCATAATGCCCCTTAACATAAAATGTGCCCATCAGGGTGCCCCTTAACATAAATTGTGCCCATCAGAGTGCCCCTTATCATAAAATGTGCCCATCAGCATGCCCCTCATTTTATGTTAAGGGACATGCTGATATGCACATTTTATGTTAAGGGTCACTCTGATGAGCACATTTTATATTAAGGGTCATGCCGATGGGCACATTTTATGTTAAGTGGCACGCTGATGGTAACAACAAAATGTGCCCATCGGCATGCCCCTTAACGTAAAATGTACCCATCAGAGTGCCCCCTAACATAAAATAAGGGTCATGCTGATGGGCACATTTTATTTTAAGGGGGACAAACTGCCGGGGACACCTGAAGTGATGGGAACACCTGATGTAAGGGGGCACTCTGACAGGAATACCTAAAGTAAAGGGGCACTCTGATGGGGACACCTGATGTAAGGAAGCACTCTGATGGGGAACCCTGATGTAAAGGGGCACTCTAAAGGGGACACCTGCGGTAAAGGGACACTCTGATGGGTACACCTGATGTAAAGGGGCACTGTGATGGGGACACCTGATGTAAGGTGGCACTGTGATGGGAACACCTGATGTAAGGGGGCACTCTGATGGGGACCCTGATGTAAAGTGGCACTCTGATGGAGACCCCTGATGTAAAGTGGCACTCTGATGGGCACACCTAATGTAAAGGAACACTCAGATGGGGACACCTGATGTAAAGGGGCACTCTAATGATGGCACCTACTGTAAGGGGGCACTCTGATGAGGACAAATGATGTAAGGGAGCACACTGATGGGAGACACCAGATGTAAGGCACCCATCTGATGAAGAAACCTGATGGGAATACCTGATATAAGGGGGTACCCTGAAGGTGGCAACTGATTTATGTGGGGAGTCTGATGGAGACACCCAATGTAATGAATTACTCTGGTAGGGTTACCTGATGTAAGGGAAAACACTATTGGGGACATTTACATTCACAGATTATTACCAGAGCGTGTGGAGGAAACCGTAAGAAAAGCACCAGAGAGCGCGGCTTGTGCCAAAAAAGGGAAGAAAGACACATACAATCTTTAATGGCACAGACTTGTGATTCGGTCCTCGGCCGTAATTTTTTTTTTAGTGACCAGGCCTCCTTGAATTTTAATTCACCAACCCTGGTCTATGGGAACGTTTGACCATTCTTCCAGAAGCACATTTGTGAGGTCAGGCACTGATGATGGAAGAGAAGGCCTGACTCGCACCCTCCCCTCTAATGGATACTATTTGGAGGTGTTTTTGGTGATATTTAAAAGTGTAAGGTTTATTGTTATATGTGGTTGCAACATATACTGTGTTTCCCCCGAAAATAAGACCTACCCCGATAATAAGACCTACTATGATTTTCGGGGAGGGCTGCAATATAAGCCCTACCACAAAAATAAGCCCTAGTTTAAAGTGGTTGTAAAATGTTAGAATCCACTCTCCTACAGTAGTCTATAATGTAAAATGTCTGTGTTTCCGTTATATAATTGTATCAAATACCTTCGGTACAGCGCTCAGCTGATCTCTGATGCTGTCTTCTTCTCCTGGATGTCAGCGGGGGATCTCGGCCCCCCTCCCTCTGCAGTGCTCTGAGCGGTGGGAGACAGCTCAGGTGGGCCATGGAAGTGCTGATCGGCGATATAAGAAGGTATTTGCACAATTATATTACAGAAACACACACCTTTTACATGATATAATTCTGTAATAGAGAGGATTTTATCATTTTACAACCACTTTATGATGTTCACACTGGGGATTCCTGACAGGCAGGGAGGGAGAGGGGGAGAGAAGGTAACACATTGCATGGAAAGCCCTACCTGTTTTTGGTTGCCAAAAATGTATATAAGACTGGGCTTATTTTTGGGGAAACACGTGTATGTTCTTTCACACATTTTGTCACATTCAAAATACAGTGGGTATAGAACAGAATCACCCCCTTTAAAATAATCACATGTTGTTGCTTTGCAGCCTGAAATGAAGACAGACACAGTTTTTGTTTTATCCAACTGTATTTACTTATAACATCCAAGTAAATTTAGGATAAATAGTCCGCGCTTAGGATAAAGGTAAAGGTATGCAGCCTCCCCTGGATGGACTCCCTAGGGAGCCAATAGTAAATAAAAGTGGTAAAGGGATGATGGCGCTCCCTAATGTAAAAATGTGTATGTGACCACACTACCTAACACACTTAATATGCTATAAATGATATTGGGAATAGATAAGTATGTGAAAGAAATGTGAATATAAAAACCAATAATAAAGTGATTAAGAGATCAGCACTCCATACCAGTCATAGCCATCCAGCCTGGGGACACTCAAAATTAGGTGTGGTACCAGAGGAGAAGCTAATGGGGCTGATCACTTAAATTTATGCAAAAAACAGAGGCAAATCTATAATGTGATAAATTGGAATAAGATGTGTCCACCGACTGCCATCTCACACCAACCTAAATAAAATCAATACATGTGTCACACATATAGTGAAAGGTAAATGTATCTAACTGTAAGTGATTCCGGCAATAAACATAAGATTTGAAGTGAAAAAGTACATAACATGGGCCACATAGAAAAAGTGTGTGAACCCCGTGAAAAAGTATATATGTATATATATACACGTAGAAAGTCCTCCCCGGGTTGGGTGCTCCAAAGGGTATACAAAAATGAAAAAAAGGAAAAAAAGGTATACAAATGTTCAATAATCAGTGACTGTAGTGACTTCGCTGTTGTAGGTAAGGTGACTTCGTGCTGCCCGTATGGTCCCACACTCACCGGAAAATACCACCCCTGCAGGGGTAAAAGGTATAGATGGAAATCCGTCAGTGGTCCCTCTGCCAGCAATGGATCGATATCCAGCTCCTACGTATCCACAGGAATAGTCACAGGATCTAGGTACTGTTATCCAGCATCAGCACTCCATTAAATTCAGAAAAAATGTCCCTCCATGGCAAAAGATAAAAAGAAAAATAGGGGACTCATAGCGCAAAATGTAAAAGCAATTACACTTTATTAAAGTAAAACCAAAAAATAAAAGCAAAAGTTAGGGTTAAAAAGTATATAACAAAGTCCCGGCGGGCTTGCGTAGGGCTTTAAAGCCTAATTGCCCTCTATTACAAATAATGCACAGTGGCCGCTCCGCAGCTTGCGTCCCAGCAGCGTTCCAAGCCTCCTGTGCTAACCGGAAGTGAGGTAAGTACGCCTCACATGCGTTAAAAAAATTATACCAGGTTTCCATGAGGCCAGGGTCATCAATGCTATCATTAGGATGAACATCCCACCTCAACCTTCTAGGTGTCATCTTTTCTCTGATATAAGTTTCAAGGGTGGCAATATCCCACCATACCCTTAGCTGTTTCTCCATAGTATGCTTTAGCTGCTTCATAAGCCCATGCATGTCCTGTGTGTTGGTAACCTGCTCCTGGCTGAACACACCCCCCAGGTCAATCTGCCTGTTAGTCATGTAGCCAAAGATGTCCATAGCTGCAAACACAAGTCACACCCTAGGGTGATCAGAAAAATAAATTTAGGATAAATAGTCTGCGCTTAGGATAAAGGTAAAGGTATGCAGCCTCCCCTGGATGGACTCCCTAGGGAGCCAATAGTAAATAAAAGTGGTAAAGGGATGATGGCGCTCCCTAATGTAAAAATGTGTATGTGACCACTCTACCTAACACACTTAATATGCTATAAATGATAATGGGGATAGATAAGTATGTAAAAGAAATGTGAATATAAAAACCAATAATAAAGTGATTAAGAGATCAGCACTCCATACCAGTCATAGCCATCCATCCAGTGATCAGCCCCATTAGCTTCTCCTCTGGTACCACACCTAATTTTGAGTGTCCCCAGGCTGGATGGCTATGACTGGTATGGAGTGCTGATCTCTTAATCACTTTATTATTGGTTTTTATATTCACATTTCTTTCACATACTTATCTATTCCCAATATCATTTATAGCATATTAAGTGTGTTAGGTAGAGTGGTCACATACACATTTTTACATTAGGGAGCGCCATCATCCCTTTACCACTTTTATTTACTATTGGCTCCCTAGGGAGTCCATCCAGGGGAGGCTGCATACCTTTACCTTTATCCTAAGCGCGGACTATTTATCCTAAATTTATTTTTCTGATCACCCTAGGGTGTGACTTGTGTTTGCAGCTATGGACATCTTTGGCTACATGACTAACAGGCAGATTGACCTGGGGGGTGTGTTCAGCCAGGAGCAGGTTACCAACACACAGGACATGCATGGGCTTATGAAGCAGCTAAAGCATACTATGGAGAAACAGCTAAGGGTATGGTGGGATATTGCCACCCTTGAAACCTATATCAGAGAAAAGATGACACCTAGAAGGTTGAGGTGGGATGTTCATCCTAATGATAGCATTGATGACCCTGGCCTCATGGAAACCTGGTATAATTTTTTTAACGCATGTGAGGCGTACTTACCTCACTTCCGGTTAGCACAGGAGGCTTGGAACGCTGCTGGGACGCAAGCTGCGGAGCGGCCACTGTGCATTATTTGTAATAGAGGGCAATTAGGCTTTAAAGCCCTACGCAAGCCCGCCGGGACTTTGTTATATACTTTTTAACCCTAACTTTTGCTTTTATTTTTTGGTTTTACTTTAATAAAGTGTAATTGCTTTTACATTTTGCGCTATGAGTCCCCTATTTTTCTTTTTATCTTTTGCCATGGAGGGACATTTTTTCTGAATTTAATGGAGTGCTGATGCTGGATAACAGTACCTAGATCCTGTGACTATTCCTGTGGATACGTAGGAGCTGGATATCGATCCATTGCTGGCAGAGGGACCACTGACCGATTTCCATCTATACCTTTTACCCCTGCAGGGGTGGTATTTTCCGGTGAGTGTGGGACCATATGGGCAGCACGAAGTCACCTTACCTACAACAGCGAAGTCACTACAGTCACTGATTATTGAACATTTGTATACCTTTTTTTCCTTTTTTTCATTTTTGTATACCCTTTGGAGCACCCAACCCGGGGAGGACTTTCTACGTGTATATATATATACATATATACTTTTTCACGGGGTTCACACACTTTTTCTATGTGGCCCATGTTATGTACTTTTTCACTTCAAATCTTATGTTTATTGCCGGAATCACTTACAGTTAGATACATTTACCTTTCACTATATGTGTGACACATGTATTGATTTTATTTAGGGTGGTGTGAGATGGCAGTCGGTGGACACATCTTATTCCAATTTATCACATTATAGATTTGCCTCTGTTTTTTGCATAAATTTAAGTGATCAGCCCCATTAGCTTCTCCTCTGGTACCACACCTAATTTTGAGTGTCCCCAGGCTGGATGGCTATGACTGGTATGGAGTGCTGATCTCTTAATCACTTTATTATTGGTTTTTATATTCACATTTCTTTCACATACTTATCTATTCCCAATATCATTTATAGCATATTAAGTGTGTTAGGTAGTGTGGTCACATACACATTTTTACATTAGGGAGCGCCATCATCCCTTTACCACTTTTATAACATCCAAGTGGAAGATATAACACCAACTTGTCAGAATTTTTTTTATTAATTAATTTTTAAAAAAATAGAATCACTTAGCTTAGTAAAAGGATCACCCCCTCCTAAAAATGACTTGTAAACTCAACCAGGTGTAGCTAATCACCTTCTCAATGGCACACACAGCCATTTTATGTTCAACTGTGATCAGCTGTGGTCATTTTGATTGGCTCAGCATGAGAAGAGCTTTCCTGGAGTATTTCAGTCCCTGATAGTGCAACTGAAGCAAACAATCAACTATGGGTGGAAAGGCACTGTCAAAAGATCTCCAGGATAAAGTTGTGGACAGGCACAAGTCAGGAGATGTATACAAAAAAAATCAAAGGCTTTATCAATGCCTAGAAGCACACTGAAGTCTATTATTAAGAAGTGAAAGATATTTGGTACAACACAGACCCTCCCTGGATCAGGGCATCTTTCCAAACTGGACAAAAGACCCCGGAGAAAACTGGTCATAGAGGCTACCAAGAGGCCTAAAGAAATCGTAAGGAAGTTGCAGGAATTTATGACAAAGTGTGGTCATTGGGCAGTGCTGATCCTGACCTCCCTGGGGCCCTGAGCAAAATTCTGCTAAGGGGCCCTCTACCTGACCCGTGATGCCGTGAGCTATGGAAACCATTTGCCATTGCCACCACAGTCACACCTGACACTTCAGTGCTCCCAATACAAGCCTCCCTCCTTTAAACAAAACAGTCAAAGAATAAGTACAACAATATAGAACAGGCATGTATATAATATATATATATATATATATATATATATATATATATATATATATATATATATATCTTTACATATCTGAGTGTGGATCCCCCACTTACATCAGGGTCCCCAGAGAGCCCCTCCTTACACCAGGGTCCCCAGAGAGCCCCTCCTTACACCAGGGTCCCCAGAAAGCCCCCCCTTACACCAGGGTCCCCAGAGAGCCACCCCTTACACCAGGCTCCCCAGAGAGCCACCCCTTACATCAGGGTCCCCAGAGAGCCCCTCCTTACACCAGGGTCCCCAGAGAGCCCCTCCTTACACCAGGGTCCCCAGAGAGCCCCTCCTTACCCCAGGGTCCCCAGAGAGCCACCCCTTACATCAGGGCCCCCAGAGAGCCTCTCCTTACATCAAGGTCCCCAGAGAGCCCCTCCTTACATCAGGGTCCCCAGAGAGCACCCCCCTTACATCAGGATCCCCAGAGAGCACCCCCCTTACATCAGCTTGCGTAGTCCGCGTATAGGGCGGATCGGCTCTGTCATTGGGGTTGATTTACTAAAGGCACAAAACTCTGCAAGTGCAACTGCTCCAGAGCTTAGTAAATGAGCAGAAGCTCTACTGACTTCAATCATCCAATCATGTGCAAGCAAAGTGCACAGTCTATTTGCCTTTAGTAAATCAACCCCATTTTGTGCATGTGACAACAATATCACAAATCCTCCACAAATGTGGCTTGTATGGGAGGGTTGCAAAAAAAAAGCCACTCCTCGAGAAAAGCCACATGACTGAGCTTTGCCAAAACGCACCTTGAAGATTCTGATGCCACATGTAAAAAGGTGTTATGATCAGATGAGACTATAATGTAATTCTTTGGCCTCAACACCAAACAATATGTCTGGTGGAAATCCAATACAGCTCACCATCCAAATAACACCATTCCTTCAGTAAAGCATGGAGGGGGTAATATCCTGATGTGGGGGGTGTCTTTCTGCAGCAGGGACTGGAGCACTTGTCAGGATAGAAGGAAAAATCGATGGGGCAAAATACCATCAAGTTCTTGATGAAAATCTGCTGCCCTCTGCCAGAAAGTTGTCAATGGGACGAAGGTTTACCTTACAACATGACAATGACCCAAATCACTGAATCACCCAAATCACTGAAAATTGATCACACCTGAAGTACTGATGCCCTAGCTCATTTCTTGAGACCCTAACAAGTCAGCAAAGTACAAATACCCCCCAAGTGACCCCTTTTTGAAAAGTAGACATTCCAAGGTAGTTAGAAGCATGGTAAGTTTTTTGAAGTTGTAATTTTTCCCCACAATTCTTTGCAAAATCAAGATTTTTTTATCTTTTTTTTTTTCACAAAAGTGTCATATTAGCAGGTTATTTCTCACACACAGCATATGCATGCCACAAATTACACCCAAAAATAACATTCTACTACTCCTCCTGAGTATGGCAATACCACATGTGTGAGACTTTTGAAGGCCCTGGAGCACCAGGACAATGGAAACGCCCAAAAAATTACCCCATTTTTGAAAGAAAACAAGGTATAATCTATGAGGCATATAGAGTCTTTTGAACATGTCATTTTTTTCTACAAGTTTTTGGAAAATGTGGAAAGAAAATGAAAACAAATTATTTTTTTTTTTTACACAAAGTTGTCCATTTATACAATATTTCTAACACATAGCCACATGTACATACCAAAAATTACACCCCAAAACTTTGTCTGCTACTCCTCCTGAGTATGGCGATACCACATACAGAGGCCCAACATGCAGGGAGCACCCATCAGGTATTCTATGGGCATACATTTCAAATCTAATTTGACTACCTATTACACTTTGAGGCACTCTAGTGGCACTGTAGTGGCATGGATGCGAACTGATGTGGCATGGATAAGCCTTAGATGGGGATGGCTGAGTATGGATGGGGTGGCTGAGTATGGCTGGGTGGGTATGGCTGAGTGTGGATGGGATGGCTGGGTATGGATGGGATGGCTGGGTATTGTTGAGTATGGCTGGGTGGGTATGGCTGAGTATGGATGGGATGGCTGGGTATTTCTGAGCATGGATGGATGGATGAGTATTTCTGAGCATGGATGGATGGATGCGTATTGTTGAGCATGGATAGATGGATGAGTATTTCTGAGCATGGATGGATGGATGAGTATTGCTGAGCATAGATGGATGGATGAGTATTGCTGAGAATGTATGGATGAGTATTACTGGGCATGGATAGATGAGTATTTCTGAGCATGGATGGATGGATGAGTATTTCTGAGCATGGATGAGTATGGGTGGGATGAGGCTGGAATGGGCACAGATAGGCGATGTGGACACTACACATCCAGCCCACAGCGCTGCTGCACCTAAACTCTCCCCTCGCACTGTACCAATAGGTACGGGAGGGGAAAGATGAACTGGACATAACGCTGGTTTGTTTACAAACGATCAAATGACGGAGAGATCACGTGGTAAATGGGCGTTTACCTTGATCTGTGATGCGCCGGGTCTGGTCACGGATATTCCTGGGTGCGCGCCCCAAGGGGCGCGTGGGAGCAAGATTCTGGGAGGAAGTTCATGGACGCCCTCCCAGAATAAGCCGACTACGCTGCATCTATTGGCTATGGCCCGGTCGGCATGCGGTTAAAGGGGAGTGATTCTTTTCTATACCCATTGTATTTTGTCTTTATTGGCAGAGAGTCTAAAAGTAGCATCTGTCTTTATAATCATATGCATTCTTAGTGTTATTAACACTTAAAGTAGCAGCTCCAAATTACATATGGGAGTTTTAGGTTGACGCTCCCTTATATATTTTTTTCAAATATTTTACGCTATAGTGGTCTCTTAACCTCATCACATATTTCATAATAGAAAAAAAATTTTCTCTAGCTTTCATTCCTTTGTGTGAACTTGATACTATAGAAAGCTGGCAAGCTTCAGCTTGGATACCTAAAGACTTTACCTGGTTGACCTAATAACATAAACTTAGGCAGAATGTCAAACGTCATCCTTTGCTAGGATAGTCTGACTAAAACTATAAAAATAATAAAACTTTAATAAAACTATAAAAAGTTCATAGTATTTTCATGTGATGAAATGTTTCATTTGGAGTGACGTCCTTTGGATCAATTATTATAACCATGGGAACCAGCTTCACTAAGTGAGGAATGGATATCAAACCAATATAATGGCTGCCGGTCTCCCTTATGGGAATAAAACTATGGTCGAGGAGACATGTTTATCCAACCAAAAAATTGGCCGCCATGCGGTATTTGATTGGCCGACTAGGGGGGAGGTGACCATTTTCTTGTATATAAGGACGGCTCTTCTAACCGGAAATTAGGTCCTTGATGATGCCCTGTGGGAGGGCGAAACGCGTTGACGCAATTTCCATTTCCAAGTCTACACGATGTCACTTCCGGTTTTCGATGGAACATACGCCAGCGGCGCTTCCCATTGCAATCCTTTGCTAAACTCATGCTTGTTTTAACCTAACGTTTGTTAGTACCTTTTTTTATCTGCGCAATAAACACCTTTACCAAGCAGTACTTCATTATAGTCCCCTTCCTTTATGTTGTTTTTGGGCACTATGATCCACGCTTGATTGTCATGAGCATTCGAGATCTTCCTGGTATCCGGATGTGAATTTTTCATCCCTGGCCAACACTCTAAGCCTGAACGACCCCTAGACTGAAAAGCTGGGGGTCCATTCCATCTGGTGAGTGGGGACACAGGAGGGAGTGTTGCGCACTTCGAGTTTTGGAGCATGATCGCACTTTATAAATTGTAGCACATCATTCACCAATATATGGGAATTCACCTACTTATGAATTGGTTTCACTGTACTTATTGATACATTATTCGCACTATTGTGAGCGCTGTAATTAATTCATTTTATTTTAGTCTGACTTTTTACGTTTACTGACATCTCCATAGACCAACAAACCATTGCTCTTTCCCAAGCTTGACAATTATCTATCTGTAATAAATTTAATATCAAACAATAAATTGGGAAATACTAATGCGAAATGTACTGCTATGTAAATGTCATATATTAAAATAACAAGTGCATAAAAAATGTGGAACTGCTACAACCACTAGTTTTGCAAAACTCTAACCACAAAAAACAATATTCATAAATAAAAATGGTGCACTGTTATAAATAAAAAAGCACCACAAAACTTATGTGAAACTTATAATTACAACCATATAGTATCATACATATACTTTTACGTGAGTTAACATTTTTTTTTTTAAACAGAGTAGATGTGAGTTAACATTTAGTGCTGTCATACACATAGAACAATCATATTAAATGCCCAAAAGCTCCTTTGTTATAATGGAGTGAAATATGAATCCTAAGCACAGATAAAAATTCAACTTCACAGGCTCATATCAAACGATGCAGTATATCAAAGATGATTCCATCCATAGGGGGACAGTGATATGTCAGAAAGCCATCACACGACACCGTTATGCTTTGCCTTTTTGTACATTAACACTCTGGTGTGGCTCCAATCTGGTTCTACTCCTCTTATGGTAGATTTTTTTTTTTAAATAAAAGGGTAGGCTCTGCTGGAGGATGGATACTCGGAATACAAAGGAATAGGCTTATAGAGTAATATGCCTTTAAAACAGTCTCTTTTAATATGGTTTAAAACACTTACCTATACATTATTTCCACATAGCATGTAAAACACAATCCCAGGACAGTGAATCCCCTCCTCACTGCAATACTTCCATGTCCCGGAGACACCGGAAGTGACGTCACTGGTTCCGACCGACACACTGCGTCACTGGTCACATGACTGCCTCAAGGTCCCTACTTCTGAGGTGAACAGATGACCCTATGTTGACAGGGTCACTTTAAAGCAGCCTCTTTCTTCCCTGAAGGGTCTCAAGGACCCCCTACTAAAAATGATTACATCTACACTTTACAGTAAAATAGCATGATCGGTAAGCTGTTAAAACTTTTAAATAAAATAATAAAAAATATGATAAACTTAGAATATATGACTCCCAGGACCAATGAAATAATAATCATGAAAACGTACAATAATGTCCAGAAAAGAAACACAGGCTGTGAAACTTGTGGCATTCCCTTTACTCTAGTCATTGGAAAAGTGTCTCGAAAAATTAGTTGTTAGTGGAGAAATGCCTTTTTTTTTTTTTTTTTAATATATCGTATTTATCGGCATATAACACGCACATTCATTTTAAGAGGGAAGTTTCAGGAAAAAAACTTACATTTTAAATAAGGAACTTTGAAGCAAAATAAGGATCAATGCCCATCTGCAGCCTCACCATTGCCTCAATGCAGCCTGATCAATGCCCATCTGCAGCCTCACAAGTGCCATCAATGCAGCCTCATCAGTCCACATCAATGCAGCAGCCTCACCATTGCCATCAATGCAGCAGCCTCACCATTGCCATCACTGCAGCAGCCTCACCATTGCTATCAGTGCAGCCTGATCGATGCCTATCTGCAGCCTAGAGGGGACAGGGAGGGAGGCATTTGAGCGCTGACAGATTACATCCAGTGAGAATCTCCTATGTTAGACAGAACAGTGGTCCAATGGCTGCCCAGGAGACGGGACTTCCTATTACAGAGGCTGCCAAGTAAACAGGAGATTCTCACTGTATGTAATCTGACTGCGCTCATACCGCCCCCCTCCCTGTCCCCTCTGAAAATGGAAGTATTGGCGTATAACACGCACACGCTATTTGCACCCAATTTTAATGGTAAAAAAGTGAGTGTTATACGCCAATAAATACAAGTAGTTGCTTTTTTATTGACTTTTACAATAGAAAAACATAAAAAAGGTAAGCACAGAAGTGCCAACAATGTGAAAGCAGAGTCATCAAACAAAGGATACTCATCACGAAAGACCAATCAAATCCCCTAGAGCAGTGAGAGAAGGGCAATGTGTACTCAAATGAAGGTGGTATGTCCAGGGGCTGATACCCAAAATTAAGTATGAAGAATAGACTCCACAAGCTGGAAAAATTTCCCAATAAATTGTACATATTGATATAGAAGCACTGGGGCTTGGATACTCTCCAACATACAAAGAAGGAGAAATAAGAAGTTAAAATTGTTAAAAAGTCAAATCATTTTTATCTTAATGCATTCCCTGCATTAAGGTAAAAAATTCCCCACTGCCTGTTCCTTCCCCCATCCAACCCCACCCTAACACTTACCTGAGCCCTTTCTTAATCCAGCACTGTGCCCATCTGCAGCAGCAGGTCTCTCTTACTCGTCTCTTAAGACAGACTGAGAGTAACAGGAGCCATTGGCTCATGCTGCTGTTGACCCAAATCTTGTGAGAAGAAAGTTTCTATGGACACATACAGTCCAGCTCTGGAGTGCGCCTGCAAGTGTGCCACCATAGCAAGCAGCTTGCTATGGGGGCACATGGAGAAGAGGAGGAGCAGAGAGCACCGATGGGAGACCCCAGAAGAAGGGGTAAGGGGCCGCTCTGTGCAATACCACTGCACAGAGCAGGTAAGTATAAGCCTCTTTTTTTTGGGGGGGGGGGGGGGTGGCTTTACAACGGCTTTAATAATTAGAATTAAAGTGCTATTGTAGCTTACACCTTGTTGCTGTCTAGGCAGAGTAGATAAAAACACAAAAGAAAAAAGAGAGGGAGTAGGAAAAAGGGATATATAGAGAGGGGAAAGAGTGTCTAGACACATAGAGGGTCCAGGAGGCCACTCATGCAAAGTAGCTCTTTGTCAAAGTGTTGGGGATATTTGAAGCCAAGCTCCCTATTTCCCTGTGGTTTTCCTGAGTATTATTCATTCTTGCCAACAGTAGCTTCATAATATGTATGTCTCTGATGTGGTTGATGAGCTGAAGTTTAGACAGAACAGGGGTGCTTGTTTCCAACTAAGCACAATGAAGCACCTACCAGAATTTAGGATATGTGAGATAAGCTTATTCACCAGTACAACACGTACAAGTTTTGCCCACCTGACTTTTAAAGAGTCTCGCTTCCTCAGGGGAGGCGCAGGTAGGTATCTGGAGATAAAAATAAATCAATGAATGATAATAATAAACAAAAATAAAAAATAAAATTAAAAAATATTTATTTATTTATTTGTTTATTATTATTATTACATTAGCTCTCATTGTCTGTCTAAGCTTATTCACCAATCTTGAGGTCGGGAAATGCCTTTTCTCTTTGTTGGCCAGTGAAGATATGCCCCCTTGTGTTGGTAATAAGTGTAGACATGACCCCTTGACGTTGCAGGTCGGTGGGAAATTGTCCCCTTACATTGGTAGTCATTGGAGTGGGAGATTGATCTGTCTTGTTCGCTGTTCAAGGAATCCCCAGCAACCTCTGGAGGAACCTTCAAGAATCTTCAAGTTCCACAGAACCCTAGTTAGGAAAGCCTGCTTTAAAGTTTGGAAAATGAGTGCTGATATAGATAACATTTCTAAGCTAAAACTTCAAACAAACTCCTTCTGTCTTGTACATAGTTTACTAAAGAACTCTCACAGCCTTTGTTCTTCTAATCTACGCCTTTTACAGCCTGGTCCATGGTAATATTTTTCCACCTAAAGGCAAAATGAGTTGAATATTATCTTCATCTAACATTAAAACCAGATTTGTTAGGTAATGTCTCCCGAGTTGGCGGAGTTATAATTACAGAGAGTATACGGTATGTGCCTATTAACCTCTCAGTCACCGTTTAACATTGTGGCAGTATGTTGGCTAAGGGACCATTGAATAAAGTTGCAAGCTCTGCAGGTATTTATAAATTACAATGTTTAACTTTTACTTTCACACAAAACCTTGCATTGCTTGAAAGGCTGGAACTCAGTTCGCCTGCTAATTTTATTCCGCCTGGAACAATATTGCTCAGCGGGGTCTCTAGCACGGCCTGTACTCCTGTCCTGATTACAATAGCTCGATCAGACGAGCTTCCTGAGCTGTCGCGCATATAATAAATACTTTTATTGCTATGCTAGACATTGCAAATGCTAGGCAAAGTTGAGTACAGCATACACCCGCCAATCAAAGGTTTATGCCTGTTGTGTTGCTTTTCTTAGATAGTCCTTATGACACAGGTCAGTATTATAGATATTATAGTAAGATCAGCAGCCTCTCTAAAGCAAACATTACATGAAAAACTAGGCAAATGATGTGTAAATAAGTCAGCTGATATGCATGGTTGATCAATGGGGTGCCATGCCCACATAGGGGGTCTGCAGGCTCAGCAGGGAGCACAGGACTGAACATATTCTGTACGAGGATATGGCCAGACACCTCTGCACTGGTAATTTGGGCCCTGGTCTCTAAGGCCTCATGCACACTGGACGTCATAAAAATATCAGTAGCGTTACAACGTTGAAAACGTTAGTTTTTCCGCGATTTTCTGCTTTTTTGCATTCTTCTGCCCTATTGTGTGCCAAAACCACTTCAATAAATGCCTTGCACATTGGGTCCTGTGTTCTCAGTCTCAGTGAGTTGTCTCTCTGCATTCCTAGTTCTTCATAGTCCACTATAAATCTATTTATTGGATTTTTTAACCACTTGCTTACTGGGCACTTAAACCCCCCCTCCTATCCAGACCAATTTTCAGCTTTCATCGCTGTCGCATTTTGAATGACAATTGCGCGGTCATACAACACTGTAATGAAATTTTTATCATTTTTTTCCCCCCAAAAAGAGCTTTCTTTTGGTGGTATTTGATTACCTCTGCGATTTTTATTTTTTGTTAAAAAAAATTTAAAAGACCGAATTAAAAAAAAAATTTTTTTTTTTTTTATTTTGTTATAAAAATTTTAAATGGGTAATTTTTGTCCGTCATTGATGTACGCTGATGAGGCGGCAGTGACGGGCACCGATAGGTGGCAGTGATGGGCACTGATGGGTGGCAGTGATGGGCACAGATGGGTTACACTGATAGGCAGCACTTTTAGGTGGCACTGATTGGCAGCACTGGTGGGCATTGATAGGTGGCACTGGTGGGCATTGACAGGTGGCACTGGTGGGCATTGACAGGTGGCACTTATGGGCATTGACTGGCACTTATGGGAATTGAAAGGTGGCACTTATGGGCATTGTCAGGTGGCACTTATGGGCATTACATGAGGCATAATTGCCTCTGACTTTTAGGGACCGATGTCCCTTTAAAATGAGCTGGTGATCGGCTTTTTTTTTTCAACACAGTTAGCCCCTTGACCGCCCCTCAGTGTTAACCCCTTCTCTGCCAGTGTCATTTTTACATTGATCAGTGCATTTTTATAGCACTGATCAAGGTATGCTGGACCTTCGGAGCGCATGCGCTGGTGACGTAACTGGCTGCATCCCGTGTGAATATCTCCTGAACAGTGCACATTTAGGCATAGCTCCCAACTGTCCCTGATTTTGAGGAACTGTCCCTGATTTGGAGCAATGTCCCTCTTTCCTCCTCATTTGTCCCTCATTTTGGTCTGATCTATATAGTTGTATATAAAATGCACTATTTATCTTTCAAAAAGTGTTTCCCAGTGCTAAACCTTTCATCCAAATTCTAAATTGCTGTATTTGTAAATTTTAAAAGTCAATACAAAGGAATAGTAGTGGTAAAAAAATAATAATAATAAAATTAACCTTTTCTTTGGTTAATTCACCTTTAAGGGTGTGTGGCAAGGGGTGAGGCAGGGGGCGTGTCCTATGCCTACATACATTTGCCAGTAGGTGTCCCTCATTCCCATCTCAAAATGTTGGGAGGTATGCGTTTAGGAGATATTCGTTCTGCCTTATTATAGGCTTACCTGTAGGTAAAAATCACCAAGCAGGCTTTACTACCACTTGAAGTGGTTAAAGTATAATTAAAGACAAAACTTATTTTTTTAGCTTAGATTTGAGAGGGATTAGAACACCTGTCATGTTTTTATTGCTGTCTGTACCCTCATTAGGGAAATTCACCCTATTTGTCATGTTTACCTTTATTATTGAAAATGAAAGTAAAAGAAAATCCCATATTTTGGCCCAGAACAGTAGAGGAAAGATATTCCAATGGGGACATGAGTTCTGGTGAGAACCAGGGATTTCCTCAGTTTGGAGGGAGTTCTTCTCACTTCCTGTTTTGCCTATGGGACAGGAAGTGAAATCTTCCCAATAAACCTGAAAGAAGTGATAAACCTCCCTTACATTATCCCAAGGGAAAAAAAACGGTTTTGAGTTTAGTTCTACTTTAGGTGCACACTTCTTTTCCTTTTGTTTGGTTGTTATAAATTATCTGACTTGTATATGAACTATAATTTTAGGTTGGCCCATGTATTCCTAATGGGAGGAAGATGTGTTAAAATGTCCTTATGACCAGCACAGAGAGAAGTCTTTGTTAAACAATGACACTGCTCCCTCTTGTGGCAGGAGCTGGAACACATTTTTGATATCCTAAGATCCCTATCTCACAACTGCCAGAATGATTGTCACAAATGTGAACAGGCCATTTTCAACATGTATGTCCATACGGTGGATGACAATTTTCGTGAGCAATAGCAATGAGCTGGTAAAATCCAGGCAAGACAATCCTTTCCTTTGCTAATATCAGTCTTTCAGGAAGAGTCTGCACAGGTTACAGGGTTCCCAAAAACATACAATCATGGGGTGGGGGGGGACTGAACCTCTAGTGGAATTAGGCACTCCAACCAAAAGTGGGGGCGGGTACCAAAACTAGGTACCTGCTCCCCTCCAAAAAACAAATTGTCCAAATGTGTTAGAGGAGGGTGGGAGGAGGACATAACACAGAACTTCCCTTTTAGGGTGAGGTTCTGCTTTAATTGCACTGATAAATATGGCATTATCTAACTGCACCCTGCTTAACCACTTCAATACCTGGCACTTCCCCCCCCCCCCCCTTCCTGCCCAAGCCAATTTTTAGCTTTCAGCGCTGTCGCTGTTTAAATGACAATTGCGCGGTCATGCTACACTGTACCCAAACAATTTTTTTATAATTTTGTTCCCACAAATAGCGCTTTCTTTTGGTGGTATTTGATCACATCGGGGGGGGGGGGGGGTTATTTTTTGCTAAACAAATAAAAAAAAGACCGATTTAAAAAAAAAAAAAAATCGTTTTTCTTTGTTTCTGTTATAAAATTTTGTAAATAAGTACATTTCCTCCTTCACACTGGTGGGCATTGATGAGGCTGCACTGACGGGCACTGATAAGGTGGCACTAATGAGCACAGGTGAGGTGGCACCAATGAGGTGGCCCTGATGATGGGCACTGATATGCAGCACTGATGGGCACTCATAGGTGGCACTGATGGACACTGATTGGCGGCACTGGAAGGCTGCACTGATGGGTACTTATGGGTGGTACTGATGGACACTATAAGGTGGGCACTGATGGACATGATGAGTGGCACTGATTTACACTGATAGATGGCACTGATGGGCATCGCTGCTATTGAGGCACTGACAGGTATTGCTGGTGGGCACTGATTGGCATTATGTATGGGCAAACATTGGCATCATGTGTGGGCACACATTGCCACCCATGGCCACCAGAGATGCCATACCTGGTGGTCATCAGTGGTGGCCATCCCTGGTGGTCCTGGTGGCATCCCTGATGGTCCTGGACGGGCATCCACGCGGGGGGGGGGGGGGCTATGCTGGTAAACAATCAGCACAGACCCACCCTGTCAGAGACTCTTTACGTAGATCAGAGTTGCGGTGTGTCAGACAGACATGCCGCAACAACGATCACTGCGATGTGCGCCCCCAGGGCCGCGCTGTGGCTTGTTGTCCTGATCACGTCATATGACGTCCAGTCAGGACATCGCAACCACTTTGCCGCTGTCATTCTGCTATATGGCGGGTGGCAAGTGGTTAAGTGCCCTTTCAGAAGGAGGGTCCAGTGCAGCAGGGTCAACCGGACTGCCCTGAGCTCCAATAGGTTGAATGGGAGCTTTGTTTCCTCATATTACCCTTTTCCTTGGACTGTCGGGAATTGAAACACTCCTCCCCAGCCTGAGAAATTTGTGTCCATTGTGATAACTTTGCAGTGATAAGTAAGGAAAGTCCACTGTTAAGCCTCGTACACACCAACCCAACGGGCTGACCGAAAAAAAAAAAAACTGACAGCTCAGGTCTGAGCCGCTGTACTAACAATATGATGTAAGTAGAGCGATCTCCCCACCGGTTCTATTGTGTTCTGACAGGGGGAAGGCCCCCCTGCCAGAACACGCCGGTCAGCAGACCTTTTTCGATCATGAACTGGCTGACATTCACAGGGGCCGAATGGAGGCCAGTTTGGGAATGAAAGAGGCCCAAAGCTCTTATGGAGAATCCCATTGTGGGATGTCTATTGGCTCGCAATTCTCAAGCATGTGCTCTTAGAGAAAGAACTTTCTTTAACGGGAGAAGGACTTTTGCTTGGGATGTTTCCAGGACCAGACCCAAGTATTTCCGGGGGAAGGGAGGGTTGGTGTGCAGATTTGTTGAAATTGATCACCCAAACCAGGCAAATGCCTGGAGTATCTGAATTGTCTTGTGGACATTTTCTGCTACCTGGGGAAGATGAGCCCTTCAGAAGAAGGTTATCTAGATAGCCTGTTACTTGGATGCCCAGAGTTCTGAGAAGGGGCAGAGGATAGACTGTAGGGCAGTGCAACAAACTGGAAGTGGCTGTCTGCCACTGTGAAGCGCAGAAAGAGCTGATGAGGTGCGTACGTGGAAACATGCAGATAGGCATCTTGGATATTCATGGATGCCGTGTATTCCCCTTGCTCCAGGGAGGCAATTACCGATCTTGCAGATTACATGTGAAGGATGTGTAAGGATTACAATTGAAGGAATTATTTGAGGGATTGTAAGTCATGGGTAGAAACCTATGAACGTGTCTTGTGGAAATACTAGCATAACTCATCCCTACGACAAGAGACAGCTGAGAACTCACGAACTGGGGTAGGGTTATAGGGGAGGCACCCAGTGGGCATATCCTTTAAAGCTGTGGTTCTCAACTCCTGTCCTCAGGACCCACTAACAGGCCAGATTTTAAGTATTACTTTGGGAAGATGCAGACTAGAATACTGCAATCACTGAGCGACAAATTATATCACCTGTGATGTATTTCAGTTATCTTGCAAACCTGGCCTGTTAGTGGGTCCTGAGGTGAGGAGTTGAGAACCACTGCTCTAAAGCTTTGCCAATTACCAATCACCTAAAGATCAGTGTTGGTCATCTTACTTTAAAAAAGTAATTAGTTAAGTTACAAATTACTTCTCCCAAAAAGTAATTGCGTTAGTAAATCAGTTACTACATTGAAAAAGTAATTAGTTACGCAGCAAAGTAACTGTGACTTTTTTTTTTTTAATATTCTATACGTGTAACTAAGGGGCGGGTCTAGTATTACTGTAACCAAGGGGCGCATTTATTATTATTGTTATATATCGTGTAACCAAGGGGCTGCTCTATTATTACTCTAACCAAGGGGCAGATCTGTTATAGCGTGTAAGCAAGGGGCGGGTCTATTATTATTATATCGTGTAAGGGGCGGATGGCTACAGAAGAGGGCGAATGTTAAATTAATGGGCAGAGCTCGATATATAACAATAATAATAAATGCGCCCCTTGGTTACAGTAATACTAGACCCGCCCCTTAGTTACACGATATACGCCCCTTGCAGAGTAGCACGAGCATCAGGAGCGTGCGGCATGTTAACTGCGCCTGCGCACTCAAAGCTGTTTAGGTTCGGAAATTTTCGGAAGCTCCGTAGTCCTTCGTACTGCGCAAGTGCTGCGCCTGCACAGTACAGGGGGTCCTTATCCGGCGGGGGAACTTTTTCGGCAGGACACCGGAATTACACTACTGCCATCTAGTGGCGGTAGATGTAATTGGGGTAACTAAGCCAAAGTAATGGGAACTGAGTTACCATGAGGGGAAAAGTAATCAGTTAGATTACTCGTTACCCTCTAAAGTAACTGCGTTAGGTAACTCAGTTTATTTTAACTCAGTTACTTACATCACTGCTAAAGATACATGCCTATAACCCGGGGTGGATGAGGGGTGCATGAGGTGGTATGGAGGGTGGCTAAGGCAGTATGAGGGGTAAGTGAGATGGTGGGGGTGGGAAGACATTTTTTCAGGTACCAACAGCAGGATATTCAGCTCACCTGAATCCCTCTGGTCAGCCTGGAACATCTGTGCAGAGCCTGCCCTGTGTGCCAATTTCCTACCTACAGTGATGTCATTCCCCGGCCGGGAAGGTCTGATGAGGGAAGTTCCATTCTTGTCCTTTTCCTTTTCTGAATGTCAGGGCCTGGGGATGGGGCAAGCATGTGATTGATTGCTAGGACCACTGTTTCCTAAAAAACAATCACGTGTTTGCCCTGCCCCCAGGCCCTGACTTTCAGAGATGAAGCAGGGCAAGAACTGAGGAGGGGAAAGTCTGGGGACCCCACTGCCGCTCCGCATATATTCTCTGATAGATCTGATCGCCGAGGCTGAGTGGAGCAGGTTCCATGCGGCATTATTGACTAACTAGGCATTTGGGCTGGGTGCTCTGGGCAGGGTTCAGTCAACCCTTCCTTATCTACGTCCCTGCAACGGAGAGTAGGGAAACCAGTAGCCGTGGCTGCGCCCTAGGCAGCTGCTTGTTTAGCCTAGCAGTAGCGCCAGCCCTGCCCATGGTGTATAAATACTCTGCCTGTGTTCTCTGCGTGCTGAACAGCTTAATTTATTTTCTCAATGTTATCACTCATTTTATTCTTTATTTCGGGGTCAGTGAGGTCATTTTAACATTTAAGCTGGAGTTTTACATTATAACATTAATTTGAACACTAGCAGCTTTGTCAAAAAACATGTTTAGCTAATTAATAAGCTGCTTTCTGTCTAAGCCTGCTTTTCTTGATGACAGATTTCCTTTTACAATTAAGGATTAAGCCCACCCGAAACGGATAGTTTTGGGTGGATGCCACTGGAATAAAATAACCGCTTGCTTTATAGATAGATGCCAGCATGGTGAAATTCTGCTTGCTTCTTCTACCTCTCATGGACTCTAAATATTAGATCTCCCATCTCAGGCCCTCCTTTCACCTTTTGACTCACTGCCAAAGCAGTTATCAGTATCACCCTCCTGCAGAGGGATTCCCCGTGTAATCACTTTTATATCTTACGGTGGGAGCGTGACACTGTGGCTCAGCTTGGCGATAATTGAGTCATGAGAGCAGAGCTGGGAACTGGCACTGAGATCTTGCTAACAGAATGTCCAAGAGATAGAGCCAGCAGTTCTTTCTTTTGGCTGGGTTCCCTAACATTAAACAGATACGAATGCAGGCAGCCCCAAGACCATCATCACATAACACGCTTGTAGATAGCATCTGCTTTACTCAGGATGTCAGTCAATACAAATCCAGAACATCAAAGTAAAGTGTATGTCTGGCCAAAACAACAAAAAAAATAAGTACATCAATCCAATACATGTACATTTCCCCATGTTTTATCCCTTTAAACTGCAAACACTGAAACATTCCTGTTGATCTGTCAGCAATCCGATATGCTCCTAACATCCTGTTTGACCTGAGAACACCTTTCCTACATTATCAGCCCTGCTCGGTTCTTTTCTGCTGGACTCTAGAACACTACTTAGATCTAGTTCACACCTATACGATTTTTGGTGCTTTTTGCAGAAATCCATTACAGTCCATTTACCATGGTTTCCAATGGGACAGATACAGTATGCATTCTGCATTTGCTTCTGAAGAAGTGGAACTATACCCACGAAACGCGTCAAGCTTTTAATGCAGTTTTTTTTATCAATTATGCATTTACATCATATCCCGCATATGGATTTCATCCACCATGTGCAATAATGAAATTTAGATTTTTTATTGTTGTCAACTATATGCACATCAGCTCCTCATATCTGTAATGTACTATGTTTTATGTGCAATTCCTGAATAAACTTATGTAATATTATGTATTAATTTTCATTTGTGTAAACACACATCTGATTCAAAGTCCCAACCCTCCACCTTTTTAATTAATCAACAGGGATGGAGGCGTATGCTTGGTTTGACCATATGCCTTATTCAAAGTCCCAAACCAACCCCTTTCTATAGAATTTGAGAGATATGGAGCTCTCTCCAATCTCCAAATTAATTTCTCCAAGTCCGAAGCAATGGGAATCAACCTCCCGCAGCTGACTCTCTCACAACTCCAGAGCATCTTTAAATTAAAATGGAACAGCACAGCACTGACATACTTGGGCACGCTTATCCCTTCCAACATATCCAAAATAATCAAATTAAACTTTCCCCCACTGCTAAAAAAAAGTCAGAGCTTTTCTGGACAAATGGAACACTGGACTCCACTCGTGGTTTGGATGCTGCAACATTCTCAAAATTAGTATCCTTCCTAAGTTACTATATCTCCTACAATCTCCTACCAATCCATATCCCATCTAGCTACTTCAAACAGATCCAAGAGGTATTTTTTGCATACATATGGGCCCATAAACACCCACGATTGAAACGCAGCCAGCCTACACTACCTAAACAATATGGGGGACTGGCAGTGCCAGACATACGCAAATACTTCCAGGCTATACACCTAAGTAGACTCCTTGATTGGAAAAGACATGGCGAATTCAAATTGTGGGTTCAGGTAGAGCAGGCTCAAAGTGTCATACCCCTCTGTAAAGCACCTTGGTGCTATGTCTCTCTACCGAGGGAGGTGAAAAGCCACCCCCTGATTGGCCAAACAGCGAAACTCTGTTCGACCTTGCTTACACACACTACTCTCTCATCTCCGACCTCGCCATTAATCCCAATATTGGGGAACCCACTTTTCACGCTGGGATTTCGGGATTCAACCTTTCGGAACCTGATGAGGTCGGGACGTTCGCAAGCCTCTCACTTCTTGATTGAGGGAAATTGGCCATCGATCTCAGCTCTTGCCAGTCCGGCTGGTGCCTTCTGTTTGGGATTTTAGAAGGCTTCTCAACTTACTCATTTTCTCCCCTCCCTCCCATCCCAGAGCAGCTTCAGTAGACCCCTCCCAACTTTTGAGGAGTACTGCTTGGATTCGGGGGTGATGCCTCACACGCTCTCAGCCAACTACAACCTATTTATCACACCTTCGGATCCCCATTCCCTAGGCTGCATCCACGAATGGGAGTGGGATCTTGGTAACTTATTGAGTCCAAAAGAAAGACAACATATCCTCTGATTTACGTACAAATCCTCTATCTGCACGAAGGTGCAAGAAACTAACTTTAAAATGTTAACCAGATTGTATAAAACGCCGGAGAGATTATAAAAAAAGAATTTCCTGCAACTTCTGATTTCTGCTGGAGATGCCAGGAAGAACGGGGCACCATTCTACATATTCTTTGGACCTGTCCTAAACTAGAACACAATTGGAAGGAGGTCAAACGTATTGCCCAAAATTTCAGAGTGCCCTGATACCAGACGACCCAGCCTTTTTCCTGCTCTAACGCCCCTGGGAGAATCTACAAAAAATCAATCATTCGTCATCTCATTGACGCTGCCAAGGCATGCATTCCTCTTGAATGGAAATCCCCACAGCCTCTGGATGTGGCTTAAAAAAGTAGGGGAAATAAATAACCTGGAAGACCTCATTCTCTCGGCATGCCACCAACAGGAATGCTACAGAAGACTTGGTCGCTGTGGAACATGTTCGTTTTCTCTGATGAAGGTAGAGCCCTCCTTGACTGTGACCCTGCCGACTAAACCTATCTTACTTGGACCTCGACCCCACTTGGTATTTTAAAAATACCAAACCTGAATCCCATCTGCCATTTATGCGGTCTGCGACCTCACATCTCGTATCTCTCCATTCCTTCCCCGACCCCTCTCCCCATCTCATCCCCTGTTCCTCTTCCTTTCCACCTCTTACTTTTATTCCATTTCTTACGCTCTTTCTTTTTCTTTTCTTATATTACACTGTTTCTTCTTCATGGACCAGTGTCCTTATGGCTCATGTTACGCCTTTTCCATATAAAATCGGAAAACTGATTTGGGCTGGTTCCGAGGCCTCACCCTATCAGAACATATTAGAGTTTTGGCTTTGACTCACCTTAATCATGCCCAGCTACGAGGTTCTATCTTCCTCACCACTAGCCTCGCATATACAAGGCACCTCGGGTAGCCAATAGACATAATGTCATCCTGGGTTTACAACGTTTCATTTTTTGTAATGCATATCTGTTATGATGTATAGTATACCAAAACTGTTCATAGCGTTTTGTATGTTCTTGAACCATGTCCTATGACTAAATAAAAAATTTGAAAAAAAAAAAAAACGATATTTGAAAAAAAAGAAAAAATTTTTGCTACCTTTACTCCCAAGAGGCTACCTACACACTATGTATAGGGAAAGGGCTATTGGGAGACGTAGTTATGGAGGTTAGCCCACATTATTAGGAACGGAGCTGTCAGCAACTACCAATACAAATGTGGTGATGATGTCACAAGAAGTATTACAGAACATTCCTGGCGATTTACTGTTATTTATTTCTGCCCAATAAACTTTACATTTTCTATCGCTGGATCTCCCCAGCAGTGACAAGACATCAATAACACAACAGGGGATGGTGTCGTTTCATTCTCTATTCAAAACAATGAAACAGCTGAAACTCCAGGCACATAAGCTTTCATTTACATTTACTTCTTTACAAACACGTGGGATAAAAATCCACTTTGTGTGAACTATTTGCCTTTGCAAATCCAGTTATCAAAAGTAGCACTGATATTAGTGCTGTACATAGCCTGTGCAGAGTGCAGAATTGTGGGAGGGGCTTATCAGGTCCACCCACTACAGGCCCCCTGCCAAAACCTACAGGAGGGGGCGGAGACAAGACCAGTTCCCCTGCACAAGGAGAAAGAACAGCAGTGACCGGTCTGTATTACAGGAAGATCCTGCACAGTGGTAAAGTTTCACACTGAATTACGGCACAGATCTAAAAAAAACATCATGATTCACACAATAATACCAATCATGAATGCATTTAGCCAATATTTGTTTATCTATCCTGGAGTTCAGATTTAACCACTTCTCGCCCGCCATATAGCAATATGATGTGCGCAAAGTGGTTCTGTTATCCTGACCGGAGGTCATATGATGTGATCAGGATAACCCACGCTCGCAGAGGGGCGCAGCACGGGAACGTTGATGTGGTGTGTCTGGCTGACACACTGCATCCCCAATCTGGGTAAAGAGCTTCTGAGTGTTTAGGTTTGACCTCCTATTTTGGTAAATCTAAAGGAAAATTGTATAGTGTGTATCCAGCTTTATACAGGACGTGTCCAAAAAACACACAAGTCAATCTCCTGCGCTGTGTAATGTCCTTCTACATGACCATACGCTCTCTGAGCATCTTCTCCAAAGCTCTTTTAGGTTTTATGCTTCATGTTTTATGATCTATGTATTTTTCGTTTTAAGTATTCCAGCCCTGGATGTACATTTTACCATTTGAGTCAATATGGTTAATTTGCTAAATATTGTTAATTTGATCATATAGCGATGTACAGGTTTTGATTATTGGGACACCATAGATATGGTGCAGTGGGCTAGATAGGGGTCAGTCCACACCCATGTGTTAGGGGTCAGTCCACGCCCATGTGTTAGGGGTTAGTCCACACCCATGTGTTAGGGGTTAGTCCACGCCCATGAAACAGGCATGGCACACCCCTGGGGCTGGTTCCATCAACCCAGTACACCGTATAAAATAAGGCAAGATAGACATGTCTGTTAACCCTCGTACACACGGTACGATTGTTGGCAGGGGATTGTCTGTTGACAGACTGTTGCCCTTAAATCTGACCATTAGTACGCTCCTTTTGACAATTGTTGCCAACTTTCGGCCAACAAATGTTGGATGACAGGCTAGTAAATTTTCGGTGGACAACGGTTTGACTTCAGATTTTTGAGTGGCAAGTACACAAATCCGTCACACAAAAGTCGAAAGTACAAACATGCATGTTCGGAATCAATGCTCACCAAACACGAAATTAGCAGAAGGGGTGCAAAGGGTGGCGCTCAAGAGCTGAAATTCCTCGTAGTACGTCAGTACGTTCGTATTTGTGGCTCAATTGTGTAACGCTAGTATGCAAGACAAGATCCTGGCACACGCCCCTTTGACCAAAATCAGATGCTGGGTTGGCCAACAATCGTATCGTGTGTACGAGACTTTAGGCTCTGAGGAAGAGGAATTTCTCAAAACGTGTTAGCCAGTCTATGCCTCCACGGAAGAAATCCCATGTTATGTGGATAGTTGTTATGGACCTATGTAGAAGAACTTTATGATATACCTTTACCAAGTCTATGTTTGTAAATATGATACTTATCTTATACAGGACGTGCTAGGCAGATCACCAGGTGAAAACAGAGGGGAAAAAGCCACCACATCCAAGGATTGGTAAACTGTGATATATTCAATTTTTTATTTTGGGTTTAAGGCTACATTCACACCTATGATTTAGGCCAATGCAAATTGTAGTGACAGGAGTTAGAGACTCCTGCTGTGGCTCTTAGCAGATAAGTGCTGTCCACACAGTCAGATTACCTGCATTGATCACTGAAGGATTCACACAAAGTGTGTCCAGCAGTCATCATTGGCTGTGCAGAGAGTCGTGAAAAGCTGCAGCTGTTCCATCAGATTGGGCAACCCGTCAAATTTTGTAACAGAAGTGACGTTCCGCACTTATTTTTACCAGTAAACTGAGTTTATATAGTGAAATACAGGATTTTGATCCGTTTGATGTTGAATTTTAACCACTTCACCCCCTGGAAGATTTCAGCCCCTTCCTGACGAGAGCACTTTTCACAATTTGGCACTGCGCCGCTTTAACTGACAATTGCAGACGTTGTACCCAAACAAAATTTGCGTCCCTTTTTTCCCTCAAATAGAGCTTTCTTTTGGTGGTATTTAATCACCTCTGCGGTTTTTATTTTTGTGCTATACACAAAAATGCGTCAATTTTGAAAAAAAATAAAAAATATTTTTTTTACTTTTTGCTATAATAAATATCCCCAAAAAATGTTTTAAAAAAACACATTTCTTCGTCAGTTTAGGCCAATATATATTCTTCTACATATTTTTGGTAAAAAATTTTTAAATAAATCGCAATAAGCGTATATTGATTGGTTTGCTCAAAAGTTATAGCGTCTGGAAAGAGGTATGGCATTTTTATAATTTTTTTTTTAATAGCGGTAATCTGCATTTTTATAAAAAAAATGTAATGGCGGTAATTTTTAGCACTTTTTTGGGGCCATTGGCATTTATACAGCGTTCAGTGCTATAAAAATGCACTGATTACTGTGTAAATGTCACTGGCAGGGAAGGGGGTTAACACTAGGGGCGATCAAGGGGTTAACTGTGTTCCCTAGTGTGTGTTCTAACTGTATGGGGATGTGAGTGACTAGGAGAGGCGACATATTGTTTTTCCTACTTAGTAGGAACAAAAGATATGGCTCCTCTCCTACGACAGCACAGGGATTTGTGTGTTTACACACACAAATACCCGTGCTGGCGCTCGTGCATGCGTATCGAGTCCTCCTCCATGCAGTGGGCGCGTGCACCCTCTGGTGGCCAAAAAAGGGTATGATATACCCGTACGGGATTTCGCCCAGGAGAGCCATTGTGCCACAGTATATCTGCGTGACATGGTCAGGAACCGGTTAAAAGCAGTGGCAAGGCTGCTAATCTCACAGGTTTGCTGATCTGACAAAACACTGCTGCTTTTAAAATTCAACATCAAAACAGTCAAGATGGATTTCAAAATACTGTATTTCACTATATAATCTCAGTTTACTGGTAAAAATAAGTGTGAAATGCCAGACTCCAGTGGGTGTAAAAAGATGTCACTTGCCAACCTCGCACTGTATCCTTACTATGGGAGAGTACGGGGGTGTACCAAGATGGCTGTGATGGAACGTCACTTCCGTTCCGAAATCTGACAGACCACAGGGGAACTGTCAATAAAGTAAACGGGTCTGCCACCTAGGCACTCAGAGCCCCAGCAGGAATCACTGATTTCTGGCGCTACAAATTGCACGGCCCTAAATCGCCAGCGTGAATGTATCCCAATACAGCTTTGGGACATAAATATCACTGTTGGTGATAAGTTTGTTGGTGCAGTACTAAAGTTAAATCCATTGTAAACAATAAAGTCTATGCATGGTCAAAATCTTATATTTAATCTCAAATTGTAATTCCATTATTTCTAGCCTGCTCTTATTAATCTCAATGTTCTTGAAGTTTGTAAACTTACTTTGTGAAGATCCCCACACATTTACTTCCTTATATTCTGAGACAGGTAACCATTATGAACTTTGAGTAGGCACTGATGTGTCACACATTTCACAGAGCCTGCCTTCTGATCTACAGAGGTGCTGAGGAGTTTCAGGAGGCAGAATCAAGACAGGAATCACTGCATGCAGCAAGGTACCATGGGATACGTAGTCCTTAGAATTTGGAAAGTAAACAGCAGAGGAGATGCTGCAAAGCATGCAGGGAATACAAGAATTTGTGGAAAGAGATGGCCAGCAGACAGGCAGAACTCACACCATGAAGAGATTTTTTTTATATTGGATTACCAAAAATAAACATACCTCCCAACTTTTTGAGATGGGAATGAGGGACATTTATTAGCAATAGTGTGTAGGCATAGGACACACCCCCTTAAAGGAGCATTGTACAAAAAAAAAAAAAATTGGTTAAACCCACAGGTGCTTTTTTTTTACCACTTCTATTTCTTTATATTGGCTTTTAGAATTTACAAATGCAACAATTTAGAAATTGGATGAAAGGTTTAGCATTTGATAGATTAGTAGTGCATTTTATATACAAATATATAGTTCAGCCCAAAATGAGGGACAAATGAGGAGGAAAGAGGGACAGTCCCTCGAAATCAGGGACAGTTGGGAGCTATGAATAAATATTGCTTGTATTGTTGTTATAATGCTGATGTTATAATATGAAAGTGTATGCTATGACCTTGCGGAAGACCAAAATATAAGTGTTTTTTTTTTTTTTTTTTGCTTATCATCATGGCATTAGCTTTTGGTTGATTAATACTTTAATCTGCAGCACAATGAAAAGGATACATTGCGACTGAAATAAATGCTCATAAGAGATTGTACATTGGCAGAATGGCACAGACAGACATAAGGGCCTACAGGTACATCCCTTTAAGAATGCCGCCGTGCCATCGCGTGCAAGCGCCGGTCGGCACCCCCGTGAGTCTGGTTGCGGGTCCTACGGACTCGAGCGCCGTAAACAGCATATCCCCATTCTGCCTAGCAACAAGTGACACCGATCTCTGCTCCCTGTTATTGGAGCAGAGATCAGTGTTCACTAAAACACAGCCACCCCCCCCCAGTTAGTAACACGCCTCTAGGAACACTTAACCCCTACACTGCCACCCCTGGTTAACCCCTTCACTGCAAGTGTCATTTACACAGGAATCAGTGCATTTAAATAGCACTGATTGCTGTATAAATGACAATGGTCCCAAAAATGTGTCAAAAATGTCCGATGTGTCCGCCATAATGTCGCAGTCACAATAAAAATCGCTGATCGCCACCATTACTAGTAAAAAAAAAAAAAATGTATTATTAATAAAAATGCTATAAAACTATCCCCTATTTTGTAAACTCTATAACTTTTGCGCAAACCAAACAATCGCTTATTGCGATTATTATTTTTACCAAAAATATGTAGAATACGTATCGGCCTAGACGGGAGGAAAAAAAAAAATTTTAATATTTTTTTGGGGGATATTTATTATAGCAAAAAATTTGTTTTTTTCAAAATTGTCACTTTTTTTTTGTTTGTTTATACCGCAAAAAATAAAAAACGCAGGGGCGATCAAATACCACCAAAAGAAAGCTCTATTTGTGGGGGAAAAAAAAGGACGTCAATTTTGTTTGGGAGCCACGACCGGGCAATTGTCAGTTAAAGCGATGCAGTGCCGAATCGCAAAAAGTGGTCTGGTCTTAAGCCAGCAAAACGGTCCGGTCTGAAAGTGGTTAAAAATGCTGTATGTAGCTGAACGCCTGGCTGGCTTCCTTACATCAAATGGAAAATGTCTTCTTTAGAACTTCCAAATAGAAGTCAATTTTTGACAATGGATAACCCAGTAGTTAAATGTTAATATCATCTGCATCCCCGGAGTCTAGAAGGGATTAATTATTATCAGTGTAAATATACATTTTTCATTGATAGCCCTGAAATGCTATTAGTCCTCTGTTTGGAACAAACTATTAAATGAAATCTAATGTTTACTAAAGTTAGATATTACACTAAGTAAACACAGTGAGCCTTAGTAATAAATCAATTGCTGGTTTCCAGAAAATTCAGTACAGTGTGTACTGTGAGCCACCAAGACTGTGTGTCATCCCACGTACTGATTATCACATCCTTATAACACTGCCAAGCATGTCATTATTTTAGTAATTATCTACTTCATAAGTGCCTGGCTTTACCACTGGGGGAAAATCCAGCAGTATACCTCCTACATGACACCCCGATAGCTATTGGGGAATATAAAAACTCATTAGTGGGTCATCTGCTGAATGCCGCAAAAGCATGCATTCCGAGTTTATGGAAAAAAACTATAGCCCCGACGAAAACACAATGGTTAGAAAAAATTTCAGAAATCCAATTAATGGAAAAATTCACTATGAAGATAAGAGAACAAGAAGAGAGATATCGGGAGATATGGACACCCTATAGGTTATATAGAGATCAAAACCGCCAGTAGCTTCGTGGGGGAGAAAAGCACATGTAAAACAAAGAGGGGGGGCGGTCGCTGACCGGTCCGGGGGGACTTCGGTGAGGAGGGAGAAGGAAGGAGGAAGGAAAGGGGAAGAGAACCCCCTTTTTTTTTTTTTTTTTTTTTTTGAAATTCTTTTTTTTTTTTTTTTTTTTTTTTTTTTTTTTTTTTATTTGTTTTTGGGGTCTTTTTTTTTTTTTTTTTTTTTTTTTTTTTTGTTGTTGCGTTTTTGTTTTGTCGTGTAACGGGAAATAAAAAAGGGGAAAGGGAGAAGAGCATAGAAAGGAATATTATTGTTTATAGTTTAATCTGTACCTCAAAGAGAAGCGTTTAAGTGGAAAATTCTGATTAGGAAGTTATAGAATTGTATACCCTGTACTTGTTAAAAAAACTTAAAATAAAGAATTTATAAAAAAAAATAAGTGCCTGGCTTTACAGGCAAACTGTACGAAGGGAAATCTAGTAGGCTGTCAGTGCCTTATAAAAATGATAGTTGCCTGGCTCTCTTGGAAACCCAATATCTTCAGCACTTAAACTGTGTGTGTTTAGTATCACTTTGATTTACATTGCCTACTATTTTTGTATGTAGATGACACAAATTATTTTATTAAAAAAAAAAAAACATCCAAGTACCTTTTTCCTAATCGATCAACAGCTGTCACATGACCCAGATCTCTCCCAGCCAGTCTGCAGGGAAACATAAGCAGGGGGAGCGTCTAGTCCTCTGCTGCTGGTCACATGTTCAAAAATAAATAATAGCTTTTGGAATACAGCATACAAATAATTAATAGCAATAAATGGTTTTAAATCATCACACAAATATATATTTGAAATCAAATCTTTATTAATAACATGGAGTGGCTGGATTTCTGCCAGTTGCAGGCTGTGTCATGTACCTGCAGCCTGTGTCTTAGAATAAGAGGGAGGTGAAGCTTCTATCAATCTACATGTAATATCCCACCCCCATTCTGTTTAGCTGGTTAGCAAGCATGAAGGGAGGGATTGGGCTGTCATTTACCACTGTGTATACGTCCACAAGCTTGACTTTATAGTCACATGTGCTGCTCAGATGTAATAGGGAGGAAATGCTCAGCATAGAAACTCACTGAAAACTGAGCATCTGCAGAGTTGTCACCACAGTTGCATAAGCCCCAGCTGAATTAGGGACATGACAAAAGGTGGAGATAGAGAGCAGCAAATGTCAGTGACTGAGTATGAACAGCATGTAATACACCATTTATTGATAGTTTTTTTTTTTTTTTTTAATAAGCGGAGAGATCAAGTGCAGCAGCACTGTGGCCACAGCACTGATCTGTGTCAATTTCTACCCCACCCATGGCTCATTTATGCCTCATTCATGCTCATCAGTGCCACTACAATGCCTCAAACTGTAATAGGTAATCAAATTTGAATTTAAATGTATGCCCTGAGAACACCTAATGGTGCTCCCTGCATGTTGGGCCTCTGTATGTGGCCAAGCTGTGTAAAAGTCTCACACATGTGGTTTCGCTATACTCTGGGAGTAGCAGAATGTATTTTGGGGTGTCATTTTTGCTATGTACATGCTAATGTGAAATATCTTATAAATGGACAACTTTGTGTATAATAAAAAAAACAAAAAAACACATTCCACATTTTCCAAAAACCTGTGGAAAAAAACAAAAAAAATGATACGTTCAAAAGACTTTGAAATATGCCTCATAGAATATACATTGGGGTGTTTACTTTTCAAAATTGGATCATTTTTTGGGCATTTCCATTGTCATGGTGCTCGAGTGCATTAAAAAGTGCAAGAGGTAGTCAATGCTTGATGGTGCTCCCTGAATGTTGGGGGCCTCTGTATGTGGCTAGGCTGTAAAAAATAAAAACTTCAAAAAAACCTCACCATGCCTCTTACTAAATACCTTGGAATGTCTACTTTCTAAAAGGGGTCATTTGGGGGGTATTTGTACTTCCCTAGCTTGTTAGGCTGGCCATACATTATACAATTTTCTTGCAAAATTTTCCTTTAAATTTACCAAAACCAAACAAAAGGTCAAACCTAAATACTTTCAATTTGTATGCAATCAGGCAGGCCCTTGCACTACATAACGGAAGGTAAATCTAAAGGAAATGGAATAGGAAAATTGTATAATATATGGCCGGCTTTTGTGTTTCAAGAAATGAGAGCGGCTGTCAGTACATCAGGTGTGATAAACTTTCAGTAATTGGCACCACAGCTTGTAGACTCTATAAACTTTCACAAACACCAAATAATATACACTGATTTGGGTTATTTTTACCAAAGATATGTAGCAGTATACATTTTGGCCAAAATGTATCAAGAAAAATTACAAATTTTCTAAATTTTGTAACAGTAATTGTCATTCAAACTGGGAGAACTGAAAGCTGGAAATTGGTCTGATTAGGAAGGGGGGTTAAGTGCCCAGTGGGAAAGTGGTTAAAACTGCCCAGTTTGGGAAAATTTGAATGTAATAAAGTCATGTGTGAGGTTCACTGACTTGAGATCACAACTGAAGGATTCAACACCTTTATATATTCTTAATTTTTTACAGAAACACGTAACAACTGAAGATTTACATTTGCAGCTACAAAAAGAAAATGCAAACACCTAGTAAGCAAAAGTATTTTTCATACATAAGGTTTATAGTTACAATATCAGAAATAAATCAGGAATATATAATAACAACTAAAAACACATAAATAAATACTGCTGACATTTTCTATACAAAAACAGTTATCCTATATGGGCTGTAAAACTGTGGAAAAGGCTTTATATACATAATCTTTATTCAGCCAGACCCTTAGCAAAGGTCCCATTTTACAGACAACAGTAAAGTGAAATCTGATTGACTACTACGTTTCATCTAAAAAAAACTCATTTGCGTTGTAGAAGCAGCAGATCCGATTTAGGTAGCTGGGATGGGGTCCGGACACATCGCCGATTTGCAATCATGTTTTATTGGTATTTTCTTGCGCTCATTCAGAACTGTGGAATGGTGGAAGGATCACAAAATGTTAAACGTCTACCTGTTCTAAGGAACACTATACAAGGTGTATCATCCTATCAGAATTTTACAACTTGTATAAAAGGTTGTGTTTTCAATGCATCGCGACCTTATTATCAGATGACATAAAACAATAAGTATAAGCCAACCTAAAATTACATTTTCATTTTTGGAAAATGTTAATGGATTTAGAACTCCTAATGATTTTTTTTCTCTTGGGGTTTCTTCAGAGTTTCCAGTTTGCAATATGTTCAAATTAATTTAGATCATGGAGAATTCCAACATAGGAGAGCAAACACATAAAAGTATGGATGAACATCCTAAGGGCTAAGTGAAGACACTTTGAAGTACCATTAAAGTGACACAGGGTATCATTTTAACAGACGCAAGGTGTAAACAGGACTGTAAGCCAACCATTTTATTTAGTGACAGGGGCTGTAACTGGCATTCAGAGATATGCCGCTGTCACTAAATAAAATGGTTAGCTCAGTCCTGTTAACACCTTGAATTTGCTTTGCTTCAAAAACTATACCCCGTGTCACTTCAGTGGTGCTTCAAAGAGGCTTCAAAGCCACCATAGAAGTCTATGACAAAGCTCACTTGAAGCACCTACAGCTTTTGAGAGGCTTTTTTTCAGATTTGTTTCATTTTGGAGGTAATGCAGGTATGAGATAACACACACACACACACATGGCATCTCCCAAGCTTCATTAAAGCTTCAAAAAAGCACCACCGAAGCAGAAAAAAAAACACACGTTGAAGAGGTAGGTGCTTGGAAGTCGAAGCAAGAGTAAATGCCCTTAATGCTACACTGGTCAAATCTGGGAACGATAGCAGGTAGATGTTTCTGCTGGCGACCCCAAGAGATGCAAGAGGCCAGCAGATAAATCAGGCCACTAAACTTCCTCCACACCTAGAATACCACTTTTGGTTAGACAATGCGTTTTCAGGGCTGCTATCCTTGGTCACGTGACCCATAATAAAACCCATAATAAATTTACTGCTATTGATGGTAAGTAATCCAACTCCAAAGGGAAAAGTCAGATGAGTAACACACAGCAGTCTTTTTAATAAAAGCAGTTTTGTTAAAGCACCGTGTATCTTAAATAATTGGCTTTTTTTTTTTTTTTTTTTTATAAAATACTTGTTTTTACCTCTCTTTCATCCTTAATTACATCATAAGTGCAGCTGATCTCCTGCAGGCTCTTTCTGCCTACATGCACTCCAGTGGCAGCTGGCTATATAACATTTCTCTGGATGGGTTAACTAATGCTGACAACAAATGGACCATGCCTGCATAATGTGTGCTAAACCAGCCATATGTAGTCTCCACCAGAAGCCTGTTTGATAGCGTGAAGACACAAGAGCACTATTGGGAGACAGGGAGAAAGTGTTGTCACCCTATAACAGGAAGTGCCTGAAAAATGACTACCCTGGTAGGATCACTAGGCATTATTTTAATAAAAAGCTACAGGATAAAAAAAATAAAAAATAAAAATAAAAAATATTGAAAATAACTTTTTAAAACTACATAAACATTTTAAAGCTTATGTGGTATTGTAGTTATTGGGTTTACATAGACTTTAATATGATTTATTTTATATTGCCATTATGATATTGTATGATATGACAATAAAACCTGACAGATGTTCTATACCATCTCCACTTATGCAAACCTAAAAAAAAAAAGTTTTTCCTTTAGTTACACTTTAGTAAATATAGACTTCAGCTTCTGAACTTGGACCCTTGGTCTTCACGCCCCAATTTCTCAATGGGTTATCACAGTAGCGGCAAACCTGAAAAGACAGGCAAGGGTGGCAGAACAGACCTCAGATTTCAGGTACCATTTCCATATCTTAGCAACCCAGAATTCAGGGTTCCTAAGTAGCTCATACAGACATCAGTGGGTACATGTGCAGGTAGATCTAGGTGCTGCTTTCCCCTTTTCCTGCTGATTCACTCAACTGATCACCCGGCAAACTTCGAAATAAATACATATAATGAGTGCCGTTTTACATGTCAAAGGATTTGTATTTTTATCCAACTAGTCTGACGACTTGAATTTTCTCTATTGCAGTTAAGTACTAAAGTTTAGGGGTCTCCAAACTTCAGCTCTTTGCCTGCCTTTATCCGGCCCTTGGTGCACTATTCCTCCCACTGACATCAATAACGGGGCATTATTCCTCTCCCTGACACCAACAATGGGGCCCTATTCTTCCCGTTGGCTCTGATGAGGAACTATTTCTCCCACTGACGGGGCACTATTCTTCCCCCAAATACTAAAGATGGGGCATTGTTTACCCCCACTATTGCCAGGACATTTCTACACTTACTGACCACACTCTGGCCCCCCTAAAGTCTGAAGAACCGTAAGCTGGCCCTTTGTTTAGAAAGTTTGGAGATCCATGTGTTAGATCAACAAGCTTCATTTAGAAAGAAAATGGCTTTGAACATTTTTTTCAATACAGTTGTGATTTATCTTACACTTGCTTGATTAGTTAGGAAGTTCAGACCAACGGGGTTTTTTCTCCTCCTCTCTCATGGATGTGCCATAGCTGCAGGATCTCCAAGATTCTGTTCGTCTGACTCCGGCTACAACAAGGTCCTTCATAATTGTTTTCATTCTTTATGTTCTTAATAATATAAAATAAATTGAAGCTCCAATGGTAGGATTGTTGCCCCCATGCAACTGCTAACTGCTACACCAGGTGTGAAAACCTAGGAACTCCATGACAGTCTTAAGAAAGCATAGTGTTATTACTGTAAAACGTATCTAAAAGCAATTTATTATGCTATCCTGTATTATCACTTTTGTAAAGATCTGTAAATCCTCCCGCTAGTGGTATATATATATATATATATATATATATATATATATATATATATATATATATATATATATATATATATATATATATATATATTATATATATATATATTTAGCATGCACAATATTTAAACCCAAAAAATTTAATTTTACACATTGCAACTTACCAGTACTCAGTGGTGGCTGCATTAGCATTGTATTGGTGTTCTTTTTCCTTTATTTTCACCTGCTAATCGTGGCAGGAACATACTACTTGCATGGAATGACAACGCAGATTCCTTGAACTTTATCTATGAAGGAGCAGTGTGGTCACACTAGACTGCTCTCCTGATTTGGGCTATAAGCAGCTCATCTCCATTATATAGAGGAAGGGGAACTGTAGTTCACAGAAGATAGCCAAGAAAGCTCATACTATTATTTGAGATTTCAGTTCAGATCACAGGAAGTTACAAGGACTCAAGAGATTAATTGGTACTTGCAGAAAAAAATAAAGCAAATGCAGCCACCAAATTTAGGGATCGGTAAGTTGCAATATATAAAATCTTTATCCTAAGGTCTAGACATACTTTAATGACTGCAGAAAAAAATAAACCACATTAGTCTTATAGGGTGTGCTGAGCCAAGAAGCAAAGATATTAAAAAGGAAGCAGAGTCTGCATACATAAACAAATATGGCTGCTTCCATGTCAATATATTTATAGACAGAGAGAAACAAGTTTTTTTTTTTTTTTTTTAACTTTGGCCTCATTCACGAAGGCAGCAAGGGTGGTGGCAAAAACAGGAGGTTGAGCCACAGTTTTATTGCTCCCTCAAGAAAAACATGCGTCTGCTCAGGGCTGTACACATGCCGTGGCAAAAATGAAACCCTACGTTATTTTTTATGAGCAGTAACGCCACCAAATACCAGTAAATGGTGCTACATTTTCAACATTAAAGGAGGCAGTGTGGAGGGGACATATCACCTCCCAGGCATCTGTCAAATGCCCTCTGCTGCCACCCATGTGAACAAGACCATAGTGCCAAGTTTACCTTTATCTCTCCTGCTACTACCTTGAAGTGCATTATCAGCTGGGGTAGACTAACCCTATAATGCTTTCTCAGGTTTGTACTGAAGACATGTTAACAAAGATATCACAAGATTATTGATTAAAAGAAATAATAACTAAACAAAACCATTATAGAGACACAAAACAATATATAACCGAATATCAGTTTTAACACTTCTGGAGAAAGAATGAAATGTTTGTGAAAACACAAATGACCATTTACACTGGAAACCTTCAGGCCACTTAAGTCAACCAACAACTTGGTTTTCCCGATGTTGCCAAGCCACCATGATATGGAACAACTCCGTTGCTCTAGATTCTTTGTTCAAAATCCAAAATGAAGTCTATCCCTTCAATAACCTTTAGCAAGAAGCTTCCTGGAGTCCTCCTAAACAGTAACGAAGAAAGGGTGATTAAGACAAGTCCAATCTAGGAGAGCAGTGGCCAAAATCCAGCCAGTGCGAGAAAAGGATGACAGGTGGGAAGCATCACTGCTCTAATGGACGAGTTCAGGCTGATTCTCCACGAATGGCAGTACTCCGCTGACATAGTAAGCTATGCCGAGAGAAAGCAGAGCAATAACAATGAGGAGGAGAAGCACCCTCCAGAATCCCAGATCCTCCACAAATTCCTGCCAAGTGGTGCGAAAGCTGGACAGGACTCCTTCCCCCTGCTGCAAGTTTGGATTCAGGAGGGAATGGCTTTCCATAGCGCTGAAAAAGAAGCAGACAAGTCAGAAAACACTCAGGAAATGTCCAATATATGTACACAACACATCACATGCAGGAAAAAGCCTCGTCAGCCAAAGCAGGGAAAGTGGAGGTGCAGAGCGAGGGAACTAAAACTTTTTCAGAGAGCGAGAGAGAGAGAGAGAGAGAGAGAGAGAGAGCGAGCGAGAGAGCGAGAGCGAGAGAGAGAGAGAGAGAGAGAGAAATGCTGATAAATTAAATCAAGTGTGTTTTGTGACCCACAAAGACAAAAGCTAGCTATACAATGCACAGATTTCGGACAATTTCCTAGTTAAATTTGCTCAGTGGGTTGCCCCCCACCTGACATTCCCCACCTTAAAAATAGGTGAAAATGGCCACATCCAATCAGATGCAACATCTGTTCGGGTATTTTGACAGCCGGCCATTAAAAAAACAATACGCTGTACGGTGTGAATGAAGGAATCTGTTAGCGTTTATTGTTCAGCAGACAGCTGGGGGGCGGAGAAGGCGCCGGAAGTGGTGTAGATACCCGTGAGTGGCTTGGGTATCTATGCCCGGAAGTGGGAGAAAAATACCTGTATTAGGTATCTGCTCCCCCCTGAAAGGTGTCAAATGTGAAACCGGAGAGGGGGGGGGGGTGGATTCCGAAAAACGGAAGTTCCATTTTTGGGTGGAACTCAGCTTAAAAAAAAAAAAAAAAAGAAGGAAGAAGAAAAAAGGGCAACAATCACCTTTTCCAAATACACACAAAACCTCAATATACACTATGCTTTATCCACATCCACAGTTGATCCAGAGGAAGGAAAAAAAAACAAAAAACAATAAAAAGTATGATCCAATTGGCTCCAACGGGGGAAACCAAATTCCTGCCCAATCCCCCAACAGGCAAATCAGATATTCCCTGGATCAACTTTATCTATAAATATTAGTAATCCCTTATATATTTTGTGAATTAACCACTTGCTGACCAACCGCCGCAGTTATACTGCAGCAGATTGGCTCCCCTACGCAAGCCGTCGTAGCTATACGTCGGCACACTGTGTCGGGATAGCAGGTGCAGATCATGTGTTCCTATTAGCGAGGAACCACGATCCGTCACTTCCTCCAGTCAGTCCCCTCCCCCTTCAGTTAGAATCACCTCCCAGGGAACACAGTTAACCACTCGAGCGCCCCTAGCCAGTGACATTTCACAGTAATCAATGCAATTTTATAGCATTGATCGCTGTATTAATGCCAATGGTACCAAAAATGTGTCAAAATTGTCAGATGTGTCTGCCATAATGTCGCAGTCACGATAAAAATATCGCAGATCAACGCCACTACTAGTAAAAAAAAAAAATGCTATAAAACTCTCCTTTTTTTGTAGACGCTATAACTTTAGCGCAAACAAATCAATATACACTTATTGCAAAAATTTTTTTACCAAAAATGATGTAGAACTGATGATGATGTAGAAGAATACATATCGGCCTAAACTGAGGAAAATAATAATTTTTTTTTTATATATATTTTTGGGGGATATTTATTATAGCAAAATGTAAAAAAAATAATGCATCTTTTTCAAAATTGTCGCTCTTCTTTTGTTTATAGCGCAAAAAATTAAAACTGCAGAGGCGATCAAATAACACCAAAATAAATCTCTATTTGTGGGGAAAAAAAGGACGTCAATTTTGTTTGGGTACAACGTCGCAATTGTCAGTTAAAGCGACGCAGTGCTGAATCGCAAGAGGTGCTCTGGTCAGGAATGGGGTAAATTCTTCCGGGGCTGAAATGGTTAAAAAATAAAATAAATAAAAAAGGCCTGGATTTTTTTTTTAAAACAATCTTCTAAGCTGGCTAAAAACAGCTCAAGGTACACATTCCACATTGATGGACAATATACAGTACTAGCACTGGTGTGCATCCCTGGATTCCCTGGCTTGTGTGTACGCCATTCCCTACCAGAACATGAATAACTGGAGACATCTACTGGTTAGATCAGGAAATGACCATGAAGCCCTAAATAAAGAAGAGAGCATCAAGAATACTAAACTAGCGCTTATATGAATAGCTACAATTTAGACTAAACAAGTGATTTTGAAATCGGTTAAGAGGGCAATGTTTATAAACTAAGCAGAATATTTGTGACATAAATACTAATGATTTTCTGACCATTTTTGTTTTAAAAAAATAATGCATGGAGTTTGCGTGTTCTCCCTGTGCTTGTATGGATTTCCTTTGGGTACTCCCACAGGCCAAAAGACATGCTGAATGGATAATTGTCTTCTTCCCACATTGGTCCTAGTATGTGTATGTTGGCATTTGAAGTAGGAACCTTAGATTGTAAACTCATTGTCAGCAGAGATTGATGCGAATGTACAATATGTAAAGTGCTGTGTAAAAAGTGTTTTTTTTTTTTTTTTTTTAACAAGAAAACTAAGTGTTAGCGCTGTAAAAATACAGATTATAAATAACTAAAATTGTACCATGATCCATATCTGGGGCACTTGCTTGCGTTGCCCCCCCCCCCCTTTTGGGACAAGATATTGCAATTGTTTGCTGATCTGGTGGGTGATGCATACCCCAACCAGCCCCAGCTTACTGTCCTTTATCTGGCGTCAGGCTCCTACAAACAGATTTAAAAAAGTCTGATTAGACATTTCTTAGGCTAGATCGGTTATTGCCACTGGCGCCAATCTGACCCACCAAACTTAGCCACCTGGGTTTGTGAAATTAATCACATTGAATATATTCAAAATCTGATAGCTTGGGATGAAGACAAACCTGATTCTCACAATCTTATATGTAGTGTCTGGAATCATTTCCAGTACTCATTACTACTAATGCGGTTTAGCCTCCTGAGTTATTCCAGGATCCTCTAAACAGTTTCCGTTGCCCTTCTGTTGATTTATATAGGTACTTATTGCCCTCTCATCCCTCTCATTACCCATTTAAATTTTTTTTTTTTTTGTGTTCCTTTAATTTTTACCCACTCTCTCTTTCTGTTCTCTCTCTCCTCCTCTGTAATTTCTGGGCTTAGACCCCTTTCACGCTGTGCCGCCACCGGCGTCAGCGGTAAAGCTGCGCTATTTTCTAGCGGCCGAAAAGGGGTTGAATCCGACTGCAAAACGCTGCCGGAGCAGCGTTTTGCCGGTGGTATCGCAGCGCTGCCCCATTCATTTCAATGGGGAGCAGCGGTGGGGGAGCGGTGAGTTCGCTCCAAAGAAGCTGCTGGCAGGACTTTTTCTGACGCCCTGCCAGCGCACTGCTCCACTGTGAAAGCCCTTGGGGGGCTTACTTTGCTAGTAAAAAATTACCCCACAAATTATACATCATTTTTTTAGTAGAGACCGTAGAGCCTGCAAAATGGTGTTTGTTGCAATATTTTATGTCACACTGTATTTGTGCAGCAGTCGTTCAAATGTGATTTTTTGGAAAAAAATAAATAAAAAATAACCAGTAAAGTTAGCCCAATTTTTTTGTATAATGTGAAGGATTTTACGCTGCGAGAATCGTGATCTTTTTATTCTAAGCAAAAAAAAAATTGTGATTCTTATTTTGGCCAGAATCGTGCATAATAAATGAATCATAAAAGGATCTTATTAAACAGAACATTTATCATCAACTTCCAACCAGCCCACAGTGGACAGTAATACCATACACTTTATTAGCACTGAATGGGTCCCCTAAGCTGTTATTGTTTGCACTGCTGGTAGGCTAAAGTCCCACCATTTGATCACAATGCGGCTTACTAAGAGTGCATGTATGTGAACAGTCTTACGGCTACACCAAATTTCACCAGTAGATGGTGCTGCAACTAAATTATGTGGACAGGGGAATATCCATTCTTGCCAGACACACTAGTCATTCCACTCAAATGCTAAATCGAAACTGGCATCTTATAATACTACTATGGGCACAGTATGAAACTCTGGGTTATATGAATAATACATGGCAGTCCATGTGAGATGTACAAATCAATGCTCCTTTGAAGGAAAGGGAAGAACCTCAATATTCTATAAAAATGTGCTACAGAAAAAATAAAAATACCAATTTTTTTTTTTTAAGTATCTAAATCCAGAAACAAAAATGTTTAGAATCGCAGCTTACCTATCATTAAATGTGGTGGCTGCACTTGCTTTCTTTTTCAAACTTCTTTTTCCTTTAGGCCCCTTTCACACCTGTGTGACTTGGGACTGCAAAGTCGCATGACAAGCTGTACCCCATGATTTCCGATAAGTACCGTTCATATCTGTGTGACTGCAAAGTAGTGCTTTGGTGCGAGTTGAGGTCCATAGACCTTATGTTTACACAGGCATTACCTGAAATCACGGCCAAGTCACGGGAGTGTGAAAGGGGCCTTATTCTTACCTGATAATTCTGCTATTAACACACTTCCTGTCCTAGAGTGACAACCACACCGAGAAGTGTTGTCACCCAAGGACAGGGGGTGTGATAGAGCTATATCACACGTCCCTCTCTTTTGCATAACAGGGGAGATGACTCACATGATTTCTGCATGAAAGAATAGCTGTTTTTTTTTTTGCACTTTTCAGACAGATATAATAAAAAAGTTTGCAATGCTATAGCTAACAGGGAGCAAACAAGAAAAAATGTAATGTTAGAGTTTATACACACTTAAAATGCATACCCTCTTGGATTGATAATAAACTGAAATATATGATTAACTTTAACTCATCCACAAGGTTTGGGAAGAGGGTTACACATTAGCCCAAGAGGTAAAATCAAAGGTCACCCTTACTATGAACACCAGCTTAGACTGGTCTTTCCGGTTTAGAAGGTGGACTTTTATATTAGCAATAGACTTCCATAAAAAAATAAATAAAAAAAAACTGCATTTAAAAATAAAAAAAATAAAAAATAAAAAAACTTTCAGATACAGGCTGTGCAAGTTGTATCTAAATCTTAAAGTGGAGCTCCACTATCTGAGCACCACAAACTGAAAATGCTTATCAATTCATTTTAATATTCACAGAAAACTCCCCCATCCATCCATGTCTCCATGCTTTATTTTCTTGAGAAATCACTTTGAACCCAGCACTTCTAGCTGTGGCCATCATGAGTAAAGGCAAATTATTAATGTAGCATTTGCTTTTTGGAATTTATCAGCCCTTAGCTCAGACAGGGAGTCAGGAGAGTGCACTTAGCCAAGAAAGAAACTTCTCTAATTGCAAGAATAAATGTACGTGAGGACCCCTGGGATGTAGGATGTAATTTGTAGGTGACCTCCGAACCAATTTCAAACTTGGGCTGCTAATGGGGGTGGTGACCTGAATTCACCAATCAATCTGCTCCTGGACCCTTCCAACAGCCCCATTTATTTACCATACCATTGCTTACAGCAAATCAAATCTCAACTTTCTACCCTGACTGTTCATGATGCTTGGCGGACAGCTGAACGTAAAAAAAATTTTTTTATAATAATAATAATAATAATATCACACGTTCTTTTCCCTGCCACACCAAGCATACTTTAGACTGGATTACTTTTTCCTTTCTTAACCTGCCTTAACCTATCTACAATGGTCAATGATTGAACCCACCATGTTCATGTCTGATCACCATCCTGTTACGATGACTCCTCCCAGATTGTAAACACCACACCATATTGTGGCATTTTAACCCTTTGTTACCGAGGTATCCCCTTAACCTACAGACCCTCAAGACTAAACTACAAGAATACTTTGAAATTAATGTTACTCCAGACACCCCCACGCTTAGTTTAATGGGAAGCTCATAAATGCATCATCAGAGGCAAATGTATCGATTTGTCCTCCAAATAAAAAAAAATAAAAAAATAAAAAAGAAGAAGAGCAACAGGCACAAATAGCTGCCCTTATGACCCGGTTGCAAACATTGGAAGCAGCTCACAAGAAAACACAGGCCAAAAAAGCCCTTTTGAATGCAAACAGGGGGACAGCTCACTGTAAGACAACAGATATTGCCCAGCAGTCCACTGGTTATTAAGAAACATTCTATTACCTGAGAACCACTAAAACCAGATAAAGATCCCACACATTGGTGACAAATTACAGACCAATTTCCATTCGCAATGTTCACTTGAAAAACTGTATGCAAAAATCTTAGCAGGGTTTAACCCTAGTAGAGAAGCCCGCGATAATACGATAAAATCTTTTAACGTTCACCATTGACCGACCACAAACTCTAAGAGGCTTCTTCCTGTCTATCGATGCCCAGAAGGGGTTTGACACAGTGTCCTGGGACCACATGGCAGTAATTTCTTATGGCTAGTGGAGTGGGTAAAAAAAAAAAAAATGTGCGCGCAAATACAAGCCCTATATATGTCCCCACAAACCAAAGTAACCTGTCAGACACCTTCTCTATAAGCAACAGGACCAGATAGGGATGTCCCCTTTAGTTCATACTTTACATAAAATATACAAATTGTGGCCTTACCCGATGATGCTGAAACCCAGGACCACTATCCCTAATCATATAAAAGAGCTGAAGCTCTTTGGCTTGATTTCCAATTTGAAGATACATTACTCCAATACTCACTTATTGCCACTTTGCCTCCTGAGGTGGTTTTACACTGCCAGTCCCATTTTCTCTTCACCTGGAAATCTGGAGCTATTACATACAGTCAGTCCCCTAGTTACAAACATCCGACTTACAAACTACTCCTATTTACAAACGGAGGGAGAGGAAATCTACCCCTAGGAAGGGAAATTCACTCCTGTAAGAGTTATAATGGAAAAAAGGGTAACTCCACTGATACTTTAATCACCAATCCTTGTTTCCACAACAACCCAAAATTTTCAAAATGAAATTGTCATTGGGACAGAAAGTGAGGTGAAATCTTCTGAACAGGGGCACAGACAGCAAAACTAACCTTACAGGGTTTAACCCTTCCCTATGCTATCCAAAATGCTTAAAAATAGTTTCTTTGGCTGGAGCTACACTTAAAAAATGTACCTGTTCCGACTTAGAGATTCAACTTAAGAACAAACCTACAGTCCCTATCTTGTTTGTAACACGGGGACCGCCTGTACTTGGGAATACAGTTTGGCTTTTCCTAAAACCTTGCAACAGGACCTTAATAGTCGAGACAGGTTCTGTTTTTCGTGGTTCCGAAGGGCTGTGGCTTTGAAAATGACTGTGCTTAAGTTCCTGTACATAATCCAAACTGTCCCGAATAAGCGCCCTGCAACCCTTCCCCCCCCCCCCATTTACATAAGGCTTTTAGTTCCTTTGTTTGAAAAATCAAAACCCTCAAGAATAAACTGGCCGAATTTTGATCCATCAATGGGCAGGTTGGTTGTACTGAAGTCAATCTGTATTCTGTGTATTCTGACTGTGTTGATGGGGGAATCATGTGATTTGCTTTCTTCTGGGGTCCCCTGCTGGTACTTCTGGCTAATCCACTTCATGGTGTGCCACCATAGAAAGCCGCTTCAGGCCCACCTGTCTAGGTCCATAGACACAGACAGCTGCTACAGATGGGCAGGGCACAGCGCTGGATCATATTATCTAAACATTTTTTTACCTTAATGCAGGGAATGCATTAAGGTAAAAAATGTTAAGGCTTTAGAGCTACTTTAATTTCTTCCAAGACAGAATGACCATGTATTATAAAATATGGATGTGTTGGATTCACAATAAAATAAACTTCTGCTTACTTAGATATCATGAACACCGACAATGCCTAGATTTTCTGGCATTGAGTTCAAACTACCGTGACAGAAGGAAGTTTCTTTAGAATTTTTTTTGCACAGTACAATACACTAATCTGTTGATCGATTACCCTGCCTTCAAGGAACCCCCCCCCCCCCCCACAAACTAGTAAGGTGGTATGCAATTTTTCCCTTCTCTTCTTCTATCTTAACCCTCATTGTCACACTCAATAGGAGACTATTCCATCTACTCATGAACGACACACAGTACCTTCTTCACCTCATCTCCTAAACATCACTAATAGGTAGCTGAGGCTCTTGAAATCATAATTGGCAGCTCTGGTTGTCTTCAGTTGGTTCTGGATGCTTACCTAAAGAATGAATTCTTTGGAGGCGTTATAGTATTTACCTTACTAAACGGTATGAAAATGTTGATTGAAAGATTAGTTTCACTTAAACCATTTCTGTAAATTCAAGCTTAGCTCCACCAGACTGACTCCTGAGCCATCCTACTGATCAGTGAACCTACCTATCCAGTTAGAGGACCAAGAGGCACCCTTGGAAGGAAGAACTAAGCTAAAAGTTTGGAAGAAGGGTTGAGATCTGTACATATCTTTCATTACTGATATCTCTGGGATGTTGCAATCATTCTAACATGTGTTTTTTTCTGGATGTAACCTCAACTTAGCCATTTTTTTCATCACCTGCTTCGTTTACGTTGCCCATGTTTGTGAAATGTTCACTATAAGCAACGCAAAGTGGAAATTTAAGAGGCAATAGTGTTTTATGGTGCCATTTAGCCAAAAGAGTTATAACACAGCACAAGCTGCAGGGTGATCAAGAACTACACAAACCTTGATAAAAGGTTCACCTCAAAAAGGAAACCTGTTATGGATGTAGGCTGCCCTTGCCTTAATATTTTTAAGTCACAAACCCTTATTTGTATATTTGTTCTGCATGTAAATAGGGACTTGACTTTTTTTTTTTACCTTTCTGATCTGTCCACTTGTTTTAGATTGGTACCTATTGAAGCCACAGGGTCAATATAGGCAGACAACTGGCATCTTCAAAATTAAATTAGCAATGGCTTCTGTATTTCCCTCATGTCAGGTTTACTTGTGATGGCACATGCCCAGGTTGTGCGCTCAATGCAGAAGAGGCCATTTTGTTGGTTAGAAAAATATTAAGGCAATTCCAGCTTATCAACACTCAAGATCACAATACAGGACTGTTAGGATTAGGATTGTTCACCTCTTCCAATAACCAATTCTAACTAGCGATATCAACAGAAACTTTGCCTGCTGATGGGGTGAAAGGAGAATATAGACATAAAATGGCCATCTCTCCGCCTGTCTGATTTCAGATAATTTAGGTGACATCATCCCATGGTTGAACCTGCAATAGAATTGCACAAAGCGGCCCTGATCCTCCTCTGGGCAACAGTAGACTCAACTACCTATATTGCCAATATTGATGCAAAAAGGAGACGTAAAAAGGTTTAAAGATCTAGTCCAATTGTTTTTGGTTTCCCCAAACAAGACATTTCCAGGAGGCATAAACCCATTGGTCTGGGTGCTCTGAACATTCATGTATATGGCATTAACTCTGCAAAAGACATCTCCTTGAATTCAAACCTGTATGTCCTGCCATCCCGATTCTATAACTAGCCTTAGATTACCCTCCACCTCCTCCTATTTTCACTCTCTGGTCCGAATTAATGATCCGCTCCAAAAACAAAGTGACTTGTATCACCTATATACAATTTCCAAATTCTTTTTTTTTTAAACTAGCCACACATGGCTCTTTGGCTTTGAAGGTCACCAGCATGCAGTGCAGGAGCTGGAATATGCGCAATATTGGCTGATCATGCAAACAAGCCAGCGCACAGCCAACTAACATTCTGTGCTTCCTAAGTTGACGATGCTGCAGGGGTGCAGACACTGTTGGCATTGTCACCTTAGGACAGCAAGTCTCTTACTGGCAGGATAAACAGCTCAAAACTGAAGGAATAAAAAAGAAGGATGCAGAGAGAAAACTACCTCAAATATCAGAAAACAAAACAAAAACAAAAACAAAAACAAAAACAACAAAAAAAAAAACACTACCAGGATTATTTTTTTGGGGGGTGAGGGAATACAACTGGGCACTAAAAATGCCATCTTGCTTAAAATCTTTTTTTTTACAAATTAATTGCGTTTGCTAAATTTTAACCATCAGAGGCAATAATACATACAAGCCCTGTAGTGAGATGAGGCTTGAGGCACTGAAAGGAAAGTTAGCACATTAGCAATGTTGTCTGCAAGCATGAAGTAGTGGTTAAGCACAGAGGAATTAGGTAAGAATATAAAGAGAACCCAACATACCAATCTTCCTCCGTGGATCCTTCCGACAGAGTGCTGTGTCCCTTTTCCATTAGCAGCTCAGAGCATTGGATATACCTTTCGCTTTCAGCCGTCTGCATGGTTTCCATCTTAGAGTGAGTGCCTCTGTTAAAGCCCTTCACTTCTTGCTCCTCCAGAGACTCCAACATGCGGATGACTTCTTTATTCACCCCTCTGCGTTTGGCCAGGACAAGTGGAGTGGCCCCTTGGTGATTGCTGGGAAGATATTCAGAACAAGTACAAGTACATTAAAAAGGAGAACTCGAAGAAGCACCATGTCACCAAAACAAGATCCCACAACCATTTTAGAACCAACTCCTCCCTTTGTGGAAACATTTAGGAGCTTCCAGGATGACCATGGTCACCAAGCCAGAATGGGAAATCCCAACTTTTACAGCTGTCATTAGGACAGGGATAGAAGTCAAATCTTCCAACACCTGGTTTCAGTGACCACTGTTTACCTCGGGATTTCTGCTTATTTTGGAAAGATTTCCTTACTCCCCATTTTCTCTTTGGGACCAGAAGTTAAGAGAAACCTCTCCAATTAGATACAAATAGCACAATAAAAAAAAAATAAAAAAAAAATTATATAACATTGTATTTTCACATATTTACAGGTTATAGTTATGTTTTAAACTACAGGACTGCAATCAGGAGGGAGTGTTTCCGATTGCAGCACTAACCCTGGGCCTAGTCTCATAGTTGTATATCTGTAGGGTGAATCATCTAAGGCAGGGCTTGACCAATTTGCTTTGAATCTTGCAGCCAGCTAAAAAAAAAAAAAAAAAAAAAAGTTAGGAGTCAGTTTTTTTTTTTTTACTAACAAGGCTTTATTAATGACAGAGGTGGCAGATCTTGAATTTGCACAAGGAGGGGGACTGGAGCTGGGCATGCTGCTGGGTGGGACGGCTCTTACTGGGTGGTTTTGGGGGGATGCGTGTTCTTTTGGGGCTCTCAGAGTGTGGGGATTTGACACTTGAGGCTGTTGGGGTTTTTGATGTGTTTGTGTTGTGACGTTTGGTGTATGGCATGCTGTCTGGGCTGGACTCTACTTGCCTTCCTCTGCTGGTCTCCAGCACCACACGTAGGGACTGGCAGGGAGGAGGAGAGGTGGGCCACAGTGCGCACGGATTGGCTGGTGCTGAAGGAGAGGGGAGTGTGGCAGAGCCTTTCCGCCTGACGGTGGCAGGCGGTGGAGGGTGCATGGGAGTGCCGGCGTGTGGAGAGGAAGAGAGAAAATTTGGTTCTGCTGCGGGTAGGCAGCAGATCTAGAGATTGTTTTTGGATGTTGGAGCTGGATCGGCTGCTCTGCGCCCGGAGCTGCATGTCAGGGCGGCAGAAGCCCAGGTGTCGGGATGGGGTTTCTGTTTGCCATGGTGAACCCGACGAGCCCTGCCCCCCTCTATACATCCCTCCCCCCCTCCTCTTTATACACACTGAGTCCGGACCACCCCCCATATACACCCTGTCACACACACACACACACACACGTCCTGTCCTCCCCCCCTGTATACTCACTGGGTCCAGTCCCCCCTCTATATATACACACCACGGCCCTGGGTCCCCTATATATTCATAGATCTCTCTCTATCCATCTATATATCTGGAGTAGTCGTAGAAGACATTACAGTTGATGCTGGAGCCCAGGCCTATGTATATGGAGCACATCTGTCTCAGATCCACAGCATTCCTGTTGAAGAAGAGTGTAGCAGCTCCCCGGCGCACAGTGGACGAACATACAGCCCAGGCAGCTCCCCCCGCTCCATCCTCCTCCAAAACACCTCCACCGCGTCCAACTCCCGCTGAGAGTACTGCCAGTCCGCCCGTTCCATCAGACGGGGGGGGGGGGGGGCTGAGGGCACACAGCCCACCTCACCCTCTAAAGAGGCCCGACCTCACCCCGCCTAATCCTTATGCGCTCTGGGGGTTCATCCTCTGACCCTGTTCGGGCATTGGGGAGGACAGAGGCTGCCTGAAGAGAGGAGCCCGGCCACCCCTGACTATATCACGCACATCGGGCCAGACAGACTTCCGCCCGGCATACTGAATGCTTCTGAGAAAACCACGGAGACCAGCCTGACCAGCCAGGGGGAGAGAGAAGGATCAGCTGCCCAGTGCCCTATGCTGCATGTCTGGGGCGTCGGCAATGGAAATTGCAGTGAGTGGGCTGGTGGAAGCCCAGGTGCCGAGGACTTGTCAAGCCCTGATCTAAGGGACTGCTGCATGCGAGTGCTAGTCTCAGTTGATTTGGACATCTGGTGAAATCACTACTGTGCTGCTCCCTGTTCGCCTTGCTGGAGAGGAAGCTGTACCCGAGCACCTGCAGTACAAGGATCTTCCTGACTCTGCTTCATTCATTTTGTAGATCTGTGCTTTCTGCACCTCTCCCCCTACCACCTTCCCATCCGTTATCAGATAACCAGTCGTCAGGGGGCATGACATGCAGTGTACAACAAGGGGACCAATATAACCAGGATGTATTAATTTCTGAACCAGAGAAACAATCTGAACTAAAACACAGGGCATAGACCAGCTCATGATCTACATACAGTGCCTTGAAAAAGTATGCACACCCCCTTGAAATTTCCACATTTTGTTATGGTCCAACCAAAAAAGTAAATGTGGGGGCGTGGTCTGGACATGGCCAAGTAGAGACATGTGTCCTGTGAGCTCATGGTCTTCTCCCACCCCCTCTGCCTTATTCTGCTCGTTCTCTATGCTCTCAAAGAGAAAAAAGACAAAGGCCAAATGCCAAGACAACCCGTGGGACCCGTACAACTAAATCTGGTGGGGAAATGCAGCATTTTTCCCGAGCTCTCAGACGGCATCTCCTGATATCAAGATGCCGGAGCCACGCGGCTCTCACCATGAGGCCTTGGACTCACGTGAACCCCCTGCCTCTCCTACCTCCGATGCTTTTTCGGAGACCCCTGCAGCCTTCCAACCGGACTTACACGGCTCCTTTCCACACAATATGACATTCCAAGCAGATGAGCTCTGGGCGCTTCTCCAGGCCCTCCCGACCAAGGTGGATATAGAAGCTCTCATCGGTAGACTGAAGGATGCCCACCGACAAGAGCTACAGGCCGCCAAATCAGACATGCAATCTATCGGATTGTTTGTCTTCCGGGGGAAACAACGGGTTACGGCACTGGAATCTTTGCAAGAATCGCATGCGGTCAACGGAGATGACTCTGCAACTATACTTGGAGGACTTGGAAGACCAGGGCAGAACAATCTGCGGCTCCAGGGTCTCTCTGAACCCACTGGAAAGGAGAATCTGCCAGACGCAGTGGTCGCTATCCTGCACAACGTTCTGGGTGATTAACCCCCTGCAAACATAGAATGTGACCATATTCATAGGGCTCTAGGGCCCTGATCTACAGACCACAATAGGCCATGCGATGTTATTTGGTGACTGCCACGATATACCCACAAGTAGGTCATCCCCTGCAAGGTGTGGGAATCTGATGCCATAAATCAAGATTCTTCCCGACCTCTCGAAGGCGACTTTGCACCGCCGGGCCCTGCTCCGCCCTATCCTGCATCTGACCCACTGACTAGACTTCACTTATAGATGGGTTTTTCCCCCTCTCAGTCACATTCAGCAAGGGCTCCCATTCCTTTACACTTTGCACGCCAGCGGACCTGCCTGCTCTCTTTACCCTATCCAAGTTCCCAATTGGTAGCAATTTCTCCCATCGGTCATTTGGGAAGGTCAACCGCTTGGAGGAGCCCTCAGCATCGGAGTCTCGACCACAGAGGGTCAGATGGCGCTACGGGCACCAAACCCAGAGGGGTCATGCAAGTCTTAACTGAAATACCAATATTGGGATTCTGATGCCTTTTCCTGCTTGACAATCTGTGTCCCTTCAACACTTTGTGGATTCTTGTCACTTGTACATTAATGGTTGCCATGCCTTCCTGCGAAAACTATGGCAGCCTGCTGCTTCATCGCTACGAGACACTCATCCCCTAGTCGTATGAATCTGCCATAGCCCGGATACCCTCATTGCTACTCTTGGAGGTGTTGCAAACTACATGACTCTACCCTAGAAGAGCATCGTTCCATAGTTTTTAATGATGCGGGTGGGTTGATGGCCCATTCGCTTCTGATGTTAAAGATTACGCACTTATTGCTCCCCTATACCACTGCCTAAAGTTTGCATGCTCCCCTCATTCTTCAAAAGCAGCATGTTGTTTTATATGTTATTTCTCACTCACTGAAGGACTCAGATCCTTAATATTTATATCACTGTACATAATTGAGTGCCAATATATGCCTAAACTGCCTATTGTATTCATTCTAGACTATATTTTTCTTTGGATGATAATAGCTCCATGGTTGCGGATCTCAGGCACGTCTTCTGTTAGGCAGATGCTTACCTGAAAGAATACTGCAGTGTATACGGCTACCCCTGGTGGGCATTCTCCCTCCTTTTCTCCCTCTGGTGGGGGCAGGAGGGGATGGGATTCCCCAGACTCCACGGGAGTCTCCCTTACTGATGCTTTAACATGGGGGTGGGGGTTCCCCCTTTTTTTTTACAGAGAGCTGCCTTCAATTAAATACCCTCTCACGCCAATTACCTCCACTGGGCTTGATCCCTTTGAGACTGCAGGCTGTAAAGGATCCACTGATGAGATCCAGGGGGCAGAGTACCTTTGAACACTTAGGTGGCATCTGAGTGATATTATGGCCGTCTCTGGGGACCTTGCCCCTTTGAGGGTAGGAGTTTTCCCAGGGTTTGTTCTAGAGGAAGCCCCTTGGGCATATTTTGCGTATACGTCATGGTGGATAGTCTCCCTTTCGGGATATATGTCAACCATACAGTAGGTTCAGTTACATGCAATGCCACACATACTCTTAATATAAGGGTGAACTGTTTTATGCAACCGTTATTGAAATCATTTTCTTATACTTTGCAGTTTTGTTCTTTTATTCCCTTTATTTGGGTCCCATCTCATCCACAGAATTTTATTCATGTTGTCCTCTACCTCAGGCCTGCATGGTCCACCACCTCCCTTCTCTATATTTTGGAGGACAGAGGGGAGGGCTGGGCGGTGTGGGAGAGGGGAAATAGATGTTCCTTTCAATACATGTTAAACCGAATGATGTCTATGCTCTTACCCGGGGTGGGTGGGACAGCCTGGAGCTTTTTGGGCTTGTTCAAACTGTTCCCCCACTTAGGCCGGCGCACTTCGCTCTGACTGCGCTCTTGCAATATTTTGCAACGTTAGGTTCAGAGGTTCTGCTCTGATAACCGATGGACCCTTACTTTCAGTGTTATCTTTTATTTACTACTCTATCTTTCCCCTTCTTTGATTTTTCTATTCTCTTCTTCCTACCTACCCATCCTTGACACCCCCCCCCCCCCCCTTTTTCAACCTACCCAAACCCCTTAACTCCCCCCTTTTTTTTTTTATTCCCCTTTGCCCCTGCTAGAGATGGATGCTATAAAAAAGGTAGTATCACTGAATTTAAGGGACTTAACGTCCCTAAGACGTATGCCATTACATAATCTGAAACGCTTTCATGCTGTTGTAGCGTATTATTATTCAGGAAATTCACTTCAGAGATGACAAACTTCCTGTTCTTAAAACCAGGTTTTACCCTTTGACTTATTCTACTAATAGAGCTGCTAAATCTAAGGGGGTCTCAATACTACTGTCAGGTAGGCTCCTGTGGACATGTCAAGACACCCTTGCGTACCCTGATGGACATTTAATGTTTATTAAAGGCATGATTGGTGGTAAAAAAAAAAAAATGGCCTTAGCTACAGTATACACACCTAATGATCGTCAGGACCTCTTTATCAGCCGAAATTTTGATAGTCTCTTCAAGTTTGCTTAGGGCCAGTTGATCATGGGGGCGACTTCAATACTCCCCTGATCCCATCTGTAGACACTTCATCAGGCTCCTCCTCTATCCCTCCTGGTTTCCACAAGCGAATAGCACAGGCTATACACAAGGCCCAGTTGGAGGATATTTGGCAATTACAACACTCAGGAGAGAGGAACTATACGTTCTACTCCTCTCCCCATAAAATATACACACGGATAGACTACTTTCTCGCTCCTCACTGTCAATTATGTGGTCTGACTACGCCCCTATAGTATTGACATATACACTGAAGTTCCTTCCTCCAAAACCCGATTTTGGAAATTAAATGAAAGTCTTTTACAGACTCCGGAGGTTCTGGAGGAAGTGGGCAAAGAATTCAATTTCTACTTTCAAACGAATGATAACCCAGAGTGTGATCCGGGCATTCTTTGGGAAGCTCAAAAGCGGTTATCAGAGGCACTCATTAAAACATGGGTCACGGATCAAGAAACTACGTGAGGAAAAACTTGTGTCTTTGCTTTCTGGGATTCCTATTCTGGAATCCAGACATAAACATGCTCCGATCCTGACATTTGAAGGAGACCTTATGGCTCTTTGCAGACAAGTGACTGACTTACTAAACTATAGAGCCAAAGCTTACCAACATGTTGCATACTGCACTATGAATCAGGAAATAAATGTGGCGGATTGCTAGCCAGATCAGTTAGGGAACAAAGGTTGGCGACCTATATTCCTCAAATTTTGACTTCCACTGGCCAAAAAGCCGTTTACCCAAACAGATTCCTCTCTTTACAACTTGCCGGGACAATCTTCCTCTCAGGTTCAACTAGACAACTACCTCTCCGCGCCCCAACTCCCTCAACTTCGCCCTGAAATTTGGGAAGAACTGTAGAGGATTACATTAGAGGAACTCCAACAAGCCATTAGTTCATCCAAAGTAGGTAAAGCACTGGGCCCTGATGGTTTCACTTTACAATACTTTACAATACTACAAATTTTTTCTTCCCACTCTCGGCCCTTATATAGTGAAGCCATTTAACGTGCTTGGGTCAGAGACAGTCCGCCCACCGGAAACACTACAAGCTCATGTCTCTGTCATCCCTAAAGAAGGCAAAGATCCAACCTCCTGTAGTACTTATAGGCCCATTTCCCTTCTGAAAAAAAAAAAAAAAATCGATCTCAAGCCGTTTACTAAGATTTTAGACTCTAGTCTTGCACATCATTTACAACAATTAATTAACTTAGATCAAGTAGGGTTCATTCCGACTAGGGAAGCCTGGGACACAGTTAAAGTACTCAATCTCATTCATGTAGCCAATGCGAAACACACTCCCTGTGTACTCCTGGAAACAGACGCAGAGAAAGCGTTTGACCGGATAAACTGGAGATTCGTATTCACCGTTCTACATCACATTGGTCTGGGTGAAACCATGCTGAAATGGATCGCCAGGATATATTCCAACCCAACAGCTCAAGCTAATGGAGTTCTCTCCAACACCTTCCTTATTACTAATGGGACTAGACAGGGGTGTCCTCTATCCCCTCTTCTTTTTGCCCTATCTTTGGCACCCTTTCTATGCAAAGTCCGCTTAAACCCAGATGTCACTGGGCTGACTGCTGCAGGTATACAACATAAAATATGGGCCTATGCTGACGATATGCTTTTTTTCCCCTGACCAATCCAGTAGTGTCGCTCCCGAATCTTCTTCGCAAATTTGAAATATAGGTCTTGTTACCAACTTGAAAAAGTATTACAATAAATCGGAAGCAATGGAGGTTGAGCTCTCTCCTCTTCTCCAAACCGAGATTGAATTTTAAATTCAGATGGATTGACTCAGCCCTGAAAGATTTGGGCACATATATTCCTCCCAAATTGTCCCGAACATTTGAACTTAATTTTCCCCCTCTTTTGATCAAAACCCGTATCTTGCTGGAGACTTGGCATGGAGGTCTGCACTCATGGTTTGGTCGAAGTAACCTTCTTAAAATGTGCATCCTACCAAAATTTCTTTACCTTTTTCAAACCCTGCCAATATGGTTACCTTCCAGGTATTTTAAACAGGCGCATTCCCTGTTCATTAAATTTATTTGGGCACATAAACGCCCTCATCTTCCCAGTCATCAACTCTCGCTTCCCAAACTATACGGAGGCCTAGCAATCCCAGATATCCTGAAGTATTACCAGGCAACTCATCTCGGTAGACACAAATTGAACCGTATTTTTTCATCATTACAACAAAAAAAACATGATTCGATTTTCTCTCTTAAATCCTCTGTGTGTACTTGGATTCAGGAAACCAATTTTGAAATCTTGGCAAGGTGGTACCATACCCCTTATAGGTTACATAAATTCTACCCCCATGCTACTGATCACTGTTGGAGATGCCGGGAGCGAAGGGGAACACTACTTCATATATTTTGGCCCTGCTCCCAAACTTGACCACTTCTGAAAAGAGGTCAGGAGGATCATCCAAAAATTCACTGAATTTATGAGATTCCTGACGATTCTGCCTTTTTCTTATTACACGTTTCGACCATTTAGGCAAGAATTTACAAAAAAATCGATTGTACGTCACCTCCTGAATGCTGCCATGTCATGTATTCCCCTCAATTGGAAACTCTCACACCCACCGACCATCAGTTGTTCGCTTCATAAAGTGGAAAAAATAAATAAGATGGAAGACTTAATACACACGGCACAACACAAACGTGAAAAATACACCAAGACTTGGAGATTTATGGCATAGGTTTGTCCTCTCTGAAGAATGGAAAGCTCTATTCGGAACATGACTTTTCTTCCAATTAAACCTCTATTCTTTGGCTACCTTGCTGCAACATCCCATCTCAGACCTCCCCCCCATTCCCCCCTCACAACTTGCTTCTCCCCACTCATATCCTTTTTATTTCCTATTTCCTCTTTTAAGAAAAATAAAAAATGGGATGGGCAGCCCTGCGTCTCACTTAGTAATTCACCTGGTGTGCTCCTTGACGTTGATGAATATATATTTTTTTAACAAGAAATTTGATGAATATATTTACACCTATGTTGATTCCTTGAAACTTATGTATTTTCTGCTGTCATCTACTGGTTGAATGTATTTTTTGGGTGGACACATCGATTTCTATCCTCTATTGAAGTGATTTGGTGCTGCCTTTCCTGGTTTAAACTAAATATTTGAAAAAAAAAAAAAAAAAAAAAAAAAGGAAATTTATTGTAATTGGAATTTTATGTGATAGACCAACACAAAGTTGCACATAATTGTGCAGTGGAAGGAAAATGATAAATGGTTTGCAACATTTTTTACAAATATCTGAAAAGTGTGGCGTGCATTTGCATTTAGCCCCCCTGTGTCAATATTTTGTAGAACCACCTTTCACTGCACTACAGCTATAAGTCTTTTTAGGGATGTCTCTACCGGGCTTTCACATCTAGAGAGTGGGATTTTTGCCCACTCTTCTTTGCAAAATAGCTCAAGCTCTGTCAGATTGGATGGAGAGCATCTGTGAACAGCAATTTTCAAGTCTTGCCACAGGTTCTCAATTGGATTAAGGTCTAGACTTTGAACAGATGAATATGCTTTGATCTAAACCATTCCATTGTAGCTCTGGCTGTATGTTTAGGGTCGTTGTCCTGCTGGAAGGTGAACCTCCACCCCAGTCTCAAGTCTTTTGCAGACTCTTAACAGGTTTTCTTCTAAGATTGCCCTGTATTTGGTTCCACCCATCTTCCCACCAACTCTAACCAGCTTCCCTGTCCGTGCTGAAGAAAAGCATCCCCACAGCATGATGCTGCAGTGGTAGGGTGATGAGCAGTGGTAGTTTTCTGCCACACAGCGTTTTGCTTTTAGGCCAAAAAGCTAAATTTTGGTCTCATCTGACCAGAGCACCTTCTTCCACATGTTTGCTGTGTCTTGCAAACTGCAAAACAGGACTTATGGCTTTCTTTCAACAATGGCTTTCTTCTTGGCACTCTTCCATAAAGGCCAGATTTGTGAAGTGCACAATAGTTTTGGACAGATTCTCCAACCTGAGCTGAGGAACTGCAGAGATCACCAGAGTTGCCATGGGCCTCTTGGCTGCCTTCCTGATTACTGCTCTCCATGCCTGGCCTGTCAGTTTAGGTGGACAGCCATGTCTTGGTAGGTCTGCAGTTGTGTCATACTCTTCCCATTTTTGGATGTAGGATTGAACAGTGCTCTGCGAGATGTTCAAAGCTTGGGATATTTTAATTTTTTTGTAACCTAACCCTGCTTTAAAAACTTCTCCACAACTTTATCTCTGGCCTGCCTGGTGTGTTCCTTGGCCTTCATGATGCTGTTTGTTCACTAAGGTGCTCTAACAAACCCGAGGGCTTCACAGAACAGCTGTATTTATACTGATGTTAAATTACAGACAGGTGGACTATTTACTAATTAGGCAACTTCTGAAGGCAATTGGTTCCACTTGATTTTAGTCAGGGGTATCAGAGTAAAGGGGGCTGAATACAAATTCACACCACACTTATCACATATTTATTTGTAAAAGAAAAATTGAAAACTATTTATCATTTTCCTTCCACTTGTTGGTCTAGCAAATCCCAATAAAATACATTTACATTTTTGGTTGTAATATGACAAAATGTGGAACATTTCAAAGTGTATGAATACTTTTTCAAGGCACTGTAGACAACACAGAGGTGAATGACTGGTCTGAAGAACCTGATAAAATATATTAAATTGTCACACACTATTGTGTATATAGGAAATTCCATTCATCTTTAAAACCACACTCATCTATGACCGCCAGATAAAATGCAAATTTGTGTTTATTGCCATTTACTGCAACAGTCAGGAAGCCTGGGCTCAAATGACATGCAAACTCTCATCCCCATGGAAATCATAGATGTAAATTGGTGCGCTGAATAAATGCAAAAGTAAAAAACTGAGGACCCAAATTTCTTAGAATTAACCCTGCTGCCTCAACCAGTGGTCTCCAAACAGTGGCCCCTTGCTTGCCTCTATATGGCCCTGAGGCCACTGTTCTTCCCACTGATAAGAGGCAATATTCTTTTTACTGACAACAACTAGGCACCATTCCTCCCCACTGACACCAATAGCAGGGCACAATTCTTCCTACTGACACCAACAGTAGGGGCACAATTCCTCTCAGTGACACCAGCATTGGGGCACTTTTGCTCCCACTGATATTAATGACGGGGCATGATTCATCTCACTGACACCAAGGATGTGGCACGATTCCTCCCACTGACACTAATGATGGGGCACCATTCCTTTCCCTTCTGTCTACAAGTGCTATGTAAATTACCTACTGCCATTGACCCCCAAACCCGAGGCACTGATTACCACGGATCATGGGGTATTTTCTACTCCCACTGGCCACGTTCCAGCGCCCTAAAGTTTGAAGAATGATAAACTGGCCCTCTGTTTAGCGGCACTTTGCAGCGGTATTACCGCGGTGTCCCATTGAGATCAATGGGTAGGAGCGGTATAGGAGCAGTGAATACACCGCTCCTATACCGCTCCAAAGATGCTGCTAGCAGGACTTTTTTTTACCGTCCTGCTAGTGCACCGTTGCAGTGTGAAAGCCCGCCGGTTTTCACACTGGAGTGAATGGAGCAGTTTTTTTCAGGGGGTGTACAGGCGCTATTTTTAGCGCTGTACCGCCTGAAAACCGCCCCAGTGTGAAAGGGGCCTAAGCGTTTCTCAACTCCAGTCCTCAAGGCGCCCCAACAGGTCATGTTTTCAGGATTTCCCTCAGATGAAACAGCTGTGGTAATTACTAAGGCAGTGAAACTGATCAAATCACCTGTGCAAAATAATGGAAAGCCTGAAAACATGACCTGTTGGGGCGCCTTGAGGACTGGAGTTGAGAAACACTGGGCTAAACACATGCATGCACGACATTCCCAGAATGGTGAATTCCTGTGTGCAGGGAATATGTCCTATGTGCATGCATATATTTAGATGACCTGATTTTTTGGGGGATTGTCAAAGTCACAATGTCACCTTTTCTATCCTTACATTTGTTTAGAGGCAGGGGACACAATAATGACGACACTTGTGATTTTATTTACAGTCCTCCTTTGGGAAATGGGTCTGCTCAGTAAGACTATTTGGTAGAGAAACATAGAACACAGACATCCCTGCAAGAGGCACTTACCATATATCAATCTTAAGGCCATTGGAGACAAGGAACTGAATAGTGTCAACGTGGCCACACAAGTGAAGTGCTGTGTTCCCCTGGTAATCCGTTGCCAGAAGATCTGCTCCAAACTTGTGCAGTAGCTGACAGATGTCTACGTTTCCTCTAGCCGCGGCCAAGTGCAGGGCGGTGCGGCCGCGACTGTCCCGGATGTTAGGGTCAAAGCCACTTTCAAGGAGCCGCTTGGAGTAGTTGAAGTCCCCATCAATGCAGGCTTGCAGCAGGGGCACGTTGGTCAGGGATGAATCATTCACAAACACATAGGACATGATTGCAGGTGGATGTGCTGCAACATTCAAAAAGAAAGAAATTTATAGAATAGATCCACTATATAAGTGTTTGTTCCGGCATAAATGATTTGCTTCAACCTTCTAACTTCTGCATCTGCAGGAGAGCTTGTTCTGTTGAAAAACAGACTTACTGGCCAGGTGACCAGGTGACAATAAAAGAAAGCCTAAAAAATAAAATTATTGCAGCCATTACATCTAAAAATTGGTAACCCGCAATATAATAAATATTTACTTTTGAATTTAAGACCAGGCTTTTTTCTGACACTTTTTGTTTAAACTAGTATTTTTGCTATAAAATTACTTAGAACCCCCAATTTTTTTTAGCAGAGGCCCTAGAGAATAAAATGGGGGGTTTTGTAATTTTTTTAATGTCACACAGTATTTGTGTAGTGGTTTTTCGAATGCAAATGTTTAAAAAAAAAAAAAACAACAACACTTTAATGAAATATAATGCACACAAAACACAACACCCAATTTTTGGTAAAATATAGAAGATTGAGTTATGCCGAGAAAATATATACCCAACATGTCACGCTTTAAAACTGTGCACGCTCATGGAATGGCGACAAACTATACTGCCAGAGGCAATGCTTTAAAACCCTTTTCAGGTTACCAGTTTAGAGAGTCAAAGGAGGTCTGGTGCTGGAATTATTGCTCTCGGTCTGACGTTCCCAGCAAAACCTCATGTGTGGTACGGTTGCCATTTATGTATGCATGCGGGACCATGGGGGTGCGTTAAAAATGTTACACTCTTTTTAAATCACTTTTATTGCTGTCACAAGGAACGTAAACATTCCTTGTGACAGAAATAGCCAGTGCCAAGTACTCTTTATGGAGAGATCTGGGGTCTATTAGACCCAAGATGTCTCCTCTGCCCTTAAAAACATCCGATCAAGATCGGTGTTATCAGATACTTTCCAAATTTAAAAATGGCGCTGTTTGCATCCGGGAAACTGGAAGTGAGGAAAATGCTTGTCGCATCCAGTTTCCTATACCACAGATCATCAGGGACTTTCCGGTCCTTGACAGGCTCTGTGGTAAGCTGACAGAACTGCCGGCTTTCATTCTGGGCTTGCCAGTGGGATGGTGGAGCTCAGAGAGGTACTGGAAGGCAACCACAGCTGCCGAAAGTCAAATGACGTACATGTATGATTTGGCGTTAAGTGAAAATCTGATGTGGCCCTTTGCAAAACTGTAACAGCCAGCTACCCAGTGGTTGCAAATACAGTAAAACCTTGGATTGCGAGCACAATTAGTTCCAGAAACATGCTTGTAATCCAAAGCACTTGTATATCAAAGCAAATTTTCCCATAAGAAATAATGTAAACTCAAATGATTCGTTCCACAACCATTTATTCATAAGTCCTTCAGTTTATTGTCCATATAAAAAGATTATAGTGATATGATAGGTTGTGTAACCATAAAATGTCCATCCACAAATGGAAGCCTCCACAAGGGAATTAGAAGCAAAATCCAGCAGGAGCTTCAGAGTATTAAAGAGTAGAGAGGCGCCTCTAAGTGCAGCAATATGTTGCTAAATGTTGTAACTTCATTAAATGTAACCACAATGCTACACTTAGAGACGCCGCTCTTCTCTTTTATACTCAGTTGTGACATGACGCTACTTGTATATCAAGTCAAAATGTATTAAAAAAATAGTTGCTTGTCTTGCAAAATGCTCTCAAACCAAGGTTTTACTGTACACATAAAACCACCACAAATCCTTTGCTATATGAAGGGCAGCAGGATCTGAGTACCGTATTCTGTTTGTACCATGTATGATAATGCCCTCTTACAGCATCTCATATTTCCTTGTCATAATGCAAAACTAGAACTAGAAAGTCCCACCCCAATCATCTCCGAACTAACACTATTATATGGGAAGTGATATAGAGATTCCAAGCGCCGACTTTGATTTTCATACTGACAACAGAAAGGGTCTCTTATCTGGACCAGACAACTGAAAAATGGAGGCAATGCACGTACACCTCCATGGACAGGATAGCCTATATAGTGTTTTTCTGACAGGTTTGCTTTAAAGGATAAGTTCACCTTTATAAAAAAAAAATTTATATTTATATAATATAAAAAAAATTTTTATTTATATTTATATATATATATATATATATATATATATATATATATATATATATATATATATATATATATATATATATAATAATAATAATAAATGCACCTAATTTTGCAGGTAAAAAAAAAAAAAAAAAAAAATGCGCATTTATTTATTTTTTCGCTAAGGAGCCTGCAGTGCAGTGGCAGGGATTCTGCAGACTCTCAAAAGAGCGGTCTGCCCATACCTCCAATACGGGCAGACATTTACATGGAAGTAGGAAGATCAATAGACTACGAGAGTGCACCCCAGTGGCCTCGCAGTTCAATGAGAAGTACAAGCCATCAGCTGCAATGGTTGACGGTAGTCTAGTCATTCACTGGAAACTGGTCACGTGGGCAGAGCCCCGCAAGGCCACGCTGTTTTCCATTTGTGACAGCGGGTTCATGGGGGAAGATAATGCGCCAGCTAATATATGGTCCCCATATGCCCATTTCAAAATTGTAGTTTTCCTTTAAGTAAAGTAGCATTCACGCACAAAAACAACTTACGTGTCCTTCAGTTAGTTAATGGAATCCGGTCTATGTCTCTACTCCGTTCGGTTTGATAACTTGCAGTCCAATGTATTTACTTTTAGATCTGGAATACAGAAGAATAATCCTGGTAATTTCACATACTGTATAGAGTTTCTCCATGTAGGTAACACTTAGGGGCATGTCTGAGATTCCAGGCATTGCTGGTCACTCCATTTTTAGTCAGCTTTGCAGTAGAGATTGTCATTTATCATTATTATTTTTTAACTAGAAATTTAGAATCAAAAAAGAGAATTCCAAAATGATTACAAAGTTTCAAGACTCCCAGGACTACTTCCATGGAGCAAGTACATGGCATGGTTTTTAGGGCTCGTTCACACAATAACTTTAGTGTATAAAGAATGATCTTTGTCTTGATTTCTTCAGAGTGCGTCTGTCAGGTGGTGAAGAGGCGTTGCACTGTCTCCTCGCTGCCCACTTTAGCCCCTAGAAGCCTGCACTCGCACGCTGCAAGCACCTGCATTGCCCTTAGTTGTGGGACACTTGCAGAGCGGCCCCATTCACTTGGGCAGGTCGCATTTGACAGGCGCTATGCCTGTCAAAAGAAATGGGGGGGGGTATAACTCCTGTGGCGGCGGCAAAGCAAAAAACATGGCCACAGCATGTGTACACCCCTTCCCGCTGCTTTTGCAGCTAAAGGGGGAGAGGTTGGGGGGGGGGAATGGTAACAATGCGGCTAAACCACAGGGTTTACTGCTTCCCTACCACTAGTGTGAAGGAAACCTACCTGCAGGAGAAATTTTTACTTAAGCTGGCCATATACCAGTAGAATTTCTTCTTTGGTTAGGTTCACATCTATGAGGTTACGGTTGATGCGGTTTTCCGGCATGTTTTGCATCTGACCGTGCGTTTTTTTTAATGCATTTTTTTCCTAATAGGAAAGGCTCCTCAAACTGTGAATAGCTGAATAAGGAGTGGGCGGCTGCCCCCAAGTCCTTACAAACCGATGACTCGTCAGCTTTCAGCAGGATTCCCCACTGACAGCTGAATGTAAACAAAAGCATGCTGGCATTAAAAAAACACTGCAAAGGGTCTCCCTCAATCCATACCAGGCCCTTCAGGTCTGGTACGGATTTTAAGGGGAACCCGCTAAATTTTTTTCTTTAAAAATGGCATGGGTCCCCCCAAAATCCATACCAGACCCTTATCCGAGCATGCAGGCCACATGCCCTCAACATGGGGAAGGGGGTGCTGATGTTGAGGAGGACATGGGCCTTATCGAAATCTGGAAGCCCCCCCTTTAAACAAAGGGGGCAACCATACACCCCCATGTGAAGGGTATGGGGGTACAGGTACATCGTACCCCACTAATTCACAAAAAAAAAAAAGAAGTAAATAGAACCACACAGTTTAACAAGTCCTTTATTCATAAATCCTAAAAAAGAAAATGTCCCCTTAAGTAGATCCAACCTCAATCACAATGAACGCCGGCCGCCCTCACCCTTTCCCAAAAAACGCACTGGCCCCAAATGCACAGATGTCAGTTAGATCCATAGGAAGCCATGTTAAATGGACTGTAGTGCGTTTCTGCAAAAACGTACAGGTGTAAACCAAGGGTTAGTCTTAGTATAAAAATTCTGAAAAATCATTGGTCAGTACATTGTCATTGAGTCGACTAACTTTATACAAAGCTGTTAAAATTCCAAAATTCCACCCAGACCGGCTACTTGAATGGAATCCCAAATATATTAACTAGGCTTGTTTTGTGCCTAGGACACGCACATTACAATATGTACAATTTTTCCCCAACAAAAACCATATTCACAGTTCGAATTAGTTCATTCAAGAAAAAATAAAAATAAATGTCAATCCGCTCCTTCAAATCTTGTCACTGTGGTCGAAAACCACATGAATTGACCCCAATAACCATTAGAAAACCGAACAAATGTTCTGAAAACTAATAATTTTCAAACAAAATTCTACTTGTATATATGGCCAGCTTCACTTTCAAGGATTTTCAATTGTACAAATGAACACCAACACAAACCGTGCCGCCTGAAGAGCGCCCTCTTATGCCCCCTCATGCTGTTTGAGTTGCTGCACCCCTTACCACCTCTGAACAAATCTTTTGTCCTCTAGGACAGTGGTCATCAACCCTGTCCTCAGGACCCACTAACAGGCCAGGTTTTATGTATTACCTTGGGGAGATGCAGGCTAGAATACTGCAATCACTGAGCAGCAAATGATATCACATGTGATGTATTTCAGTTATCTTGCAAACCTGGCCTGTTAGTGGGCCCTGAGGACAGGGTTGATGACCACTGCTCTAGGACATTGGTCTCCAAACACCAGCCCTCTGCCAGCCTTTATCCGGCCCTTGAGGCTCTATTTCTCCCATTGCTACCAACGATGAGGCATTAGATGGAGGTCCTCAACGGAGGATGAAAGATTTCAATTAAAAAACCAGCAGCACAAGGGCCACATCACACTGATTGCAAGTAATGTGCATAATGCCGATTTTTATTTATTTAGCTTTAAAGTAGGGCGGGTTATAACCCTGGTAATTTTTTTTTGCGATTTGTGTCCCATAGGCAAAACAGAATGTAAGAGGCCAACAGGAATGTGCAGATGTCAAAAAGAGGCTGGACTACAAGGAATATACACTCACCAGTCACTTTATTAGGTACACCTTGCTAGTAGCGGGTTGGATCCCTTTTGCCTTCAGAACAGCCTTAATTCTTCGTGGCATAGATTCAACAAGGTGTTGGAAACATTCCTCAGAGGTTTTGGTCCATATTGACATGATAGCATTACGCAGTTGCCGCAGATTTGTCACCTGCACATCCATAATGCGAATCTCCCGCTCCACCACATCTCAAAGGTGTTCTTTTGAGATCTAGTGACTGTGGAGGACATTGGAGTACAGTGACCTCATTGTCATGTTCAAGAAACCAGTGGTGAGATGATTGGAGCTTTGTGACATGGTGCATTATCCTGCTGGAAGGAGCCATCAGAAGATGTGTACACTGTAGTCATAAAGGGATGGACGTGGTCAGCAACAATACTCAGGTAGGCTGTAGCATTTAAACGATGCACAACTGGTAGTAAGGGGCCCAAAGTGTGCCAAGAAAATATTTTCACACCATTACATCACCAGCCTGCAATGTTGATACAAGGCAGGATGGATCCATGCTTTCATGTTGTTTACACCAAATTCTGACGCTACCATCTGAATGTCGCATCTGAAATCGAGACTCATCGGACCGGGCAACGTTTTTGCAATCTTCTATTGTCCAGTTTTGGTGAGCCTGTGCAAATTGTAGCCTAATTTTCCTGTACTTAGCTGACAGGCGTGGCACCCGGTGTCGTCTTCTGCATCTGGTTCGATGTGTTGTGCGTTCAGAGATGGTATTCTGCATACCTTAGTTGTAATGAGTGGTTATTTGAGTTACTGTTGCCTTTCTATCATCTCCAACCAGTCTGCCCATTCTTCTCTGACATCAACAAGGCATTTTGCTCCACACAACTGCCGCTCACTGGATATTTTCTCTTTTTCAGACCACTCTCTATAAACCCTAGAGATGGTTTTGTGTGAAAATCCCAATAGCTCAGCAGTTTTAGAAATACTCAGACCAGCCCACCTGGCACCAACAACCATGCCACGTTCAAAGCGAGCAAAGTCCTTTCATGTATTTAGAGAGATATGGACAGCAGGGAGAGAGACATAATTTTACCCGCTCATATGGAATATGCAGTTCAGTTGGGGGGATATTGGGGAACTTGAAAAAGTGCAGAGAAGGGCAAACAAACTGATAAGAGGCATGGAGGAGCTCAGCTATGAGAAAAGATTAGAGGAACTGAATTTATTCTCTCTTGAAAAGGAGAATAAAGTGATTGTAAAAGGCAGAAGTTTTTTTTTATCTTTATGCATTAACCACTTGCCGCCTGTCCATTGTCAAATGACGTCGGCAAAGTGGTTGTAAAATGACGTCCTCAGGATTTTGAGCCGCTGCCCCGGGGGCGCGCATCGCGGCGATCGTTGTTGCGGGGTGTCAGTCTGACACCCCGCAACTACGATCTTGGTAAAGAGTCTCCGACGGAGACTCTTTACCACGTGATCAGCCGTGTCCAATCACGGCTGATCACAGTGTAAATAGGAAAAGCCGGTAATCGGCTTTTCCTCACTCGCGTCTATCAGACGCGAGTAGAGGAGAGCCGATCGGCTGCTCCTCTGACAGGGGGGGGTCTGTGCTGATCGATCAGCGCAGCCCCCCCGAGGATGCCCACACTGGACCACCAGGGACGCCACCAGACCACCAGGGATGCCCATCAAAAGGTATGCCACCCTAGACCACCAGGGATGACACACAGTGCCCCCAATGGATGCCAATCAGTGCCCACAATGGGCATCACTGATTGGCATGCATTGTTTGGCACTGATTGGCATCCATCAGTAAAAAACAATGCCGCCTATCAGTGCCTATCCATGCCGCCTATCAGTGCCCATCCGTGCCGCCTATCCGTGCCCATCCGTGCCGCCTATCCGTGCCCATCCGTGCCGCCTATCCGTGCCCATCCGTGCCGCCTATCCGTGCCCATCCGTGCCGCCTATCCGTGCCAATCTGTGCCACCCATCAGTGCCAATTTGTGCCGCCCATCAGTGCCCATCCATGTCGCCCATCAGTGCCCACCCGTGTCGCCCATCAGTGCCCATCAATGCCACTTCATCGGTGCCCATCGGTGCCGCCTTATCAGTGCCCATCAGTGCAGACCTATCAGTGCCCATCAGTGAAGGAGAAAACTTACTTATTTACAAAGTTTTGAAACTGAAACAAAAAGAAAACATTTTTTTTTCAAAATTTTCGGTCTTTTTTTATTTGTTTAGCAAAAAATAAAAACCGCAGAGGTGATCAAATACCACCAAAAGAAAGCTCTATTTGTGGGGAAAAAATGATAAAAATTTCATTTGGGTACAGTGTTGCATGACCGCGCAATTGTCATTCAAAGTGTGAGAGCGCTGAAAGCTCAAAATTGGTCTGGGCAGGAAGGTGTTTAAGTGCCCTGTATTGAAGTGGTTAAAGTGTTTGCATTGCCCGCTTGGTGATTTTTACCTACAGGTAAGCCTAGAAGACTTACCGTATTTATCGGCGTATAACACGCACTTTTTCCCCCTTAAAATCAGGGGGAAATCATGGGTGCATATTATACGCCAATCCCCGCTGATTCTGAAGAAAGGAGCGAGCGGAGCCGAGATACAGAAATCAGAGTGTACTTTGGCTTTACTCGGCTCCTCTCGCAGTCCCGCCCCTGACTGTGAGCAGAGCCGAGTCTAGCCGAGGTACACTCGGATTTCTGTATGTTGTCGGTGCTCGATCCTCTCGCAATCAGTGGAGGTGGGCGGGACTGCGAGAGGAGCCGAGACTAGCCGAAAGTACACTCGGCTTTCTGTATGTTGTCGGGGCTCGCTCCTCTCCGCTCAGTCTGTGCCAATTTTAAAGGGAAGTGCTGCAACTAGACTAGTAATGTTGCAAAGGCACTGGGCAAGGCTGCACTGGGCAAGGCTGCAAAAGGTACTGGGCAAGGCTGCAGATGGACACTGATAATGCTGCATTGATGGGCATTTAAATGTAAGTTTTTTTCCTTAATATTCCCTCCTAAACTTGGGGTGCGTGTTATACACCGATAAAATACGGTACTTGTAGGTAAAAAGAATTTCCTCATAAACCTGCAAGGTTTAGGAGATATTGACCCTGCATGCAGCCGATGACGTCAGCGGCGCCTGCGCTCTGCAGGTCTGGTGTATCCTGCCGGAACTTCCCGGAATGAAGGGCTCATCATGGCCCGGCCACGCACAGCGCCAGAGCCAGCGATCCCAGAAGAAACGCAGAGGAAACATGTCAGCTCCCTCAGCAGTGACTGGGCCAGGCTGTAGGGCTTCAGTCTAAGGTAAGAATTTCATAATGTGCTAGTATGCGATGCATACTAGCACATTATGCTATTGTCTTGCGTTTTTTTTTTTGCTGTTTACTACCGCTTTAAGACAAAGAGCTTTCTGTGTGCAGCCCTACCTTGTTGAATCTATGCCATGAGGCATTAAAGTGGAGTTCCACTCGTTTTTGTGTTTATTAAAAGTCAGCAGCTACAAAAAGTGACACTCACTTGTCCTAGGATCCAGCAATGCGGCCGCCCGAACCCTCGCCTCTCCCCGATGCTGGCATTACAAGTGTTGGCACCCAGCTGTGACAGCTTGCAGCTTCAAAGCTGGGTGCGCACTGCACATGCTCGAGTCTCACCTCCTCAGTGGCCGGGCAATCTTCTGGGACCTGTGACGTGTCCAAGAAGATTGCAAGGAGGGAAGAGAACTTCCGCTCGAGGCGCCTAGAGTAGACGACCCCTGTCAAAACTAGGTACCCGCTTCCCCTTAAAAAATGATGTGCCAAATGTAGCATAGAAGGGGTTGAGGAGCGGAACTTCTACTTTAAAAGGGGTTGTAAAAGGTACAATGTTTTTTCACCTTAAAGAGGAGTATCCCTAACAAAAAAACAAAAAAAAAAGTCAGCAGCTACTAATACTGCAGCTGCTGACTTTTAATAATCGGACACTTACCTGTTCCAGCGATGCTGGGGGGGTCAAAGCTCCGCTTGCCCCCCGATCCGTTCGGCGGCGCCGGCATTGCAACTGTGGGCACCCGGCTGTGTGCCGTGATTGGCCGCGCAGTCATCTGGGACCTGTCACGTGTCCCAGATGACTGACAGGAGGGAGGGAGCCCTTCCTGCACCGAGGGGAAGTGATGTCACCAGCCCGGGCACCGAAGGAGGCAGACTACGAGGGACCCCCTAGCAACAGGCATTTAGAGGCAAGTAAAAAACATTTATTTTTCCAATTATTTTTCTTTTTGTGCTGATGGGCACTATGCATGGGCACTGATAGGCGGCGCTGATAGGTAGAGGTCGACCGATATGGGTTTTTCTCTGGTCGAGGCCGATATATGTTGCCAATTTTAGCAGCCGATGTTTTAGGCCGATTTTTTTTTTCCTTTCCCTTTCCTTCATCTCAGAAAATCTAGGGTGGAGAGGTGGGGTGCAGACTATCAGTGTCCATCAGTGCCACCTCATTGGTGCCCACCAGTTCAGCCTGTCAGTGCAACCTCATCAGTACCCACCAGTGCAGCCCATCAGTGCCACCTTATTAGTGCCCACCAGATCAGCCTGTCAGTGCAGCCCATCAGTGCCCACCAGTGCCACCTCATTAGTGCCCACTAGTGCAGCCTATCAGTGTCCATTAGTACCCACCAGTTCAGCCTGTCAGTGCCACCTCATCAGTGCCATCTCATTGGTATCATCAGTGCCACCTTATTAGTGCCAACCAGTGCATCCCATCATTGCCAACCAGTGCATCCCATCAGTGCCCACCTCATCAGTGCCCACCAGTACCAGTTCAGTGCCCACAATGACAGCCTAATAATGTCATTCACTGCCACCTCATCAGTGCCCACCAGCGGTGCGCTCCCGGCTCCGTTCCCTCCCCTTTCCTGGCCAAAGACAGCTCCATCTGTCCACTGACATGCTGCGCTCTGGACTACAAACCCCAGAATGCAGCGCGGCCGGTAACAGCCAATCGGCAGCCACCGCTGCCGACTTCCTCCACTGGAGTGAGTGCAAGCCACGCTCATCTCGGGCCATCAGAGGGCGCTGTTTCACACAAAAGGAGCGTGTATTTGCTCCAGCAGGCCACAAAGCCGCGGCCTCAATCATCAGGCAGTGCGACTGTAGTCACCTGCGGGGAGCCACATGGGAGGAATCCCGACCACTGCTGCAGTGTAACCCAGGCGCCAGGACACTATTTCCAGACGCCATTGCGACCTGGAGCCTGGGTTTTGTCGAGCCCTGCCTTAACGCATTCTTTGAATTGGGGTGAAAACACATCCGATGATTAGCGGCCCCCCAGCCCCCCCGTTTACTTAGGTAAAATAATATAGGAAAGAGGCTTGTATGTAAATCTGTGTGGATATCGTCCAATTTGGATGCTGACTGTTCAACCCCTAAACATGTATACAAACAAACCGTCTCATAAGAAAAGAGACAAAGAATAGTGGGGCTCATTAAACAGTGGCAAAATATCAAGAATAGAAATCAGGAAACTGTGTATGAAAAATCATATATACATTTATTCCTAGAGCTTATTCCATCACAGATACAGATGAAAATTGGTTAGCTAAATATCAGATACAACTAAATTATATATACACACACTACTCGTCAGTTCAAGTTGAACCAGAACGAGTATACACAAAACATGGACGTCAGGGAGAACTCGTGATATGCTGCCTAATGCTGAACCCTGCAGCTTGATATCAACAATTTAGAGGTAAAGAAACCCTTTACATAGCCAAAATAACTAGGTTGCATATCACAAGTAAGTAACCCTAGGGGGCTCGAGCCAGTGGGGAGTTACATAACAGGGAAAGAGGGGATGGAGGAAAATAACTCCCTATGTATGGCCATATCAATTCCGGAGGCAGAGAGAAAACATTGATTTCATTCATTAATGGATGGTTTTAAGATGAAAATGGCAACCCTTGTTGAAAGTTCATATTTTGATAGTTGGATCATGTAAAAACTACTATAGTCCCAAAATACATAGTGGATCATAGCCTTTGTATTAGAGGTTATTATATATAGACTGTTGCCTTTATCTCATTGTGAAAGTCCTTTCATTTTGTGTCCAAGGGCTCTCTTAACAGAGAATGTCCATTGGTTACTATATCAGATTGAACAGTATTCAATCACTGCAGAGTACCCTCTAATTGTCACATATTTGTGCCTTACATAACTTTAACCGGCATTATACATTACCGCTCCCGTGCGTATTGATGGTAGTCCGTTTAGGGGCTATGAATAGCCTGTAGAACCTTTCCAACGTTCTATACTGGCGGAACACCCAAGAGATGAAAAAATCAAATGGTATATCAGTCCTGTTCGGCGGTGTCGGTTAGAGCGAGTAGTCTTGGCAGTTCAATTAGAGGGCATTGGAGCATGTGTCTCTCTGTTGTCCGCTGTTACTTGCATATCAAATGCTAGTGTTTGTTATTACGTGGCCGAGATGATCCCCGCCGTTTCCCCGCTACTCCATCGTGGAGTCTGACTCGTGCACATCTGTGGGGGATTGCGTCATGGCGTCCGTTCGATGGTGACGTCAACGCGTTCCACAAGGGGGGTGTGTGTAGCTTCTTCTGGACGTTGTAGCGGCGTACGAGGACTCCTTCTTGATGTCCCAACCTCGTTCACGCCTACCACTTAGAGCTAATTGCTTAATTAGAAGGAATAGCCCCATGGATGTGTACATCTCATAGCTCTTCATTAGGTTGATAATCATCAATTTTAAAAAGGTAGCGATCAAACATATTGACATTCCATTTGAGATAATTTATAGGTATATTTTGGTTGCAGATAGTAAAGATACCGGTTGCTATAATGGAGTCGGTTTACTTTCTTATAAGTCACATATCCCGCCGTAGTTGTCCAATTCTTATTGGTGTCAGTGTAAATAAATTCAGTTCCAGTGTTGGCCAGTAGTATATAGTTATATATTCATTATTCATTCATATTATTAGGCCATTACTGTAAATATAAACAAGAGGTTCTTGCCTGAGAATTTGTTTGGAAAAGATATATATGGTAGTATAGCATCATAAGGCTGTTGCATCGATCAGTATTATAGTGGCTTAACAGGGCACTAAAAATACGATCATTATTAAAGGCAACCATATATATCTTTTATCGTTTGACCAACGTATGTTTTATCATTGGTGTCAAACCGTAAAGACAAACAAGAATTAATAAGGCATAGAGCACAACAGACAATTACGGGGGGGAGAGGAGGGAAAGACAAGGAGACAAGACCTGTGAGTCAATTTGAAACATCTAACTAGATCTGGACATTTGGTGGGTAGATGTCTACAGTGGGTGTACGGAGCAGCCTTTAGGGAGTTAAAAATGGCTGTAAATTAAGCTCTGTATTAAGGCCCATTCTTTACCTCTAAATTGTTGATATCAAGCTGCAGGGTTCAGCATATCACGTGTTCTCCCTGGCGTCCGGACGAATATTTCTTATTTATGTTCTATGTTGTTACGTCCCCCCATGTTTTGTGTATACTCGTTCTGGTTCAACTTGAACCGACGAGTAGTGTATATATAATTTAGTCGTATCTGATATTTAGCTAACCAATTTTCATCTGTATCTGTGATGGAATAAGCTCTAGGAATAAATGTATATATGATTTTTCATACACAGTTTCCTGATTTTGATTCTTGATATTTTGCCACTGTTTAATGAGCCCCACTATTCTTTGTCTCTTTTCTTATGAGACGGTTTGTTTGTACCCCCGTTTACTTACCTGAGCCCTCGAAAGTGCTGCGTCACGAACGCGCTGGCTTCTCAAATGGGCTTCTCGGGTCATTCATTGGATGATTGATTGCAGCGCAGCCATTGGCTCCTGCTGCCGTCAATCAAATCAATGACGCGGCACGCTGAGGCGGGGCCGAGTGATACAGTCGGCGGCTATAGCCACCGACTGTATCACAGGAGCGCGCCCGCAAGCTAACCCCTTGGGAGAGCGCTTCCCAGAACGGGGGTTAGCTGATGCGGGGAGAAGCCGAGACAGCTGCCGAGGGACCCCAGAAGACGAGGATCAGGCCACTCTGTGAAAAACGAGCTGCACAGTGGAGGTCAAATGACGGAGAGATCACTTGTAAACAAACCGGCGCCATGATGACGCCGGTTCCTCTCTCTCCTCTGTGTACTGATCTGTACAGTGGATGGGAGAGATCGGATGGCAGCAGCGCTGTGGGCTAGATCTGTATTGCTCTGTGACAATTACAGTCACAGCCATCCCTCCATACCCTGACAATGCCCTGCCAATACCCTGCCATGCTCAGCCAATATCACAGCGGGGGAGATGACGTGGATATTACAGCGGGGGAGATGACGTGGATATTACAGCGGGGACTATATGGTGGTGGAATTTTCACAGTTTTTTGCAAATTCAATTATTATTTGCTGATCCGAAAAATGATCCGATCCGTGACTCTGATCCGAGGAACGATCCAATCCATGAGTTTTTTGATCCGTTGCCCCCCTAATACTGAACACCTCTATGTGCCTAATGTCAAGAGCAGCAGGCAGATTCACAATCCCACAGGATCACCTCCATGTGTTTATTTACACATTTGTAACACCAACATTATTTGCCATCTTCTCCAGGTCAGGACTAACACCGCTGTGTTGCAGTAAGGCACGTTACACCAATGCATGGTACTGCACCATGCTCATGTTGGCATGCCATTGGCATATGTTAGTTTGCTGTGGTGCCATTCGGTTCGATTGTCATCCCAATGCAGTACAGCAATACACCCATGTTGCAGCGAGACCCAACCCCGAACAATGTACTACCAAGTGCTGTATTCCCAAAAAGGATTTGGCTGTGCTTTCTTATGCACTGGGGTGCATTACCAGCCTGTTCAACCTGAATGGGCTGCCTTACTGCAACACACATCAATGTGCAGGTGTGAAGCCGGCATTAAATTAAATACAAAGCCAAAACCTTTTGTTTTTTTTAGTTGAGGATACAGCAGGGAATAACCAAGTCTCCGTATTCCATTGGGGACATTTCCCTGCACTTCCTGTACTGCAGACACAACAGGAATGCTGAGGAAATCTCTCTAAAGTGAGGGGGGGGGGGGGGGGGGGGTTGGCTCTAGATAGAGATGGCAAGTCTTGTGCAAAACGTGGCACAAGTCAGACATCACTTTAGCCTATTAACTTAGATAGCAGTTATATACATTCTTCTTCATCATCACAGCTCATTATTATACAAAAATCAAGGGGGAAAAAAATAAAACAAATAATCACTCTCGCTGTTAGGGACAAGACCCGTCACCTGCCACTATGGGCAAACACCCTGATGTAAGCTACGGCAGAGGGGCGAGTCATTTCACCCCCTCCGACACAGCCAAGGTAACATCTGAGCCCGCCCTAAAGCAGCGCCTCAGCCCCGTGCCGCAGCTACTGGAAGAGCCTCAGCCTCGTGCCGCAGCTACTGGAAGAGCCTCAGCCTCGTGCCGCAGCTACTGGAAGAGCCTCAGCCTCGTGCCGCAGCTACTGGAAGAGCCTCAGCCTCGTGCCGCAGCTACTGGAAGAGCCTCAGCCTCGTGCCGCAGCAACTGGAAGAGCCTCAGCCTCGTGCCGCAGCAACTGGAAGAGCCTCAGCCTCGTGCCGCAGCTACTGGAAGAGCCTCAGCCTCGTGCCGCAGCTACTGGAAGAGCCTCAGCCTCGTGCCGCAGCAACTGGAAGAGCCTCAGCCTCGTGCCGCAGCAACTGGAAGAGCCTCAGCCTCGTGCCGCAGCAACTGGAAGAGCCTCAGCCTCGTGCCGCAGCAACTGGAAGAGCCTCAGCCTCGTGCCGCAGCAACTGGAAGAGCCTCAGCTTCGTGCCGCAGCAACTGGAAGAGCCTCAGCCTCGTGCCGCAGCAACTGGAAGAGCCTCAGCTTCGTGCCGCAGCAACTGGAAGAGCCTCAGCCTCGTGCCGCAGCAACTGGAGGAGCCTCAGCCTCGTGCCGCAGCAACTGGAGGAGCCTCAGCCTCGTGCCGCAGCAACTGGAGGAGCCTCAGCCTCGTGCCGCAGCAACTGGAGGAGCCTCAGCTTCGTGCCGCAGCAACTGGAGGAGCCTCAGCTTCGTGCCGCAGCAACTGGAAGAGCCTCAGCTTCGTGCCGCAGCAACTGGAAGAGCCTCAGCTTCGTGCCGCAGCAACTGGAGGAGCCTCAGCCTCGTGCCGCAGCAACTGGAGGAGCCTCAGCCTCGTGCCGCAGCAACTGGAGGAGCCTCAGCCTCGTGCCGCAGCTACTGGAAGAGCCTCAGCCTCGTGCCGCAGCAACTGGAAGAGCCTCAGCCTCGTGCCGCAGCAACTGGAAGAGCCTCAGCCTCGTGCCGCAGCAACTGGAAGAGCCTCAGCCTCGTGCCACAGCAACTGGAAGAGCCTCAGCCTCCTGCCGCAGAGCCTCAGCCTCGTGCCGCAGAGCCTCAGCCTCAAGGGAAAATAAATAATCACTCGCTGTTAGGCGCAAGACCCATCACCTGCCACTATGGGCAAGCGCCCTGATGTAAGCTATGGCAGAGGGGTGAGTCATCCCACCCCTCTGCCACTGCTAAGGTAACATCTGAGCCCTTGGGCAATTCTAAACCCCTCACCAAAAATGCACAGCTACACCCCATTATTTCTCTGATGATACCTTTTGCTTTATCTCCATAAATTCTTCACCTTATGACCTGTCCCTGGACACCGGCCTATGGCAATGTCTTGGCCCACTGTCACAGCTATGGGAAGAACATTTTAACCCTTTATCAGCAATGGCAGGTCCCAGACACCGGCTATGAGATGTCTTATGCCCCGGCCACCTAATTCCAAACCTTCTGATCCATATCTGCCATGCACCGAGCTCCAATCATATGCCAAACACATGAACACCACATCCACCTTCTTGTGGGCACAGATGTCTGCCCCCCCCCCCCCCCTCCTCCTCCCGGAGATGTCACTCCAGGCTGTCCCCCCACCATTACATGTAGTGCACAACTGATTGCAAGCTCTTACCTACAATGCAGCTCCACGGCCAGTAATCCCCAGACACAGTACAGGGTAGTCCGCTACTAACCATCCATCGGATAACCGGAAGTAAGGGATTCAGGCAGGAGGGGGAGCGAGGAAAGACGCGCGCTCCCGGACACGCAGGCACGCGGAATATGCATAGCTGAATGCAACGACGTCATGCGCGCGCACGTCGAGCTCTGCGTGAGCGTGCCTTGGTTGGCGTGACGTCCTATTGGCAATGGCATTCAGTGGACGATGTGCTGCAGACTCTGGGCTAGTGCTACACACAGGGTTAGCATAAGCAGCAAAAAGCTGCACAAGGATTTAACTGTGGGACTAGAAGTTCCAGCATGTGTCCACTGCATGCTTTCTGACATAACTATGTGGGCTGCCATTTCTCATACATTTTTCCCCGAGAAATGCTTCAATAACTTCCAAATGTAGGCCCCATTCTCATTTCCTCTTCAGTGAAGGTGTATTTTCACACAACTTGTATAAGGCGGCCCGTTCCTTTGAATAGGCCGCCATATCCGTGACAAAATCGCCAAAAGAAATTTCCACACCTCTTCAGGGTTTGAGCTTTTTTATCGTTTGTCAGGGATTATATGCACGGCAAAAACACGCGTTATGGGGTGTCATTAACAGTTAATGGTCCAAAAAGTATGACGTTTGTTTGTTATGCATTCTGAAATGTGCATGCTGTACTGTATGTGTTCCCGCAATGTGCAGATGTGATTGGGTCCTCGGGGGGAGAACGCCTGCTAAAACTGAATTCATTGGAGGACAGTGCCCCTTAGCTGGGGTTGCCACCTTTTCTTCAAGTCAAACACCTTTTCTTCAAATACTCTATTTAATCATATAAAGTTATTAAAGTGGTTGTAAACCCTTACAAACCACTTTGGCCTACAGGTAAGCCTAGATTAAGGCTTACCTGTAGGTCCAATAAATATCTCCTAAACCTACATGGTTTAGGAGATATTTAGAAAATGCGCCTGCGCGCCGCTGTCTACGGCGCAGGCGCATTTTCTAAATATCTCCTAAACCATGAACTGCGCATGCCGAGTTCACATCGATATGCTGCTTTCGTGCGCATGCGTGGGAGTGACGTCATCGCCGCTCCAGCGAATCACAGCGCTGGAGCGAATCACAGCGCTGGAGCGGCGAGACCCGGAAGTCACTCCGGTATTGATGGCGCCGGAGAAGGTCGTGGATGAGGACCGCTTCGGGGGCTTCGTTCTCAGGTAAGTTATTCATAATGAGCTAGTATGCTATGCATACTAGCTCATTATGCCTTTGCCTTGCAGGTTCCGTTTTTTTTTTTTCTGTGAGGAGGCTTTACTTCCTCTTTAACAAGAGTCCCCTTAACATCAGAGTCCACAGAGTTCCGCTTTTACATCTGAACTCGCAGAGTTTCCTTTCACTGTAAGGGGGGACTCTGCAGACTCTGATGTAAGGGAGAACTCTGGGAACTCTAACATAAGGGATCCTCTGGGAACCCTGATTTAAGGGGGAACACTGAGAACTCTGATGTATGGAGAGGACTCTGATGTAAGGGGGAACACTGTGGCCTCTGGTGTAAAGGGGAACACTGATGTAAGGGGTGCTCTGAGAACCCTGATTTACCTTAGTGTACTCAGAGGCAGGAGAGAAGAATGGGGGAGACTTCAGTCACAGACAGGGATGGATGGTGAGCTTACTCACCCCTTGGCCAGCAGCACCTCTTATCCAGATGGATCTGAGGCTGCTGGACTTCAAATTTCCAGCCCCCCACTTTCCTTTTCTGAGGCACAGCTCTGGGGATTGGAGTGTGGGCAGACACAGAGGGGTAGGGGCGGGAGGAAGAGGTGCAGATCGAGCCTTCTCTCCTCTCCCCTGTGTGTGTGTGTGGGGGGGGGGGGTGTTAGTGTTGGCTTTGGGCAGCATGAAAGAGAATGTAACAGACACTCTCAGCTTAGACAACTGCAGCCGCAAACCTGCTGGGGAACCATAGTCCAGTCTGAATAATGTGTCCGGGTTTCAGACAGTCTAAAACCCGGACGCATGATTCCCAACCCAAACTGTCAGGGTGAATCCCGGACAGGTGGCAGCCTTACCCTTAGGGCTTTTCACACACGCTGTGGAGTGTGATGCCCCCTGAAGAGCGATCTGCATTTGGATCACTTTTCATAGGGTATTTGTCAGTCAGTGAGAAGGCATTACATTACCTCCTTACCATTTTTTTCCCCCCTTGATTGTAAGCTTTTTATTGGATCCCTCCCCAGTAATGTACAATACACAAACATAAAATCTGATATCAAGAACCAATATCTTGTCAGCTACATGAAAGAAAAAGAATGAACAGCATATCCCCAAAATATTACCAAACCATAGTCTTACCACTTGATTTAACCCTATAATGGTGCACTACCGTGCCGCAAACGCTTGTATTGCATGCGGCCCTATTAAACTTAATGGACGAGTTTGACAGCCAATAGCACCTGTTGCGACAGCTCACAAGGGCAACTGGGGGGCTGTAAAACCACAGCTCAACTGCCCCTTTTTTTCACCCCCCCTTTTGGTGGTCAGGAGGAAGTACGCGCCCCTTGCAGACAGATAAAAAGATCATCAGTGTAATGGTGTTGGCTCTGCCATGTGGGGTTGGCACTGGGACTATGGCAGCACCATCAGATGGGAGGTCAGTTAGCAACAGCTCAATCAATCACCAGCAACCTCTGGAGTAGGGATGAGCTCAGGTGGGTTCAAGGATGCGCCATCTGAGCTGTCCTGCCAGGACGCTGTTAAAGGCCTCAGTCACACAGGTGTATTACAGCATATGGTATAAAGTGCGCTACTCTTTTTTACATCTACATGTGCTGGATATATCCAAAAACAAAAAAGCCTAAATAAGTAATGAAGCTATTAAATAAACTAAATGTTTGATACAAATATCATTCAGGTAAAATGTACCAAAAAGTGCCAGTGCCTGAAATAAAGTGCAATCCGTGACGCCATAAAAAAAAAAAAATATTCATTAAACATTCAAGCAAGAAAGTCCATTGTGAAAAGCAAGTGCAAAGTTTTCATCGAAAAAATTGGTTGGTGTATAGATCAATCACATCATGTATAGATCAATCACATCCTCTATTGGTCTATGCCAGTGCTCTTAAAGTGACATTGCAGTGCTATTTCACTCCATGTGCGCTGTGCCCCAACCCCAATGGGTCTAGACTAGGGGTGCCACGGATCAAAAAACTCACAGATCGGATCGTTCCTCGGATCAGAGTCATGGATCGGATCATTTTTCGGATCAGCAAATAATAATTGAATTTGCAAAAACCTGTGAAAATTCCACCACCATATAGTCCCCGCTGTAATATCCACGTCATCTCCCCACTGTAATATCCATAATCCCCCCCACTGTAATATCCACGTTATCTCCCCCACTGTAATATTGTCAGAGTATGGCTGGGTATGGCTGGGTATTGCAGAGTATGGCTGGGTATCACCGAGTATTGCAGAGTATGGTAGAGTATGGCTGGGTATGGCAGGGTATGGCTGGGTATGGCAGAGTATAGCTGGGTATGGCTGGGTATGGCAGAGTATGGCTGGGTATGGCAGAGTATTGGCAGGGTATGGCTGGGTATTGGGTATGGCAGAGTATTGCAGGGTATTGGCAGGGTATGGCAGGGTATGGCAGAGTATGGCAGGGTATGGCAGAGTATAGCTGGGTATGGCTGGGTATTGCAGGGCATGGCTGGGTCTCCCCCTCCACTGTACAGATCAGTACACAGAGGGGAGAGAGGAAAGGTTTGTTTACAAGTGATTCTCCGGAGCTAGGCCGAAGTCGCGGCCTTTCCTAAGGCCGAGGAAGCAGAGCGCAACGGGTTGACCCGTTCGGATCACGGACCGGTGACGAACCGTTGCACCCCTAGTCCAGACTCACCAAATGTAGTTGACCTCTTATGGTTTATGCCAAAAGGGATCAAAAGAAAGCTTTCCACAGCTCAGCTGTGGGTGGCTTGGTGTCCGTAATGCTGTTCCTTTTTACTCAGACCAGTTGGAGCTCAACATGTGTATAAAGCAGAGAGGGATATCTTCTCACAAATATGTCTTCATTAAAACACTTCAACACATCATAAAAAACTACTCACATTGTTAAGTCCCTCCCTGGCACCCAGGGATCATCTGTCTGTAAATATTATAACTGCCGCTGGCCGTCACTCTGAAAGTGAAAGCCAATGCTATCTGTGTATGGACTCAGAGAGCCGAGAGAACAGCTTGTCTGACTCGTACGGGTTTCGTCTCACAATTAGATATTATCAGTCTCCTGATGATGTCTAATTGAGAAAGTAGTCTCTTTAACCACTTGCTTACTGGGCACCTTTACCCCCTTCCTGACCAGGCCAATTTTTAGCTTTCAGCGCTGTAGCAACATGCTTTTTTGATGCTTCGATGATTGTTTTTTGAAGCTTTAATGAAGCTTGGCAAATGCCCTGTGTGTGTTGATTTTTGAGCCACCCAGCTCTGCTGATCCCCACTCAATGGTAACCCCCAGCTCTGCTGATCCCCACTCAATGGTAACCCCCAGCTCTGCTGATCCCCACTCAATGGTAACCCCCAGCTCTGCTGATCCCCCACTCAGTAGTAACCCCCAGCTTTGCTGATCCCCCACTCAGTAGTAACCCCCAGCTCTGCTGATCCTCCTCTCTCTCTGGTCCCCACTCACCTCCTGCTATATTGTTCCCATGCTGCGCAGCACGTGAGACATTGCTAGTTTCTCCTGCTTCGATCTCCCAGCTCTGCTGATTCTCTGCCACTCAGTCCTCTCTGTCCGGTCCCCACTCACCTTCTGCTACAGTGTTTTCCCATGTTGCATACCACATCCACCGTCTGTTATTTGTTCAGCTCCAGTCTGAACTCCACTCACCTTCCTGCTGCTCCACACTGCACACCAGATGTGACGTCTGCACCAGACACTTCAAAAATATATACACATGAACCATAAGTTACTGCTGATGACATCTTTCTGGTTCACTTGTTGGTTTCCCAGCGAATCTTGGGCTCATACCTGCAATTCCTCCAAAACAAAGAAAAGCTAAAACTGAATCAAAGCCTCTCAAAAGCTGCAGGTGGTGTTAGTGAGCTTTGTCATAGACTTCTATGGAGGCTTTGGAGAAAATTTGAAGCACCAAGAAAGCGACATGGGATATAATTTTCGAAGCAAAGCAAATGCAACATGTAAACAGGACTGTGAGTTTACTATTTATGTAGGAGCTTTAGGGCATTCAGAAAGCTTTACAAAAGCATGTCCAATGCCACAGTTTGAAGCAAGTGTAAATGAGCCCTAATGCCTGCAGAAAACAGGACATAGTGGACTCCACATCCTGTGCCCCCCTGCTTTCTTAAGGGAAAGTTGACTTGGCAACCAATGATACAGATCCCCATAAATCCCAGCACTGGGCTACACTTTGATAAATATTCGCTGTGCCGAGGATAGGCTGAAAGAATCGCCACAACTTAAAAAGATGGCCTTTTCCTTCCGCAAAGCATAAAATAAACAATGTTGGCCCAAAAAGGAGAACATGAGGGTAAGGCCCTCAGATGTATATGAAGACTAGGTAAAGTTACCAAATGCAGAGCTGGGTAGACTAATGCCGCGTACACACGTGCAGACTTTTGCCGGCGGACCTAGTCCAGCGGACAATCCCGCCGGACTTTCCAGCTGGGTCCGCTGGACTTTCCGAGCGTGTGGACTTGCCCACACACGCACGGACTTCTCCGGCGGATAATCCGCTGGCCAAAAGTCCGCGGGACTTTTGAAAATGAACGGACTTGCCCACACACGGAGCAGTCCGTTCATTTCAAACGTAACTTCAGGTTACGTAGCTAGCGTAGGCAGTAAATGCCGCCGCGCTAGCTCCGTGACCTGGCATGGATTTAAAGGGACTCCCCCAATCCATGTCAGACCCTTATCCGAGCACGCAGCCTGGCAGGCCAGGAAAGGCCCCCCCCCCCCCTCCTGAGCCGTACCAGGCCGCGTGCCCTCAACATGGGGGGTGCCCTGGGGAAAGGGGGGCCCCCCCACCCCAAAGCACCTTGTCCCCATGTTGATGAGGACAAGGGCCTCTTCCCAACAACCCTGGCCGTTGGTTGTCGGGGTCTGCGGGCGGGGCTTATCGGAATCTGAGAGCCCCCTTTTATAAGGGGGCCCTCAGATCCCGGCCCCCCACCCTATGTGAATGAGTATGGGGTACGATGTACCCCTACCCATTCACCTAAGGTGTAAAATGTAAAGTAAAAAAAAACACACACACTTTTGAAAAAATAGTTTATTGCACTGCTCCGGGGGTCTTCTTCCGTCTTGGGGGTCTTCTCGCCGGACTCCCCCGCCATTTACCAAGCTCTTTTACCGAGCGGGGGAAGTCCGGCTACCTTCTTCGTCGTCGCCGCCGCCGTCGTCGTCTGGGGGTCTCGATACGCCTTTGGGGGTCTTCCGGGGGTCTCTTCTGTTCTTGCGGCGGTCGTCGTCTTCCGCGCCGCCTTCTCCTTCTTCTTGTCCTTCTTCTTCTTCCGATGTTGACCCGACGCTCTCTCTGCCCGGAATGCCTGTGCCGCGCTGCGCTGGGACTTATATAGGGGCATGGGGACAGGGTCACATGCTCATGTCACATGGTGACCCCGCCCCCTTGTGTTGTCACAGTCCCGGAGGATGCTGGGACTGTGACATCGCAAGGGGGCGGGGTCACCATGTGACATGAACATGTGACCCTGTCCCCATGCCCCTATATAAGTCTCAGCGCAGCGCGGCACAGGCATTCCGGGCAGAGAGAGCGTCGGGTCAACATCGGAAGAAGAAGAACAAGAAGAACAAGAAGGACAAGAAGGACAAGAAGAAGGAGAAGGCGCCGGCGGCGCGGAAGACGACGACCGCCGCAAGAATAGAAGAGACCCCCGGAAGACCCCCGAAGGCGGATCGAGACCCCCAGACGACGACGGCGGCGACGACGAAGAAGGTAGCCGGACTCCTCCGCTCGTGAAAGAGCTAGGTAAAAGAGCAGAAGAGAGCGGAGGAGTCCGGCGAGAAGACCCCCAAGACGGAAGAAGACCCCGGAGCAGTGCAATAAAATATTTTTTCAAAAGTGTGTGTGTTTTTTGTACTTTACATTTTATACCTTAGGTGAATGGGTAGGGGTACATCGTACCCCATACTCATTCACATAGGGTGGGGGGCCGGTATCTGGGGGCCCCCTTATTAAAGGGTGCTCCCAGATGCCGATAAGCCCCCGCCCGCAGACCCCGACAACCAACGGCCATGGTTGTCGGGAAGAGGCCCTTGTCCTCATCAACATGGGGACAAGGTGCTTTGGGGTGGGGGGGGCGCACGGCCCCCCTTTCCCCAGGGCACCCCCCATGTTGAGGGCACGCGGCCTGGTACGGCTCAGGAGGGGGGGGGGCGCTCGTTCGTCCCCACCCCTTTCCTGGCCTGCCAGGCTGCGTGCTCGGATGAGGGTCTGACATGGATTTGGGGGGAACCCCACGCCGTTTTTCGGCGTGGGGAGTCCCTTTAAATCCATGCCAGCTTACGGAGCCAGCTCGGCGGCATTTACTGCCTACGCTAGCTACGTAACCTGAAGTCACGTGCTAAATGAACGGACTTGCCGATGAGCGGCAAGTCCGTTCATTTTCAAAAGTCCCGCGGACTTGCCTACTAACGGCGGGATTGTCCGCCGGACTGCCAAGTCCAGCGGATAATTTTAAAACCAAACTTAAAACTTTGGCGCCAAAAAGTCCGCCGGCGCCCACACACAAGGGGATTATCCCGCGGGATAGTCCCTTCGTGTGTACGCCGCATAAGGGATTCCAATCTGGGTGCACAACGCATACAAAGCCTGCAAGTCTAGAAGGGGAAAAATACCCGCTTGGGGTTTGAGAAGAGTGACGAACTCTGAATAACCTCAAAACTACTCTGCAAGTGAAAAAAAAGACAATGACTCCTTGGTCTAATAACTCATACTGGATAACATGAACCCACAAATAGCTAAGAGGCTCAAGTGTATAACCAAGCAAAGAGGCAGGAGAACATTTTTATATATGCGTACTCCTGAGAGATCCTATAGAGTCAACACGTGTGGGAACTGAATCTTCCAGGGACTGTAAACAGCAACAGCTCTCCCCTGACCCTAGCTGAAGCAGATGGAGCCACATCTTTAAGTCACAGATTAATCTGCATGTGAGCAGGGGCAGGTTGTAGTGTGATGGGGTGGTCATCATGTCCTCCATGTTTCCCTCTTTGTTGGATGCCAAGCAAGGGTCACATGAGAGGCTTACCCCAGGGGGTGGGGGCTCTTCTGGGCTACACTAGGCACTTTAGATAGAGTCGGTGCATTACACATGGTGTACCTTTGCTGGAACAGATGACTGACTTGAGTAAACTCAATGTACTAAACATCTTCATGGTTACTTGTGCATTTAGGAGGGCCACGCAGAGCCCTTGCCCTCTCTACCTGTCCAGTGTATCAACATTACTTCTCTCCCAGTAACGGTATGAGGTCCCGCTCTGAATCTAGCATGGACTCCATGCGTGCACTTTATCCAACTCTTGCTTTTTCTGTAACTGCGTATAGGCTGAGGGCCCCGGCAGTGTGGATCTGCTCCTGTTGCCATGGGAGACAGATCGCTGCAGAAGGAGTGCTGACAACATCTCCCTCACTGCAAGAGGCTATCTCACCTGTCACAGGCTGCTAGAGAGACCTTCATTACCCTTGAATGAATGAATGAATAAATAAGTTGTATAGCGCTACATATGCAAACTAAATCGCCTCAGGGCGCTTTTGCTGCCAGTGTCCGTCTGGGTTTTCAGAAGAGATGGGTCTTGAGCTTCTTCCTGAAGGCCAGATAGTTTTCCTCCGAGTGGATGTCCACGGGTAGAGCATTCCATAGCCGTGGTCCTTGTACTGCAAACCTTCATTCTCCTTTTAATTTGTAATGGGTCTTGGGGATGTGGAGGAGGTTCTGGTTAGTTGAACGGAGAGTGTGCTCTGCTCTAGAGAAACTTTCTGGATCTATACTTTAGATGTTCTAACGCTTGGTAGGATGAACAAAGAAATTTAAATTTCAACCATTCTTTAGATAACTGTAATATCTTGGTCCTTTTCCTGTATGTACCATATGTATACGGGCTCACTATCATTATTTTTATCATTTTCATTCAGGTGAATAGGAGCACATCTGTAGACTAATTGTACTTATATGCGTCTCCTTGTGTGTGCGTTTTTGGACACAAGTGCACCTATGCTTGCACGATTGCGCTCATTTGTACAGACCTGTATATATGTGGTTAATGGTGCCTCCCTAGCAGTTTGTACTTGCTTGGAGAATATGTTGCCAACATGCACATATTTATTTATTTATTTTTATTATATTATACATTTATATATTTTTATTTTTAGATGTATCACCAGTACACGTAAAAAACGCACCTTAAAAAAAACGCACCTTATCACCTCTGCATCTTTAGAATTTTTTCGTTAGTATCATAATTCCCCTAAAAAGATGTAATAATAATAAAAATAGGACTTATGTATTATGCAGTATATACTATACATATATTTTTGATGACATATGTATATAATTTTAATCCACAAAAATATACGTGCATGTATGTTTTTTTAGTATATATTTTAATGTAAATTTAACATACTTACAACATAATATATTAATTGGGTAATTGGTTTCATTAAATTAATCTAATTAGTTTCTAGCCAACTGATTTTCAAAAATTTACTATATACAGTTATTATATACAATTTCATCTTACATACAATTTTTACTTTTATCTAATTTGCACCACCATTATAGGATATCAATATCTTTTTAATTAATTAATTTCTTCTGGGTTTTACATATTTTTTTGTCCGCTTTTTTTCATAATCTTATATTATTTTCAAGATTCTTATTTCTATGCACTTCGAGTTGCTTTTAAAGTCTAATATTCCTGTTAACTACTGGCCATATACTCGTTTGTTATAGACTGTCCTGCCATCGTCCCCTCCCCATTTTATTATAAATTGTCCCCACTTGGTATGCCTATAATGTTGTTGAAAAAGGAGCGTGACTTGTAAGAATACCCAAGTGCGCAAGCTCACGAAACGTGTCCACTGCTGGTGACGACATCCCCCTGAGCCAGCTGCATCCTGCGCTTCAAGCCTCGTTCTAAAGCCGTCTTCCGGAGCCGGCTCCACGATCAACACGGAAGTGATATGAGAAAGGATGGACACAGCCTAGCGCCGGGGATACGTTTATCCTGGCATTTATCCCATGCCTGACTTCTTACATTTAAATGTGAGTGCTACCATTGAGTTTTATTAAAATTTGTTGTTTTAAACTATTGCACCCAGAGGCGCCTCTCTATTTGCTTTGACTGGAGAGTGTGACCTGGGGTGTAGTGCTTTATTTTGTCGCAGAGGTATTGCGGGGCTTTTCCTTGTGCACATTTCAGAGTGAGGCAGAGGGTCTTGAATGTAACTCAAATTATTCACGGCTAGCCAATGGCGGGTCCTCAGGGATGGGGTGATTGATTCCCATGTTTTTTTTCCAGTTACCAGACTGGCTGCTGTGTTCTGGACGGTTTGTAGACGTGAAATTTGGTAGTTTGGAAGTCCTAGGTAGAGGGAATTTGCGTAGTCGAGTCAGGAATTTATGATTGTTCCAACTACTGCTGCTGTATCTCCTTCCGGGATGAAGGGGATGAGTCTATGCAGTAGGCGAAGAAGGTAGTGGGATCCGCTGACTACTGATCCTATTTGTGCCTCCATTGTCATGTTTGAGTCAAAGATGACTCCGAGGCCTTTTGGCTTTAGTGCTGGGGGTGATGGGTTGTCCGAGGATGGTGAGTGGTGTGGACATCGTGCCAGGGTTTTTGTTTGGGTTTGCGTGAAGCAAGAGGAGTTCTGTTTTGGATCCGTTGAGTTTAAGGGAGCTCTCCTTCATCCAATCTTCGATTAATGAGAGACAGTTTTCCAGTGCCTGGTATTGGTCTTTTTTGTTGGTGATGCGTAGGTAGAGTTGGATGTAGGAGTGATAAAGTAGATCCTGGTTTCTGATGATTTTGTTTATACTTCACACTTTATTAATTATTTTACTGTTATCTTTATAATCCAATGTGCGCTTAATGACCCAAGCTGTAGACTATATGTGTGTATATGGGCAAAGTTTCAAAAGCTTTACTTATTAAATAATTCAGCATGATGAGATTCACAAGATAACAATTCAATATAAAATTCTGTCTTTTTCTAACATCCCTGGTCCCTAACTTCAGGCTTGCGGCTTCTTATAGGAGTCAGTATTTAAAGGTTTTATGTCCACCCTTTCTCTTCTTTCCTCAATACAGTACATATACATTTTCTGCAGTCCGCATACGTTTTATTCCCCAGACCCTTTACTATTTTTGTTGCACGGCTATGGTTCTAGCTTTTCAATATCTTTTTGTAAGTGAGGTCTCTAAAACTGGACACAGTATTCTAAGGCCGGCTTCACACTGGGGCGGTGCGAGCAGCGCTATATTTAGCGCTGCTTTACCGCAGTTTTAGCCGCGGTATGCGGCCGCTAGCGGGGTGGTTTTAACCCACCGCTAGCGGCCGAAAAAGGGTTAAACCTTTGCCAATTTCCCCTCCAGTGAACAAAGACTGAAGCGTTGTGTATGTCACTTTCTGAGGCTGATGTGGACAGGGAAGTAGCTAATGGAGCATGATCATATCAATACATATCATTCACCGCAAACGTCAGAGTGAGGACAGTAATTCTTGGGCCATCATCAGTGGTTCATTTTTAACTGATAGCCTGTATAGGCTTTTAAACGCAATGCATTAGGACAATTTTGGTTACCAAAATGTGCTACTATTTCACGAACATGCGAAAATTAAAGGCTTGAGATTTTGGTTATCCGTTTACTTATCGTAAACTAAATTTTTTATATTTTACCAAAAATTAAGCAAAATATTTTATTTCTGTGCACTAAACTTAATTTTGGTGTATTTTTATTGAAAATTTGAATTCATCTTCAGGCCCAAAATGTGCATTTTTACATGTGTGCAAAAACAAAAAAAATGTCTCTAGTGGACATGTGGTTAAACAGATACCTAATAAATGATTTGCGAAAAAAATGATGATGCCAAAAATTCTGTAAGGATACCTGGGCCAGGAAGACCCAAGGCTAGCACAGGGCTAGGAGGAGCCACAGGTGTATTCTCAATCCAGGGAATGCTCCAATAGGCAACTACCCATCTCCCTCTTCTTGGGCAAGACTGCCAAGTGCTGGTGTTCACCAGGATGGGCTCCATTACCCATAAGAATTGATCACCCTCAGGGGCACTGAAAATACCAAAGATAGCCGACAGCTCATGACAGATATTTCTGGGGAGGAAGAGGTAAATGTTAAAAACACCTCTAGGCTCAGAATTAGCCACCAAATGTAGCACAATCCACAATTTTCAGTGTACAGAACACTCACCAAATATGCCCCCCCTCCAAGCTGGACTTCCCGAGGTTAAGGCAGCAGCAGTAAGCAGTCATGATCTGGAGCTGGCACCCACACAACCCCTTTCACAGCACTGCATGGGTTAGAGTGTAGTTGGACAGATCCAGCCTCCATCCTCTTCATGCAGGGGTGAACAGACCATCTAACAGTCTGAACTGACAGTCGCAAGCAACCAGCCACTGTATTTTCATCAACAGTTTCTCCCATCGATGGACTTTTAAAGGCAGGATATTTTTTTTTTTTTGACAATCTGTCAGTGATAATATGGACAAGTTGGCAACCCTGGAGGTTATGACAAACAAAGCAGGCCAGCCCAAAACAAAGCACCAACCTTCAGCACGCAGTTTGCCGTCTAAGATATCATAACTGGAAGTGGTGGACAATAGTCAAGCAGCTAATCAGATATGCTCCTCACTCTCAGCATTTCTCCAGTTCAATGTTCAGAAGCAACATCTTGAAATGCAATGACATAATGTGCTAGCATGGCTGCTTATACAACTGCAGCATTTCCTGAACCCACCTGCACTCTTTGCAATATTTACTCCTGACCCCTGCATTCTGCTATGAAGTTAAAAAGTACAGGTGGATATTTTTTCAACATGCAATATCCAATTGGTCCCAATATGCAGCAGGTTTAATGACTCCAAAGTCATAAAGAAATATCTTCAGTCAAAAGAAGGAGTCCTGGAAGTGATGGTTTGCCCCCCCCCCCCCCCCCCACAGAGCCCTGATCTCAGCAGCATTGAATCTGCCTGGGATATTACATGAAGAGACAGAAACAACTTAGACCGCCCAAATCCACAGAACCATGGTTGGTTCACCTAGATGCAGAGTTCCTTAAAAAAATTTGTGCAGGTGTACGTTGTAGTTTAATAGTTTTAAAAAAATATATATTCATTTCATTTTTTAATTTTTTTTAATCATCCTAGCTTACAACATTTTTTTCACAAATGGTAAACTTGATGTCGCATATTGTTCCAGTTGATTTTTGTATGTTTTGTAATAATGAATCATGTGATGTTAATATGATAGTTTGCTGTTTATTGTGCTACACTTTTAATTAGAGTAGTTGTTAAATTAGTGTTACTTTTATTAAACCATTATTGCTTTTTATTCCGGCTTACTCTGTTTGAAGTGGTGTATTATAAGTAGTATAATAAATATTATTGTGGTTTACATGAAGCAGCAAGTATTTGTCACAGCGCTGGGTGCTAGACTAGTATATTGTGAAATTATTATGCTTATTGAAAGATTTAAAATATATGAAAAAATATTTGCACTAGATGCTTACTGGTCTGTAATTAAAATTTATACTGCAAAAAAACTTCTATCCCTCCTTTGTGGTTTTCTGACTTCTGATAGGAATATGTACACTTCATAACAATTGATCATAATTTCAGATTGACTGTTTTTGCACTGTGTGCAGTGCCCCTTGCCTTATAACTAGGGAGGGATGAGCTTTGAGTTCAAGTCGAACATTGCCTGTTCGCCCGTTCGTCGAACAGCGAACAATTTGGGGTGTTCGCGGCAAATTCAAAAAGCCGCAGGACACCCTGTAAAAGTCTATAGGAGAAATCTAAAGTGCTAATTTTAAAGGCTTATATGCAAGTTATTGTCATAAAAAGTGTTTGGGGACCCAGGTCCTGCCCCAGGGGACATTTTCATCAGGGGACGTCTGATGAAGACACGTGGTGTGTCGTAATGCATAGGGAAAACCGGAAGCCTGTGAGAACCGGAAGTGATGTAAGAGGCGCCTGCAACGCTGTTAAAATTACAGATCTGCCCATTTTTTCATTGTATCATTGCAAGTGCCCACTTGGCCTTTTTAATAAACACCTTGTTCATACAATATTGCGCTATGGGAGACTTTCTTTTATCCCTTTTATGAACCCGCTGTGTATGAACATCCGTGCTGTTGAACTGAAAGCCATTACCTGAAATATAGGACTAGGAGGCGAGGCACTATTCACCCCCATTGGATCCTGGGAGGTTCCCTAACTATATTGACCTACATAAGCCTTATACCATCTACATTGAGGTAAGAGTTTAGGGAATACCAAGTGTTACACACAAAGATTCCATATTGGAGGAAATATACCTTTTGAAGATTTCACTTCACAACATTTTGCACTTTTTTTTATTTCATTTATTCAAACAACTTTATTCTGATCACTTGGGACTGGATTTATGTATCATTCACGATTTTGTCATTATTTAATTCATTTATTATTATTGATTTTGTTATTTATGTCATTCATTGGATATACACTTAATATTTAATACGTGTACTATACGTGTATTATACAGGAGATTTGTTTTGCACAGGATTTATTTTTGTACCAGAATTGTATTTTTGCACTACAATTGCCATTTTGCACATCATTGCACAGTTACTATTTTTGTCAGCAATATTTGCACAGATATCACTTATATGTATACCTCTAGATTTTAGTACAGTTTAATTAGTTGCGCTGATCACTTTTACCTTAACCCATTCTTAGTGCACTGTATACACTTTAGATCTAGCTGCTATTTTTTAAACGTATTTGTTCACACACTAGATTCACTGTGATAGCGCGACAGACTTTATTATTTACTACGCTCGGACAGCCTAGCAGACAGATGTCCCCGGGATAGGACTCAGGCTTCGGCCTAGCAGGACAGTACAACACATGTCCACCCAGACAGCCGTCCAGGTGGCACAAAACCCTGATCAACTGACCTCACCCAAATAAATAGGCTCTCCCAGCAGGCCAAGGGACCCAAGAAGATCCCTGCCCATTGGCTGAGTCACCCCTTCTATTTCTAATCTGTCCCTGCAATGCCCTTGTTTTAGCCAATGCCACCAGATACCCGGCCATCTAGTGACAGAAGAGAGAAGTGCAGCAATTCCAGAATTAGGGTGGAATCAATTGATCCCCTATCAATTGGCCAAGGTAACTATACCTGGCAGGTAAATTTACTAGCAACCCTGCCTAAACATCAGGGTGCTACACACACAAAACAGTATTAACATTTAACAAAGTGTAACTATAAATAATCAATACACATTTAAGATTGTACTATATATTACATTAATTTGATTGTTTAATAAGAAAATATACACACACTTCCATTTAGTAAAAAAAAAAAAAAAATCATATTAAAAGTGCACATTCACTGGTATCAGGTGGGGCAGATGATGGCACAGCAAAGGTCAGAAAACGGAGCAGAGTATGTCTGGAGGCAGAGTTGAGACTCTATAAAGAAACCTAAGTGCGTGAGTTTACAGAATAAAAAAAAAAGGCAGCCAAACATGTGAGATTATTGACGAAACAAAAACATGGAATAGAAAATGCAGACACAATATCTGTCCAATGAACCTTGTGTTGCTTTAGGTATGATATTTTCATATCATCTATTGTGTTCAGTACAACCAGATTTTTCTTCCCCATTTTTCTGTCTGCATTTTGCATGTTAGTCTATACATTTCTGTGCAGCTGGTATCCCTGGTAATAGCAGGCAATGAAAATACTGGCGATAATGTAATTCTATTTACAGGATTCAGTCAAACAAGGCCAGAGCAATATTACAGACCAAACGCTTGCGACTCAAACACATTACTTTGTTCAAGTTCAGATGAGCAGGAAACCTCTTTCTTAAAAAATTCAGGCTGTCCAAAAAAAGAAATAAATAAAAAAAGTTAAACGCATGGTTGAGACAATTTTTGAAGGCTAAAAACAAACTTGAACAGCTGCTCATACCAACCTGATTCTTGCTTTTTCTTAATAGACAAGCTAATTGGTTGTGATGGAAAGCTTTTGCAAATAAGTTGCTTATACACTCCAAGACTAGTCATACACTGTTAGATTTCTCCCTTTCAGCCCATGGAGCTAACAAGATAAATGCAATAGATTCCTCCATCCATGCTAAACAATGTGGATAGAGAAATGCATGGACGGCTATTGTATTCCGACAGCCACAGCACCCGCAGCTGTTTGAATACCCGAACAGTGATTGCTTCTAATAGGATGCAGTCACTGTCCAGCCATTCATTTTCAATCCAGTTTGGTTAAAGCGGTTGTAAACCACTGGCCTTTATTTTTTCTTACAACCTGCAAGGTAAAGGCATAATGTGCTAGTATGCATTGCATAAAACTTACCTTAAAATGAAGCCCTCCCGTGCCGTCCCCCGCCCCCCTCTGACGTTGTGGGGAAAGCCATAGGGAAGTCCCCATGATGTCCCAGTGCGTCAGGTGGGGGCGGGGTCACCAGGTGGCCCCGCCCTTCATTATAAAAGAGCTGTCAGACGCAGCGAAGCCTCACACAGCGGGAGCCTCCCATTGCGCGGAGCAGCCCAAGAAGAGACGCTGACGCAGTGGAAGAAGATGGAAGAGGAAGATGGAAGAGGAGGATGGAACCGAAGGATGAAGAAAGGAAGACCAGAAGAAGGAAGATTTTAATAAAAGGAATTGTCAAAGACCGTCTCCTGTCATTTTTAACATTTTTGTCACTTTTTTGGTGAAATGGTAGGGGTACTTTTGTACCCCCCTTACCATTTTACACAGGGGGGGGCCGGGATCTGGGGGTCCCCTTGTTAAAGGGGGCTTCCAGATTCCGATAAGCCCCCCGCCCGCAGACCCCCACAACCAATGGCCAGGGTTGTGGGGACGAGGCCCTTGTCCCCATCAACATGGGGACATGGTGCTTTGAGGGGTCACAGATCCCCAAAGCACCCTCCCAATGTTGAGGGCATGTGGCCTGGTACGGTTCAGGAGGGGGGGCGCTCTCATCCCCCCCTCTTTTCCTGCGGCCTGCCAGGTTGCGTGCTCGGATAAGGGTCTGGTATGGATTTTGAGGGGGACCCCACGCCATTTTTTTTTTTTGGCCGGGGTTTCCCCTTAAAATCCATCCCAGACCTGAAGGGTCTGGTATGGATATTTAGGGGGAACCCCACGTCATTTTTTTTTTATTTGAAGCGGGGTTCCCCTAATATCCATAGCAGACCTGAAGGGCCTGGTAATTGAATTTGGGGGAACCCCCACGCTTTTTTTTTTTTTTTTATCAATGACTTTCAATGAATGACTGTTCTGTGTTACGGGAGCCGACAATTCATTAGCCGCAAGTGATTTTAAATAGCCTTTTTTCCTGCAAAAATGACACTTTGTGCAGGGACAGTTCTAAGCACGGGAAACATGCGCCCCTTCACAGGCATACTATACACACCTCTCAGGTACGAAATTTAAAAGGAATATTACACTTTTATTGTTTCACTTTAAGCATTATTAAAATCACTGCTCCTGAAAAAACGTCCGTTTTTAAAAAAAAATTGTTGCATTGATACATGTCCCCTGGGGCAGGACCCGGGTCCCCAAACACTTTTTATGACAATAACTTGCATATAGGCTTTTAAAATTAGCACTTGAGATTTCTCCCATAGACTTTTACAGGGTGCTCACGGCTTTTCGAATTTGCCGCGAACACCCCAAATTATTCGCTGTTCGCTGAACAGGCGAACAGGCAATGTTCGAGTCGAACATGCGTTCGACTCGAACTCGAAGCTCATCCCTAGACAGGAGCAAGTGGAAATGCAGATTGTACTGTAGCGTACAACAGTACATTGAGGGCCGGGTTCTCCCCCACAGAGATGCAGAGGTGTTCCGTGGATCCCTGTGCAGGCAGTCCCATTCATGTCAGCTGGGATACACTTGTGAAGCTTGGATGTGCTTTGATGTGCAGGCGAGTCCATACAGCCACTGCATCTTTATTGACCAACAGAGGCTCCAGAAACAATCGGCTCTGCTCAATGTACAGGCCTCTGCACCCCTGTGAATGAGACCTTAAAAAAAAAAAAAAAAAAAAAAAGGCACATCACAGAGCAGACCTTTCATTGGGCTACACCACCTGGCGACAAATGCTAAATATGACATTTGTATCTGCAATTCTAGAACACATTATCTTAGTAACAGGGATTTTCTGGCTTGTGATGTGCACATTTACATATATGACACCATGCTCTGTAAACATACCTGCTTTGCTTTTCTGCTAAATATATTTGCTGATGTCTTCTTTTCCATCTGTGTGAGAAGGAAAACCTAATGAGTTTTGTTAGTTTTTAAAATGAAGGGAGGAGAGTTTAAAGAAGGTTTTAAAATGTAACTGTGGTCAGGCTATGGACATTTAAGTATTTACATATTCTGTACAAACCGTAATGTGCGCATTCTTGTGCGATTCTTTTGCATTCTCCTACAGTGCAGTTTGGCACCACAAAAAAAAAAAAAAAATGCGCTGCACCAAATCGCATGGTACTGTGGCACCATGCAATCCGGTGCCCACAAATGCACTACGCTTGCGATCTGTGTTTGGGATGCTGTTAACAATTGACAATTGCGCGGTCGTGCGACGTGGCTCCCAAACAAAATTGGCGTCCTTTTTTTCCCACAAATAGAGCTTTCTTTTGGTGGTATTTGATCGCCCCTGCGGTTTTTATTTTTTGCGCTATAAACAAAAATAGAGCGACAATTTTGAAAAAAATGCAACATTTTTTGCTTTTTGCTATAAGAAATATCCCCAAAAAATATATAAAAAAAACTATTTTTTTTCTCAGTTTAGGCCGATACGTATTCTTCTACATATTTTTGGTAAAAAAAAAAAAAAAATCGCAATTAGCGATTATTGATTGGTTTGCGCAAAAGTTATAGCGTTTACAAAATAGGGGATAGTTTTATAGCATTTTTATTAATATTTTTTTTTTTACTAGTAATGGCGGCGATCAGCGATTTTTTTTGTGACTGCGACATTATGGCGGACACATCGGACATTTTTGACACATTTTTGGGACCATTGTCATTTATACAGCAATCAATGCTGTTTAAATGCATTGATTCCTGTATAAATGACAGTTGTAGTGAAAGAGTTAACCACTAGGGGGAGGGGAGGGTTTATGGGCTGTGACGTGTGTGTTTTTTTTACATTAGGGGCGGGGCTGACGTCTGACGTCATTGATCGGCTTTCCCGAAGACCGGGAACAGCCAATCAATGACAGGCAGAGTAGGAAGCGCGGGGAGAGGTTTGTTTACACATACCTCTCCCCGTTCTTCAGCTCCGTAACCCGATCGCCGCGACCCACGGGCAGGCAATTAAAGGGGACGTACAGGTACGTGCTTTTGCCTGCCCGTGCCATTCTGTAGACGTATATCTACATGAGGCGGTCGGGAAGCGGTTAAAGAGCATTGTTGGCACTAAATAGGCAAATAAGTGGAGCCTCCACTTTTGGGTGGCGCTCCGCTTTAAAAGTTTCATCAGACCTTGGGATGTGCATATCAATTTATGAGGCCAACTATGGAATTGCAGATTTTCTGATTTGCCCAACTATGAAAGCAGATTTGTCCAAATCAGCAGAGTCATACAATTCATTAGCATGATTGTCTAGACCAGGGTTTCTTAACCAGGGTTCCATGGAATCCCTATGGCTCCTCCAGAGGTTGCTAGGGTGTTCCGTGAGCAATTCCTGCCTCTCAGATAAGTGCCTTCGGACACCATTGGTCTTTTTAGGTATCTGTAAGGGGGGAGATCCTTCCCAATGTATACAAGTGTAAGCAGCATTCTTTCCCCTGACCATCACACTAATGTATTATGGGTTGTAGACCTAGTAATTTTAAGTTGGGGTTCCCCGAGACCAGAAAGTTATTTCTATGGTCCCTCTGTATTGAAAAGGTTGAGGAAGGCTGGGCTAGACTGATTATATTCAAATCAGGCGGATCTGCATGCAAATAAGAGATTAAAAAATATGGGACTTGCCAGTTTTGCTGATTAAATCATTACTGATCACAGTAGACCACACATGGTCACTTACAATTTCCAGGTTCTCCTTGACTGAAGTCACTGGCTGCTCACTCAGTGTCTTCTTTAGGCAACTGCTGAGCAGAAACGCCTGGAAGAGACATCAGGAAAGTTAGAGACTAAAGTCGATGCAAAAGCAAAGCAGCTCAGATCAGCTCCTTGAATAACTGAAAAGCAGCTCAAATGCAAGTCAGAGCATCTCAGACACCTTACTGCATTCTGATTCCTTCTAAAAGCCATCTACACAAGCCATTTAGGTGGCCACAAGATCCAGTCTGATTGCACATTCATTTCACATTCCAATCCTATATTTTTTTGAAAGTTTCAGATTTAAAAACGCTGAATATAATTTTTGAAATTAAATATGCTTGCTTATGGGAGCTTTTAGTGCTTGGGTTGAGACATACTTTAACTACTTTAGGAATTTAGTAGAATTGCTGCCAATACCGACTTCTACAGAAAGTCTACTTATGCCACATCTTCACAGCAGGTGGCGGTATTACATCTTTAATAAACCCAAGTCATCTGGAGTTAAAAGTGTTCGCTCTCTGATCTGTAACCTTTGATGATCTAATACAAATCAGTACATTCTTTTATAAGCTTCAATGTGTTAATGCAATTTCAAACTTTTTAACTTTGTAAATCTTGCAAGAAGCGCCTGCACTGTGCTAGGCCTCTTCTTGGGAGATTTAGGCTATTCAGCATTTCCAGGGATCCTATTGACAAGAGACTTAAGTCACTGCCTGCACTATAGAAGTTAGGAAAAGGTGAGTATATGATCTATTTTACCCCCCATAGGTCCTTTGGCGCTTTATTGCAGCATTTGAACAAGGAGAGAGGGGTCATATTGAATAAGTGGACCTTGCTTGTAGTACAAGCACAAGGTCAGCTTGACAAATTTTGTCTACAGTCTGAAAGTATATTTGGTCTATATATATGTAGCACTAACCCGAAGGAGCTGCTGGTTTTATTTGGGCTTACCGCTACCTCGCTTGCTTCTCTGTCTTGGGGATCCCATGGAAAGTGGCCCAAAGAATGTTGAAACTGACACTGAATCCTCTTTTGGGTTATTTATTTAGAGAAAAGACAAAGTCTCTTAATAAAGGGTAGAGGGTTAGGGGTGAGTTCAGGCACTTAAATTGCAGGGTGAAGGTAGTAGAAGAATCCAGAGGTTAAAACTGTTCCACAAACTGGATTCAGCAACCCCCGGATAGGCCTCTCACTAGGCCTAGCAGCCGGTAGGATGCTCGGTAAAGTCTCTGCCACAGACTTGCGAGTTACACTTAAGCGTTACTGAGGGATTTGGATGAATTTACAGAACTGACATATGGTACCAGTTTCTCTCAGCCGATCCGGCGATACCGTATGAGTGTTGATCTAGGTTGCGTCCTTCAACTAAGTCTCCAGGCTCCTTCAGAGAAACCAGCCTTGCGCACGTTCTTCTCCTGAAAGAGTCCTTCCCTGGGGTTCTTCAGTTGCTGGGCCTCTCCCTTCAGATGAGACGGCACCGGACCATCCCTGGATCAGTAGGTTCTGAAATTTGCTCGGGCCTATCCCTTCAGTTGCATTGCCTCGGGCCAGCCAGCCCCGAGACACAGGATGCATAGTTCCGCACCCCAGGCCAGGAGGGCCATAGGGCTGGGTCAGGAGGACCACCAGAACCCTGCCAACATGGCCTCGGTACCTTAAATACCACCCCCCAGAACGCGCAGCATCCAGCTAGACTGCGCTTCTACACTTGCCGTCGTTGACAGCGACACCTACGGTCAAGGCGAACCCAGTGCAACCCAGCTGGACTGGTACTGAAACCAGAAATTTAGAGAAATTATCCTGAAACCCAACTGTGGCTTCAGGCAACTTAATTTTTGAAAAACAGGAGCCAGCGCTACATTTATAAAAATCTTCACTGTACAAATGGAACAAATGTTCACACAGCCACAACGAAAACTGTATTTTGTATAATATGATTATTTCTTATGATAGTACTATCCAATGGCCGTAATGCAGTATTTTTCCTATTTGAGGCATTTAAGAAAAATAAATAAATACAAATGCCCACTAGATGGCGTTTAGCATCATAGGAAATAATCAATTATACAAAACATGGCAACTTTTGTTGAGGGGATGTGCAAATGTTTGTCAGGTTCATACAGCAAAGTTTTATCAACAGACCCTTATATTGTTATTCAACTATAAGAAATGAGCATCTGATTTGTGCACATTCACTGGTAATGTTGAAATATATTCATATTTTGATGTATGCTCAGATCTCAGTAGCTTATACTTTATAGAACGGCTACACACTTGGTCTGTCCATATGGTCATCCATGTCCTCTCGTGTCCTTGTTTGTACTCCAGTTTGAGTTCTAATGGCTGACTGTTGGATTTTTCAGTTTGCTGAAATAAAAATAATGCAATAAAAATATAAATAAATCACAATTTTCAACAAAGGTTACCCAGTGAATACAAGCTTGGCATTGTGTGTGCCCCCAAGCGAGGCATAAACCTCTGACATTCACAGACATGACTAGGCATGATGGGAATTTTAGTTCCTGAACAACTGAAGGGCCGTAGTTTGAAGACCCCTGCTTTATTGCATACAGCAGCCCTTGTACATAATTTAAACCAGCCTGCAGCTGTCCAGATAACCTAACTGTGTCTAATAAGGTGTATTTATAGTCAGAACGGTTTTATTACAGGAGGGAAGGGTTAGATCCTCAGCTGAGTTTGCTGTGTTGAGAAGATTTATTCCTTCATTTGTCCTATAGACAGGGGGGTCTCCAAACTTTCTAAACAAAGGGCCAGTTTACTCTCCTTCAAACTTTAGAGGGGCCGGACTGTGGCCAGCAGGAGTAGAAAATGTCCTGGCATCAGTGGGAGTCAGTGCCCCATCTTCGGTATCAGTGAGAGGAATTGTGCCCCATAATTGGTGTCATTGAAAAGAATAGTGTCCCATTGTTAGTGTCACTGGGAGGAAACGTGCCCATTGCTGGTATCATTGGGAGGGAATATGCCCCATTGCTGCTGTCATTGGAAAGAATCAAGTCCTATCATTCGTGTCATTGGGAGGAATTATGCCCCATTGTTGGTGTCAGTCGAATGAAGTGTGCCCCATCACTGGTTTTATTGGGCCCCATTGTGGATGTTATTGGGAGGAACCCTATTGTTGGCGTCAGTGGATGAAATATTGCCCCAAGGGCCAGATAAAAAGGCAAGCAAAAAGGGCCACATCCTGCCCATGGGCTGCAGTTTGGAGACCACTGTTATAGACCAATTAACATAATGGGATTTTTAAACATTTAAAGCCTATTAACACCAGCATGTAGACAAGAAAAATTGTCTCGCTTTCCATGGCGGTGGTTTACACCACTGCATGGTTATGGGCACTTTAAAAAATAAATAAGAAAAAGAAAGGGGGACAGTTCAAGGTTTTGGAATTGGTGTCTCACGACGTACACCAGATGTGCATTTTGCTGGTGTGAACAGGTCCTCATAGGCATCATAGGAATAAAAGGCCTGGGGAAATGTGGGAACATTTCCCAATTAGACACCTGTTCTTGTGATAAGTGTCTAAAGCTGCCCATAGATGGACCATATTTTTTATTTATTTTTGACCAGCCAGCACTGTGCTATTGTACCGTATATATTAACAGCAGGGGCTCCTCCACTGATCAGTCCTGCCCAAGTACTGATTAAATGACAATATATGAAAAAAATTGAGGTTTGATCAGGGGCGGACTGACAACTCATGGGGCCCCCGGGCAATAGGAGATTATGGGGCCCCACGGTATACACACACACACACACACAGTATACAATCACACAGTATACACATACATGTACACACAGTATACACAGACATGTTTCTATTGGCTGAGAAGGTACTGGAGAGGTGGGGCAGCTATAATCTCAGGATTTTTAGACCAAAAGGATGTCGATAAGGGACATTTCAGAAACAGATGTAAAAAAAAAAAAAAAAAAAAAAAAAAAAAAGGATTTTTACATACTGTCTTACTGAGGCTGGCAACCCTGATGGGGCCCCCTAGTGGCCCTCGGGAAGTGCCCGAGTGGCCGAATGGTCAGTCCGCCCCTGGGTTTGATAGGAGTCAGCGATTAGATCAACTCCTCTCAAACGGAAACAGCAGCAGATAAATCGAAATGTGTCCGGTTCCTGCCGAGCTGATCACATTTCAAGCCATCTATGGCCAGCTTAAGAGTTTGGAGATATTTTCTCTCATGCGTCTGAGAAATCCTTACCAAACGGGGCACAGACAAAAAAAAGAAATAAACAAAAAAACCCCCGTGTGTGTTGTAAGTAGGACCATTCACTACTTTAAAAAAAAGGGTCCTTTTCTACCATACTGCACAATATTTATATATATATATATATATATATATATATATATATATATATATATATATATATATATATATATATATATATATATATATATATATATATATATATATATATATATATATATATATATATATATACATTATACATACATACATACACACACACACACACACACACACACACACACACACAATGAATCAAGCACAACTGTTGTGCATTTAACATGTGTTTTAATGTAATCTGAAGCGAGGGGTCCCTAGATGGGTCAAAATACTAACAATTATTTTTTTTTCCATTATTTCTTTACTTTCAGTTGCATTTACATGCATTGTGTTAACATGTCCTAACTTGCCATCTATCTAGCCAATCATCTGGCTACAATCATTTTCTGATTTCAATTTCACAGTTTTACATTCTTGACGTTCCATATACTTATTGTATCAGTTTACAATTTTATGGAATAACCACTAGATGGAGCAAACATTTTTTTGCAATAAGTCCCTTCTTGATAACTGTAAAATTTCAGCCTCACAGGGAGTGCATTGTTTTTAGTAAATCGGCCCTATTGGCATACACTTGCATTGTACATGTGGGCTGAATGAGATTTATCCATACATGCTGAACTGCATGCATAGAGGAATCCATGTATGGCCATCTTTAAGAGAGGTTAAGCACAACCATTGTGTAGTACTGTAAAACAGGAAACTGAGCTTGACATCTATTTGAGCTCTATAACATATGTATAGATAACAAAATGTATTACATAATGCTTTGAATTAAATATAAAAATTATATATAAAACAAATAGGCTTACAAAACAGGTCTCTATGGTGTCTCCTGCAGCTGGCATAAGGCACACACCTATCCTACTAATGATATATACAAGTAATAATGCTAGTGAGCAAAATACACCACAGATCACTTACCACATGCATATTAACATGCCATCGCGTAATCATGTTGATGGGGAGACAAAAATGTTCATTCTCACTGCTACAGGACAGTTCATTGTGGCCCACAGACACCGTTACAGTGCTTCTGACCTCAGACAGGTTTGCAGTACAAGGGCTGACTACCACAGAACCATAATGTTCAACTGCCTGCATGAGCTCCAAAAACTGCAATACAAAATGAAAGCATAATAATTAGCAGGTTTTATCCACTGCCTCACAGACCAGGGTCATCATTCTTCCTTTAGAAAGGGTCACCGGACAAGAAAATAATAAAAACATAATAAAAAATATACCCCCCCAAACGCCTAAAAAAATATTTGTTAAGCTCTTTACATCATCAGAGTAGGATGATAAAATGTTCTATACATTGCATACTAGTATTGTACAGGACGCAGTGGCTGGGTCCTGGAAGAACGCTATGTTTCCCCTCTGTTTGGTCTGTGATCCCTTTAAGGGAACAAAAAGGGTTAACTCACCTGTCAGAGGAAGTGGGTTTAAAAACAAGACAGGAAGTTGCAGATGGGTGTGGAGGAGTGTAGAGGAGATGATGGTGGTTTGTGTTTGGTTTGATGTGCAGCAACCAACGTGGACAGCAGCGTTCTGCCTGGAAGCCTCCTAGCAGGTGAAGTCACCTGAAACCACCCCAAGGACTGTTTGATTGCGATAGCAATGCTGGACTTTGAATGTCGGTGAGACTGAAACCTTTTTCTTTTGTTTTTGCTGCTGTCAAGCTGTTTTAAGTTTAATAAACCTCCTTTTGGGTTAAAAGCCTGTGTCCTGCGGTCTGGCTGGTCCCCCGAACTTTACAAGTGGTGCTCGAATGCGGGCAGGACAGAGTAACAGGCGTTTTTTTTTTTTTGTTGCTGTTTTTGCATTTGAATTTAAAACTGACATTTAAAGGGACAGTACAGTGGGTTTATGTCCTGGGTTAAAGCTGCCCAAGCCCTGAAAGCTGAAGCAATGGAGGAACTAATTAAACAACTATCCCTGGCTAATATGCAAGCGCAGACCCGCCATGAAGAAAATACTCGCCTGTTGGGGGCTCAGTTGGCAGCACAGCAAGCAACCCAGCAAGGGGTTATGCAGGCTCAGGTGACTGCCTTAAAAGAAGTAGTGCAGCAGTTTTCTCAGGGTCGTGAGCAAGCAGCTGTTGCCCCTGGCAACCAAGTGACCGTGAGGGCAAGCCATTTTTTGCAGAAATTGTCCCTGAGTGATGATGTAGAGGCTTTTCTTGCTATATTTGAGAGGACGGCAGAGAGAGAAGGGTGGCCCCAGGACCAGTGGGCCGGTCTAATTGCACCTTTTCTCACCGGAGATCCTCAAAAAGCCTACTTCGACCTGCCACCAGAGGACGCTAAAGACTATCAAAAACTAAAGGCAGAAATACTGGCTCGTTTGGGGGTGACTACGGCCGTTCAGGCCCAACGAGTGCACCAATGGAAGTATTGTCCAGATCGTCCACCACGGTCTCAAATGCATGACCTGGTGCAACTGGTAAAAAAATGGCTGCAGCCCGAAGTGTTGTTGGGCCCCCAAATCGTGGAGCGGGTCGTCCTGGACCGATACCTACGGTCACTGCCAGACGACCTTCAACGGTGGGTCAGCCATGGAGACCCCAAAACAGTGAACCTCCTTGTCGAGATGGTAGAGCGATATACAGTGGTGGAGGATCTGCTTGGCCCTACCAAGCGCCAAGGGCCCAGTCTGCCACGGCCTATTCGATCGACTGCCGCCCTTCGAAAGGATGTCCCCCGGAGCCCTGGAATCAACACCCCGGAAGGTCAAGAGTCACTCCCAGTACCTCATCAGCGATCTGTTCCTGTTCGGAGAGGAGGGGATGTGCAATGTTGGCGGTGTCATTCCTGGGGCCATACCCGGGCCCACTGCCCACTGCAAGAGGAGCCCATGGAATGCGGGGTTCTTCGGAGGGGGTCTTTTTATGCTCATAGAGCATGTACCACACACCTTGACCGTGGAGAAGAGAAATTTGAGTGTGTAGTCCAAGTGAACCACCTCCCTGCCTGGGCTTTGTTGGACTCATGGTAACCCTTGTTCATCCTAGAGTACTTGGGAAGATCGGTCCGGTAAGCAAAACTTTACGGGTTGTATGCATTCACGGGGACACTAGAGAGTACCCTCTCATCTCGGTGTCCATTTCCACAGCATATGGCACTGGTACTCAAGAGGTGGGGGTGGTAAAGAACTTGATACATGATGTTATCATAGGACGAGACTGTCCATTTTTTGAAAAACTGTGGGGACAAGGAGAACTATCTGAACGATCCCAAGACTGGGGAGAAACTAGTTCCTCTGTTCCTATGGTTGAGGGTAATAACCCTGAGATGCCAAATGAACCTAATGTGGATCCAGTTGATACAAATGCTAATGATTGGGTTAATGGTGATGAAAGTAGTGCTGATACTGTGAAGGGTGTCAAAATGTGTGGTTCACAGACCTACCTGAACACTGAGGAGGGGGAACCTTCCCCACTTCAGGTAATGCTGGGTGAAGAGGATGAGGAAGTGGCCTCTACCCCTGCCCTGCCGGATTTGGGTGTTCCCCAGGGGACATTTGGTACTGCCCAGATGCAGGACCCCACTTTGGCCCGTGCACGGGAACAAGTTGTATTAAATGGGGTACCCCAAGAGCCAGGTGCGAATGAGCGGTGGCCCCACTTTGCCATATATAATGAATTGCTTTATCGGGTTACCAAAGTGAGAGAAAATGTGGTAGAACAATTATTGGTACCCCAACAGTATAGACGCAAGGTCCTGGACCTGGCCCATGATGAGGTTTTAGGGGGACACCTGGGAGTTGAAAAGACGGAGGCACGGATCACCGACCGGTTTTACTGGCCAGGTCTGAAAGCAGAGGTAAGAAGATACTGTGCCTCTTGTCCCACCTGTCAGTTGACCGCGCCGGTGACCCACTTCCGGAGCCCTTTGGTCCCTCTGCCCATAATTGAGGTCCCATTCGAGAGAATAGCCATGGATATAGTGGGTCCTTTGGTAAAGTCAGCTCGAGGTCACTCCTACATACTGGTGATCCTTGACTATGCCACCCGGTATCCTGAAGCGCTACCCCTGCGGAATACCTCCTCTAAGGCTATTGCTCGGGAATTATTCCAGTTGTTTACACGGACTGGTTTTCCCAAGGAAATACTCACGGACCAGGGCACCCCGTTTATGTCGAGGGTTATGGCTGATGTGTGCAAGCTGTTCCGGATTAAACAGCTGCGCACATCGGTCTATCATCCACAAACGGATGGGTTGGTAGAGCGCTTTAATAAGACCCTTAAGTCTATGCTCAAGCGGGTTGTCCAAAGGGATGGGAAAGACTGGGACTGCCTGTTACCCGCTCTCCTGTTTGCTATCCGGGAAGTGCCCCAGGCCTCCACTGGGTTTTCGCCCTTTGAGTTGGTATATGGGCGGAGACCTCGCGGACTACTGGATTTTGTTAAAGAGGAATGGGAAAGTGAACCTATTCAGCATAAGAGTGTTCTTGAATATGTTTCCCAAATGCAGGAGAGGATCCGAACTGTGATGCCTCTAGTCAAAGAACATTTGCAAAAAGCCCAGGAGGCTCAACGACGGGTCTATAATAGGGCTGCTAGAATAAGGAACTTCCAAGTGGGGGATCGAGTAGCGGTGTTGATCCCCACTGTGGAAAGTAAATTCTTGGCCAGGTGGCAAGGCCCCTTTGAAGTTGTAGAAAAAGTGGGAGAGGTAAATTATAGAGTCCACCAACCAGGTAAGAGGAAACCCTATCAGATATATCATGTAAACTTGTTAAAGCCCTGGACAGACAGGGAACCGGTGACCTCCCTGGCTGGTGCAAGACTTGAGCCTCGGGTTGGGGTGGAGAGTGTCCAAGTAGCAAATACCCTGTCTAGAGTCCAAAGTCAGCAGGCAAAGGAGTTCTTGCAGAGAAATAAAGAGAAATTTTCAGACTTGCCAGGGCTCACTAGTGTCATAGAGCATGATATTGTCACGGAACCAGGAGTCAAAGTTTTTGTCCGGCCTTACCGCATTCCAGAGGCCCAAAGGAAGGCTGTTTCAGAGGAAGTGAAGAAGATGTTGGACCTGGAGATTATTGAGGAATCACAGAGTGAGTGGTCAAGCCCGATTGTGTGTTGTACCGAAGCCCAACGGGACTCTGCGATTCTGCAATGATTTCCGGAAACTAAATGAAGTTTCACGGTTTGATGCCTACCCCATGCCCCGGGTAGATGAGCTTATTGAGAGACTAGGTCCAGCCAGGTATATCACTACATTAGACCTTACCAAGGGGTATTGGCAAATCCCGTTGACTAAGGCTGCTAGAGAGAAAACTGCTTTTTCTACCCCAGAGGGAAGTTTTCAGTACAAGAGAATGCCTTTTGGATTGCAAACTGCTCCAGCCACATTTCAGAGGGCAATGGATAGGATTTTACGTCCTCATCGGGAGTATGCCTCAGTATACTTGGATGACATAGTCATTTTTAGCAGAGACTGGGAGTCACACTTGCCCAAAGTCCAGGCAGTACTGGACTCTCTTTGGAAGGAGGGGTTTACAATAAACCCGGAAAAGTGTGCTTTGGGAATGGAGGAGGTGAAATACCTGGGCTATGTTGTGGGTAGAGGGGTAGTAAAACCTCAGGTCAACAAGGTAGAGGCTGTACAGAATTGGCCCCGCCCCCTCACAAAAAAACAGGTACGTGCATTCCTGGGTATGGTGGGATACTACAGGAGGTTTGTACCCAACTTTGCCACGTTGGCAGCTCCATTGACCGATCTGACTAAGGGTCGGAAATCGGTCATGGTGGAGTGGAATGCAGACGCTGAGAAGGCTTTTTTGGAGCTCAAGTCGGCACTGTGCCAACACCCTGTCCTAGTAGCACCCAATTTTTCAAAAGAGTTTGTTGTACAGACTGATGCTTCCGATGTAGGATTGGGAGCGGTGTTGTCACAGGTTATTCATGGCGAGGAGCACCCAGTAGTCTTCCTCAGTAGGAAGTTAACACCAGCGAAGAAAAACTACGCTATAATTGAACGAGAGTGTCTGGCCATTAAGTGGGCTCTGGAATCCCTCAGATATTACCTCTTGGGGAGGAAGTTTAGGCTGATTTCTGACCATGCCCCTTTAACATGGCATAGACAAGGTAAAGGGACTAATGCCAGGGTTACCCGGTGGTTCCTGGCACTCCAGGAATTTAAATTTGTAGTGGAGCATAGGCCCGGGAGACTGCATCAAAATGCAGATGCCCTCTCCCGAGTCCATTGTTTGAGCTCCACTGTTGCCTCCACCTCCTTGGCGTTGGGGCACAGGGGGGGGGGGATATGTACAGGACGCAGTGGCTGGGTCCTGGAAGAACGCTATGTTTCCCCTCTGTTTGGTCTGTGATCCCTTTAAGGGAACAAAAAGGGTTAACTCACCTGTCAGAGGAAGTGGGTTTAAAAACAAGACAGGAAGTTGCAGATGGGTGTGGAGGAGTGTAGAGGAGATGATGGTGGTTTGTGTTTGGTTTGATGTGCAGCAACCAACGTGGACAGCAGCGTTCTGCCTGGAAGCCTCCTAGCAGGTGAAGTCACCTGAAACCACCCCAAGGACTGTTTGATTGCGATAGCAATGCTGGACTTTGAATGTCGGTGAGACTGAAACCTTTTTCTTTTGTTTTTGCTGCTGTCAAGCTGTTTTAAGTTTAATAAACCTCCTTTTGGGTTAAAAGCCTGTGTCCTGCGGTCTGGCTGGTCCCCCGAACTTTACAGTATGTATTCTATTTTTAAGCCCAGCTACCACTGTGCCCATCAAACGCAGCCACTGTGCCCATCTGCCACTTTGCCCATCAAATGCAGCCCCTCACCAACTCCTCGCCTCTGCCCGCCCAAGTCCATAATTTTTCTCGACCATGGACATGGTTAGTGGGGTGGGCGGGGCTGATGTTCTAACCATCTGTCCGCCTGCCCACCCAAGACCATAATTTTCCTCAACTGCGGACAGCTCCCACGCATGTGCAATTAAGGGCAGTGAAGTCGCGCATGCGCGGTAAAGCTCCGCCAAAAGCTGTATGAGTGACAGAGCTGCACCGGAAGTGACACGGTCGAGCTTCGAGAGATTTTTTACAACACCGGCTCCACTGCTGGGGATGGACGCTGATGTGAGGAGGACTCCAGATGCAAGGAGGGGCACTGCTGCTGGGGGCACCTGATGCAAGGCTGGGCTCCGCTGCTGGGGGCACCTGATGCAAGGAGGGGCGCGGCTGCTGGGGGCACCTGATGCAAGGAGGGGCGCGGCTGCTGGGGGCACCTGATGGCAGGCAACGGTGGCAGGTGACACTCCAGTGCTCCCACTGATTCTGCATTATGGCGAGTTGAATGATTGTTGTCCAACTTTCTGCCAACAAATGTTGAATGGCATGCTAGTAAATTTTCAGTGGACACCGGTCTGTTGTCAGATTTTCTGATGGTCAGTACACAAATCCGTCACACAAAAGTCGAAAGTACATCCCCCCTTCACCAAATGATTTGGCCCAGTGCAAAAAGCAAGGTCCATAAAGACATGGATGAGTAAGTTTGGGGTGGAGGAACTTGACTGGCCTGCACAGAATCCTGAGCTCAACCCTAGAGAACACCTTTGGGATGAATTTGAGTGGAGACTGTGAGCCGGGCCTTTAATCTGATATGAGTCATCAATCCCAAGAGGCAATGGTCATCCGCCGCTTCTATTTCCATAGCCATGCTTTGCAATGCGAATGTGCGAGATCGGGAGCCCGCTTGCTAAGGAAAGCGCAGTGATTTTTTTTAAAAGAACAATCTGATAAGAAAAACGACATTTAGTACAAAATGCTGGAATGTACTATACAAGATGAGCACATCACGGGGGTGTTTTTTTTTTTTTTTTTTTTTTTAAAAGGCTGTAACTTCCCTTTAAGGGTTCCCTTCACTGAAACTAAGGGGCCAAGCCCAACCCCTGGAAAAAAAAAAAAAAAAACACACACACACACCCCCCCCCCCCCCCCCCCTACCAAAATGATTTGGACCACCAGTGCACTAAATAAAAAATAAAGGCTAAACCCTAAAATAAAATTGACCAAAGCCTTTATGCTTTCCATTTTGTGTCCAAAGAGGTCCATAGGTTCTTTTTTTACCATTCATAAGAGAGGGGTTATTACCTTGACTTTATCATCCACCTTTATAAATTGCTGAAGTTTCTGCCTCTGTTCCTCCGTTGGTCTGGACCAATTCATCTCCAGCTCTTGAACAGCCTTAAAGAGATTGATAAACAAAGTTGGATTTATTTTACTCGATGACAATCAGACGGTCAGCACAGAAACTGCCATTTAAATCTGAACTCCAGCTCTACCTTCGGTTATCTAGCACTTCTCTCCCTATCCTGACTGCATAGCTCCAAACTGTCCCTTATTTGGAACAAAGTCCCTCTGTCGCCCTTTCTTCCTCATTTGTCCCTCATTATGCACTTTTTCTCTTTCAAAAGCCAATATAAAAACAAATCGAAGTAGTAAAAAAAAAAAAAAGGGACTCGGTTTAACCAATTATTTTTTAATTCTCCTTTAAGGGGGTGCGGCAGGGGGGTGTGCCCTGTGCCTACATACTTGTGATAAATAGGTGTCCCTCATTCCCATCTCAAAAAGTTGTGAGGTATGTGACTGTCCCTGACCTGCCACTTTCAATGTACAGTAAAACCTTGGAGTGCAAGTAATGCGGTTTACAAGCATTTTGCAATACGAGACATTTTTTATTTTAATCCTGACTCGATTTGCGAGTGTTGTCTCGCAAGACGAGCAGGATTCAAGCCTCTGGGGTGTGCAGTTCCGCATGTGGCCAGCGGTGGGGGGGCGGAGACACTCGGTTCCCGAGTGGTCTCCGAGCGTCTCTGGTGCCCCCACCTCTGGCCACATACGGTACTGCATACACTAGCAGTGACACTGGAACTAATTATTTGAGTTTCCATTGATTCCTATAGGGAAACCCGCTTTGATATGCGAGTGCTTTGGATTACAAGCTTGTTTTTAGACACAAATTATGCACGTAATCTAAGGTAGTACTGTATTGCAGTTCTTCCAATCATGGAGGCTCAGCATCACATATGAGTGTTACCTAGGGTGGCCTGCATAAAAATACACAGTTTGACTAGGAATGCCCACTCCTTTAGAATGAAACCAAGCCACCAAGGCATTTTTGATATTTGGAGAATGCCTTTTAGGAGCCAGCCCACTGCGTCCATCAGAACAGAGAACTCTTGAGAGGCAGGGTGCGGAAATGGAAGCAAATGTACAGCACCCTACCAGCCCCTCCCATCAGCCATGATTTACCTGCATTGCATAGAGAAGCACAGAAATGTCCCCGAGTTGTAAATAAGGTATGCAATTAAAATGGAAGGGTTGTATTGGGAAAAAAAAAATAACATGGCGTGTTCATGTAGAGAAAAAGGAAAAAACGAGGGAAGGCAAAAAAATAAGTTTACAACCTCCTTAAGTATAACCCAATGCAATAGCCTAGCACTGTAAGGTCTACCAGCAGTTCCATATGATCTCCTGCACAATACTTTCACAACAGCTTGTGGCTTGACTGAACCCAGGTCACCAGTTTGGCTTTTATCCAGTTGTCACAAAACTATGCTGCCTGCCTTGCCCTCAGCATGAATTCCAAGACGCATACAATCATATATGACACAGCATATAAATAAAAAAAATTAGACCGCGCAACGCTCTAGAAACTAGCAGATATGTAGGCTGCATATGATGAATATGATATTCATTTATATTTTATATAGAATATATTCACTTTATATTTATTAGATAGGATTATTTTATTATTTAAAAGTCATATTGAGCACATACATTTATTTAACTATTTCTGTATGGTCTCATTAGTAATATATGGCCGTAGGTCATGTCCACAAACATTTGTTATAAACACATTTAGGGATCGATTATGTAGTTAATATAATATTCACTTTATTACTCGAGGGGTTACATTTTCACTCTCTGGATCTTCATTACCCGTATAGAGGGTAGCAGATTGAAACAGCCTGGTTCTTGGCTGTTTTGTATCTGGGAAAGATTTTGCTGCAGGGTTCATTTTGTGTCAGTTTATACACAATCCTTTATTTTTAAATCTATTTTTACGATTACAATTATTTGTAGGCTTTATACTTTCTGCTTTGCAGTTTTTTAACTAAACGCTCCGTTTTATTTAATGTGAAACTGAATAGCCTAGCTATAGTTGTGTCTAGTCCCATAGCCGACAAGTGCGGGGTTGCCCATAACCAAGATGGCACTACTGGCCTCACTTCCGCATTTCAAAGCGAGGCTTGGGCTTTAAAAAGGTGGTGCGTCACTGTGTTGCCCGTTCCCCATTGATAACGACATTTATGTTGAAACTAGTCTGGGAGGGCACGCAGAGACGCCACCACGCTACAGGACGGAGGACGGGCTCCAGTATTTTGCCAGCCGGCAGCTTGATTTTAAATGTGCTTCCAAAGGAGCTTCTCTATGTAGGTGCAATTTTAAACCTATTTTAAATAAATCCATACGGAATTATGCTATGGGAGTTTTCTTTCCTGTCTTAATGGGATCCCAATGAGTGCATGGAAGTAGGAAATATCCCCCAATTGGGGGTGACTGTGGACCGGGAGAGGAACCAGCTGGGGATACCCTTACTAGTTTTTCGTTTGGCTATCATCTATTTCGATATGGGAAAGTGACACCTCTTCAATATCCTAGTCGATCGAGAGTGAGGATCCGGAGAGAGAAAGTATTAGGAATACCCACATCGTGATTGGTCCAATGCAAAGCTGTTTATGCTTTGCCTTCTGGTAAGCACATAGTGATTCAGGGTGACGGGCATTTCACAAACACCTGTATTTCCAAGTCACTGTGGTGCATCTTTTTGAAAATAACATCTGGATGTGTATAATGCGATTTATCCCTTGCCAGAGGACTTTTGGACTTGGGTCAGGTTCCATTGAGACATTTTTGTATCATAAGAACTATTATATCAGACCAATTAGGGTCTTGTTTATGATCCTGTGTCATATCTGGATTTATATTTTGTCTGTGTATTCCATTTAGCTTGATAGCGATTTATGGTTTCAAATTGTTTTTGGCGCTGCTCCTTTGTATATTATAATATATGACACAGACTTGTGATTTGGACCTCGGGTGGAATTTTTTTTTTTTAGTGACCGGACCTCCTTGAATTTGAATTCACTACCCCTGGGCTAGACAATTAATCTTGACCCTTCAGTATAGGGTATATATTCTCCAGCATCCAGTAAGAGTTGTCCAAAAGGATCAGTGATAAAAGGTTCTGTCAACCAGACAACCGAAGGCTGATTCAGTATTCACAAAAGGAAGCATAAAACATGGGTGTTATAGAAATCATTATATAATGCATGTTTGCACTTGGCAAGTCTCTCTTCAGACCAACCAAGCTGGAGGAATGAGGATAGGTCCCTGTCCATGCATCAACCAACTCCACTCAGACATAGGAGAGGTTACCGGCAATGCCCAGCTCAGATGAAAAAGGACGTAAACACCAAATGAGTGGTACAAAACCAGGCATCTAATCCACTTAGTCCTTGTATAGTAGCTTAGGCATGCCTCAAATGTACTGCACATATGACATCCAATGTTTACAACAATGAGCAATTTCCAGCTGAGGCCCCTTTATAGATGGCAACAATACATAGCAAGGCACCCAAGTAGGCATCCATAAGTGGGACAAGCGGGAAAAAGCATATACTTATCAGTTCTGATCTAGTCTGGTCTTCTCCACACAGGAGCCAAGAGGCTTGTCCAAAAGAAGAAGCCTGACCAGTTCCGCTGGTCAAACTGGCTGCATCAGTGGCATACAAGTCATACTAGTCAAGCCAAGCCAAAATAAGGCAGTTTGTAGGCAGACCTTTCAGGGAATAGGTGACCCTGTTCAAAATCAGCCATAGAGTTGCCAGTCAGTGGGTGAATATTTAGGCATTGGTGTAGGAGCATGTTAAATTTGATATGCTAGGCTACTTTATGCAGAGTATACTGGAATTAGTCATCAGAATAAAGAAGTAGAAATCCTGGTACCTCAGTGTCAAGAGGACTATATAGAATATATTAAATAATGATATAGTCTATGCATTATACAGTTTTGGATAATGTATAATTTATGTATTTTACAATCCATCATTTATTTAGTCATCATAATGTGACATTACAGTTTACCAATTCATTTTTGTTCAGTTAAAAAGAATATATGACTTTACTTAGATTTGATCCAAAGTGGTCATCATGGTATCCTACCAGCCCCTTAACATTTTAATCTATGTGCCCAGAGGTGCCCCTGGTCTATTGGGACTGTAGAAACGATCTGCCATATAGAGTGGCAAAAGTGAAGATGAGACAAGGCTCTGTAATGAGGATTTAGGTATACAACCTAAAAAAAGAGGTTTACCCCACCCGAAGTACCCTTTGCTATAGAGTCATGTTAGTACTTTCATTCGCCAAGAGTTTTATATGAAGGTTCAATGTTCAGTTCTTACCTGGCAATAAAGAAAATTAACTGCAGCTGTACAGCCCATTAACATCACATCAGTAGAGGGATCCATATACCTGGGAGACAGAGAGAAATACTGCAATAAGCCAAAATGTCAAACACGTGTAGTGCATATATCATTTACTGTATACCTTTGCCAAAACTCTTTGCAAACATTTTAGGACCTGTCTTGGCAGGCTTTGGGCTTCTTGTGTTAATGGCAAATGCACATGCCAAGTATCTGAGATCATTCAGAGTTGACATTTAAGCTATTGACCGCCATCCAAACTGCAACAACCTACTTCAATCAGTTTTTGCATTCCTTATTGACTTGCATGGGGAGATATGCAGTTCTGGCACAAACGGAAAATCTAAATTGACAAAAGACTGGGATTACTGCATAAGAAGGAAAAAAAAATAAAAAATCATGGGTCCATTTCTGGATCTTAGATGTTGAGATGTCCCAGTCAGCGCAAAGAAAAAAAAAAATGAAATAAATTCTGCTTTGTGGGTTATTCACCCAATCTATTGTCTTTATCTACCCATCCCAGCTGTCCTCTTTCTCTCCCCTCCCATTTCATTTTACTCCTCCATTGCTCGCTTTCCCACCCATCCTCCATTCCTTGCCCTCCCTGCCTAGCTTAATTTCCTCTGCCACTGCACCCATTCTTCTTTCCTTCTCACCCAATTTTTTCCCCTCCACAACTCAATATATTCCTACCCCACCCTAGCTATTCTTCCATTCTTACCCCTATGTAATGTTTTTAGGTTTGGGGATAAGTTGTTTAGGCACCAAACACCATCACTTGGAGGGGGGGGGGGGGGGGGGGGGGATGGGCAGAGAAATGCATGCCCTCCCTGCAATTGAGGGCCTCCATCAGGAGGGGGACATTGATAATTACTGCTTTATCTGGCACCTTATGGTGCTCACTCCAGGGAAAAACAAACAATTTTGCCACAATTTGCAAGAATACTCAATTTGATATTTATAGGTTTTATGTTGTTCCGTAATATCACTGTCCTATTTTGTATACAGATTTGCTGGTAATCCCTCTAGTGGTCATCTTTGTCAGCGTGCAATCAGCTTTCATGCTGAACAGTCAAGTTACACAATAGGCTACCAATTAGATTCACAAAGTTTAAAAAATATATATGTTTTAAAACATCTGAACAGCCTTTTATTCAAGAACAAAGTAACAGAACTGGTGGAAGCTTAAAGTGGAGTTCCACCCACTTTTACAACTCTTCAGCATCCCTCACTAAACTGTGCACTGTAAACAAATTGGATATTTTTTTTATTTTTTTTTCAGCACAGACTGTATATCTGCTGTATTCATTTTTCACTTCCTCCTCTCTGGCCGCGGCCCATCGCATCATTTCCTGTTTGCAATGCCTCCTGGGAAGGGGCAGCAACTTCCTCTCAAACTGCCGTTGCTATGGAAACCTGACCTGAAACCCATTACACTGCTTATTGTGCACTGAGCATGTACGAGATCTGCAAGGATGAGATCCAGGAAGAAATACAGTCTGGCTTCAGATGCCCACACTTAAGATGGCCACGGCCTGCTGCAAGTTTATAAAATAACAAACTACTGCTAAAAACTAACAAAACAGACCTTAGTTTACAGACTAAATTTACTAGAATACATTAAGCTTGTGTATTATAGGGGTATTTTTATTTAAAAAGTATAATTTCGGCCGGAACACCGCTTTAAAAATAGGTTCTTGGTCACACTTACCACTTCCTGATATCAATCTGGAAACTGTCATCTTTAATGTTCCAAATAGTCACAAAAGGGATTTCAAAGTGCGCAATCCGCTTTATTACTATAGGCAAAAAAATAAAAATAAAAAGGCATTTATCAAAAAAGTGCAGTTGGATACAGTCATTTGAGTTCAAGTCTATCCATAAAGCAGTCCATTGTATTAGATTTTGATTCAGAATCTATTAATGGCACTTTTTTTTTTTATGAATGGGCTGAAATGAAAACAAAGATTATTCAATGAATTCCGACAGAGAAGGTCGAGTAAAAGCGAGGAGATGAATGACTCACTTCACTGTAGAGTAGAACAGGAAAAGAAAATGTTTACATAAAGTAACACCGACCATAAAATAAAAAAGTTATAAAAAGAATGTCCTTGTTTCATAGGTTTGCCGTTTGTGCGTTTTTATCTTTTTTTATTTTTAGAGAATAGGAAAGTCAAAAGAAAAACCTGCGTTACAAGTGCAAAAGTTACTCTGTTCCTAATGTCTTAAAAATCTTTGAAAACCATTTTCCTTCCACTTGACAATTTTGTGCAACTTTGTGTTGGTCTATCACATAAAATCCCAATAAATTACATTTACGTTTTTGTTTGTAACATGACAAAATATGGAAAATTAAGGGGTTTGAATACTTTTGCAAGGCACTGTAGGTTGTAAGAGAGATTTTTTTTATATAGTATATCTTTTGCTCTAACTTCTGTTCATTGGTTTTACATATTACCTATTAGGAGTTTACTACCAGTAGACTTCAAAAGGAGGTCCATTACTACAGGCTATAAATTTTCATTTCATTTTAGAGTTTGAACGAACGAACGTTTGAATGAAATGACAAGAGATTGAACAGGCACATGTCATTACATAATAAGCAGTACAATAACTACAGCAAGCCGTGTTAGGTCATGATTCAAGGGTACTCGAACATAAAAGGCAGGAAGAGTTAACTACCTTGTGCTCAACAGTGAGGATCATTTGAAATAGAGGCAATAATCTTAAAGTGGAAGTAAACCCCCCTATCGTTTTCAGCCAAGGAAGCGGCCATCTTTGCCTCTGTTTAATCTTCAACTGCCACAGTGCTGCACATGTGATCACATCAGCCATTGGATGGTTTGACTGTTTGGTTGAGAGCACAGCCAATGTGCAGTTAGCATTCCCGGCATGCCTTTTTTTTTTAAACTGTTAAATCGATGGGTTTACTTCCGCTTTAAGTACATGTAACTTAGTTGGCCCTATGAAGGCACTTTTTTTTTTATAAGCTGGGCATGGTATTTCAGGTTTGATAGTACCCATTTAAAAGGGCCCCTAGCTTAAATAAGGGAGGAAAGATAGATATATCTATCTATTTTTTTTTCCTTTCTTGGCACGCTCCTGGGTAGATCAATAATGAGAAGGCATTCGGATTTTACCTTGTTGCGGTCATAAGTATGTTTGTAAAACTGACGTGCAAGTGCAAAGCAGCATTTGAAGTTTACATTTGGTTTGTATACCTGATATGTTGTCTTGATTGTATTCTAGATTGGCATTCCCTTACCCCTGAAGATACATTATTTTTTTTTAAATGCGTTGGATCAACCCGGATGGAGGACTAAAACTGAGGATTTACAATACTGTTTACAGATGCAGCCCTGCCCAGGTTGATAAAATGGGGTCTGCTTTAAATAAGGGCTGCAACTAACGATTATTTTGATAATCGATTAGTTGGCCGATTATTGTGTCGATTAATCACCATAAAAAAGTGTGGGGTATAATTTAGTTAATATGTAAATTTAAAAAAAAAGGCAATTTATTCTTAAATATCTCTATGCGGTGGTAAATATAAATAACCAACTATATGGTTAGGGAGCAAAATATCGAATTCGCTCTGAGACTAACAGACAGAAGAGATATACTGTATATACCTGACCCTTTCCAAATACGCAGCGGCTGAAAAAAGCATAGATGTGAACGTGTCCCATAGGAAACCATGTAAATGAACTGTAGTGTGTTTCTGCAAAAAGCACCAAAAAACACATAGGTGTGAACCAGGCCTAAGATGTTTAGTAACATAATGGAGTTAAAAAAACAAAAATTAGCCCTTTATAGTACATAAAAAGCAGATAATCGCTACTGTAAGGGGTTAATTTTTTTACTGTAGAACTGTGAAAGTAATATTTGCTCTTTTTGTACTATAAAGGGCTAATTTTAGTTTCTTTTTAACTCCATTATGTTACTGGCCAATTAATTGATTATTAAAATAGTAATCGATTAATTTCATAATCGATTAGTTGTGTCAGCCCTACTTTAAATGTAATGTTGTACTATAATAAATGTTATACAATTCTCCCAGCCACCCTTTTTGTTTTATGTTGTATAAATAAAAAGGCATTAATTGTCCATTTTGAATGTATACAGCCAGAATTGGTTGCCTCCCATTGAAGAATACAACTATTCGGTTGTAATATTGAAGAGATGGTGGCAACGTATACGCATTATCTAGGCCTCCTCTTTTTTTGAAGTATTGATGTGTGGTTTGAGGTTTATGTTTTCTCTTTTTTTTTTTTTTTCAAAGAAAAGTTATTATTTAAAAGCACAAAAACACCCAGGACAAAATTAAAAACCACACTAAATTTAAATCCCTTAAAAGTCTGAAACAAACACATAAAACCACCCTTAAAAAAGGCATGAGTCTATAATTTCACATTTCCCATCCACTACAATGCATTTTGCTCAAAGAAAACATTTAATTTACCGTAACCTCTAGAGATCCGCGCTATAGCCTAATGACAGCTACAGCGCAGACCTGCTTTGCCGGGACTACGTCTAGTGACGTAGTCCCGTGCATGAGTGGCCTGCGCGCCCCCTGAAGGGCGCGCTCTGTGATCAGCGAGTCTGAGAGACTCGCTGGATCACAGATCCCAGTAAGGGGTCGATCCCGATCCCTTACCACGTGATCAGCTGTCACCCAAATTACAGCTGATCCTGTGATGACAACAGAGCCGGTAATCTGCTATTTTTCCTCCTCGCACGAGGAGAAAAAAAAAAAGCCCATCACCGGCAGCCGTTAGAGGGACATTAGTCCTGATCATGGCAAGCTGGCGCCAGCTCATCAGTGCCCACCGGTGCCCTCCAATAATAGTCAACAGTGCCACCCAGTGCCCACAGTGCCACCCAGTGCCCACAGTGCCACCCACCAGTGCCCACAATCTGCCTCAAAAACAGTGCTGCACCTCAGTGCCACCTACCAGTGCAGCCTCATCAGCGCATATCAATGAAGGAGAAAAATGACCCGTTTTTCAAAATGTTATGACAAACTATTAAACACGATTTATTTATTTTTTTCAAAATTTTCCATCTTTTTTTGTTTGTTTAGCAAAAAATAAAAACCCCAGCTGCAATTAAATACCACCAAAAGAAAACCATTTGTGGGGGAAAAAAAATATGATAAAAATTTTGTTTTCGGTACACTGTGCAATTGTCAAAGTGCGTCAGCGCTGAAAGCTGAAAATTGGTCTGGGCAGGAGGGGGGTTTAAGTGCCCAGTAAGCAATTGGTTAAAATCAGAAAATGTAGGCGCGTTTGCAGTATAGAAGATACAGGAATACATATTCTGAGGAAAATGTGAAATTCTGAGCTTGTCAATAATGCTTACCAGTAAATGGGCCATTGGTCTCTTTGTGTGTAATAAACAGACTAAAATATTCCTTCAATTCTCTGGACACTCCCAGTTTGTACAAAGCAGCCTGGAATATACAAATAAGATATAGTGGTGTACATTATAACCCCATTAAATTGCAAGGAAACAAACAATCATTTCTTTGAAATCAAATGTAAATTACACATTATGGCCTCTTTATGCCATCCACACATACAGGGATCTGAATCTTAGCTTTCATGCATGATCACTCTTCATTCTCAGCTACTATACAAGTACAAAAGCCAGCCGTAGGTGGTTTGAATCTCGTCCAGTTCAGCAAGGACTGGCTGAGATTCGATCCATCTATGGGCAGGCTGATTGACTGGGATCGAATCTCAAGCAGCATGTCAGAATTCTAGAACGCAATTAGGCCACTTTCACACTGAGGCGCTGGCCGCGTTGGCGTTAAAGCACCGCTAAAACTGTAATTTTAGCGTCACTTTTAACCCCCGCTGACAAAAAAAAAAAAAAAAAAAAAGGGTTAAAAGCACCCGCAAAGTGCCGAAGCGCTTTGCAGGCGCTTCGGCAGCGATGGCCATTGATTTCAATGGCAGGGCCACTTTGGAAGCGATGTATTCACCGCACCAGCGCCGCCCCAAAGGTGCTGCTCAGGACTTTTTTTCCTGTCCCGCAAGCGCAGATCCCCACTGGGGCTGCAGAAGAGGCAGTTTACAGGTGCCATTTTTATAGCGCAAAAATGCCTCAGTGTGAAAGTGGCCTTATTGCCAGTGGCTATAGCCACTAGGAGTAAATCACTGAGATAGCGAGATAGAGAGATAGAAAAAACGGACCTCTGAAGGAACTGCCAATTTTAATTCTTTTGGGTCTACCATTACCTCACTGTTCCACTGTGTCAGTAATAAGGGTCCCATTTGAAAGTTGTTCACAGATGTCAGTTCCAAACACTTTGTTTTTTCTGACAATGCTTTTATTAACAAAATTCAAATAGAGGGATGAAGGGTTAGGTGAGATTCAGGTACCTTAATTGTCCTCTGGATCAAAGTACTAGTGATCAGCAAACAACTTCCACAAACTGGATCTAGCAACCACCGGATAGGCCTCTCTCACTGACCTAGCAGCCGGTGCAATGCTCGGTCATAGTCTCTGCCACAGACTTGATGAGTACAATAGAATCGTTGCACAATCCTCTGCCACAGGATTGTGTAACCAATCAGTTTTTCACAGTACAGTCACACAGTACCAGTTTCTTTCAGCCAAGCCAGCGCTACTGTGAGATAGATGACCCGGAATGCGTCCTCCAAACAAGTCTCCAGGCTCTTCTTGAGATACCAGCCATGTTGCTCGGTCCTCTCTGAGAAAAGTCCTCCCCTGGTTTCTCCAATTGCTCGGCTTCTCCCCACAGGCAAGACAGCACAGGACCACCCCTGGTTTAGTAGGCCCCAGAACTCCTGGGCCTACCTTCAGTGGACGAGGCCTCGGGCCAGCCAGCCCAGAGACAGTCAAACTGCTACGGCACACCTTAGGCCAGGAAGGCCATCAGGTCGGGGAACGAAAAAACCCAGATCACGGTGTCTGTCCCTTAAGTACCCTCTCCCAGAATTCACAGCGGGTAAACCACTCCCACTGGTTTGTTTCTGGGCAAAGAGGTACTCAATACATCCAGCTTGTTGCATTTCCAACACTGGCCGATGATGAGAGCGCCACCCACGGCCAAGTGGAAAACTACACAACCCAGCTGAACTGGAACAGAAACCAGGAAATTTAACACAATCAGTTTGAGCTAAACTACAGCTCAGACAAACCTAAATTTACACCTATAGCGTTTGCTCATTAGTAGCAGGGCGATATATACACATACATATATACACCCGAAGGAGCTGCTGGTTTTATTTGGGCTTACAGTTACCTCACCTGCTCGCTTCTCCGCCTCAGGGGTCCCGTTGGAAAATAGCCCAAAGAATGTTAAATCCAACACTTATTTATTTTTATTTTTTCTTATTTGAGATAAGCACAAAGTCTTTCAATAGAGGGTCACAGGGTTAAGGGGAGTTCAGGCACCTGGTAATTGCGGGTTAGAGGTATTGGTCAGATCCAGAGGACAAACTGCTCCACAGACTGGATCCAGCAACCACCCAATAGGCCCCCTCTCACTTGACCTAGCAGCCGGTGAGATGCTCCACAAAGTCTCTGCCATAGACTTGTCAATTAGACTAAAACATGGAGAGATTTAAAGAACTGCCATACAGTACCAGTTTCTTTCAGCCGACCCGGCGATACTGTATGGGTGTTGATCCGGGCTGCGTCCTCTGAGTTTCCAGGCTCCTCCAGTGATAACAGCCTTACGCTCGGTTCTCTCCTAGAAAAGTCCTCCCCTGGATCCTCCAGTTTTCTTGCCTTCTCTCCCCACAGGCGAGACAGCACAGGACCACCCCTTGATCAGTAGGCCCAAAGACTTTTTTGGGCCTACCCTCTCAGTTGCAAAGCCTCGGGCCAGCCGACCCCGAGGCACAGGATCATGCCATAAGCACCCCAGGCCAGGAGAGCCATGAGGTCGGGATAGCGGACCCTGGAACGAGAACCCCTCCTCCTCTAGCCCAAAAAATATGGCGTCCGTACCTTAAATACCCTCTCCCAGAATTCACAGCAAGGAAACCACTCCCACTGGGCTATTTCTGAGCAAGAGGTGGTATTCAATACATCCAGCTTGCTACATTTCCACACTTACCGGCGGTGACAGCGACACCTACGGTCAAGTGGAAACCAGTGCAACCCAGCTGGACTGGCAAAGAAACCAGAATATTTTAGAATAATTAGCCTGAGCCCAACTGCAGCTTCAGACAACTAAATTTGAAAAACAATAGCTTCCGCTCATTAGGAGCAGGGCGCCACACACACACAAGCAAAAGGAACAATTTGAAAACACATCAGATCTCAATGGGGAAAAATCCTGCTGGATATCTATACTGCTATGGACTGGGTAATGTGTTTGGCATCCTTTCATTCAGTGTTTGATGAAAATCAACCTACAGAGGGCTGAATTCAAAGACCACCCTAAAAACTCATCTTTTCTGACTCTTTTTCACTAGTTTTGCATTTGGCTAGGGTCCGTATCACTACAAGTAGCATGGAGGAGATACTTGGACCTTATAGGAGGTTGCACAGACATCCAACTGCTCCAGGATGGCACATCAATACATGCCATTGCCAGAAGGTTTGCGGTGTCTCCCAGCAAGGAGACACAAGAGCATGGAGGAGATTCCAGGAGACAGGCAGTTACTCTATGAGAGTTGGACAGGGTCGTAGAAGGTCCCTAAACCATCAGCAGGACCAGTATCTGCTCCTTTGTGCAAGGAGGAACAGGATGAGCACTGCCAGAGCCCTACAAAATGACCTCCAGCAGGCCACTGGTGTGAATGTCTCTGACCAAACAGTTTAGAAACAGACTTCATGGGAGGGTGGCCTGAGGGCCGACTTCCTCTAGTGGGCCCTGTGCTCACTGCCCGGAACCGTGGAGCTTGATTGGCATTTGCCATTGAACACCAGAATTGGCAGGTCTGCCACTGGCGCCCTGTGCTTTTCACAGATGAGAGCAGGTTCACCTTGAGCATGTGACAGACGTGAAAGGGTGTGGAGAAGCCGTGGAGAACGTTATGCTGCCTGTAACATCGTTCAGCAATCAGCATGACCAGTTGTTTGGTGAGCCAGTGATGGTCTTATGAGGCATATTTATGGAGAGACGCACAGACCTCTACAGGCTAGACAATGGCACCCTGACTGCCATTAAGTTTTGGGATGAATCCTTTGACCCATTGTCAGACCCTACGCTGGTGCAGTGGGTCCTGGGTTCCTCCTGGTGCACGACAATGACCAGTCTCATGTGGTGAGACTATGCAGCCAGTTCCTGGAGGATGAAGGAATTTATACCATTGCATGGCCCCCACACCTCTGGGACATTATGTTTTGGTCCATCTGATGCTGCCAGGTTGCACCTCAGTCTGTTCAGAAGCACAGTGATGCCCTGGTCCAGATTTGAGAGGAGATACCCCAGGACACCATCTGTCATCTCATTAGGAGCATGCCCCGACATTGTTGTTAGGCATGCATACAAGCATGTGGGGGCTAGACAAAACTACGGAGTACCATTTTGAGTTGCTGCAATGAAATTTCAGCAAAATGGACTAGCATGCTACGTAATTTTTCACTTTGATTTTCGGGTGTCTTTGAGTTCAGCCCTCTGTAGGTTGATAATTTTCATCAAACAATGTGGCATCCTTTCATTCCTAACACATTACCCAGTCCATATCGGTATAGATATCCAGCATGATATTTTTCTATATTGAGATCTGATGGGTTTTTAAAGTATATATATATATATATATATATATATATATATATATATATATATATATATATATATATATATATATATATAGCGGGGGTGTATCACTTTTAGAGAGGAGGCGGCTTCAGCCCACAGAAGCAGAGGATAAGACTACCATTCCCACAATCCCCCTGGCTCATGGGAGGTCAGATGTTTTCACCCCAGAGGCTGATGGGAGAAGTGATGTAAGGAGGGAGAAAAGCCCGCCTCTTCCTCTTTTGACGCGGGGACGAGAGAGAGAGGAGACACCTGTGCGGACCGTCACTGCTGAAGGCCTGAAGCCTGGGCCTTGCAGCAGACCGAGGGAGAACCTTGTACCTTACTGCCAGCCCGAGTGGCGCGGAGACTTTCGCCTGTCCGCCTTTGGTCGGAACGGAGACTGGAACGCAGGGGTTGTGACGAACGAGGCCGGACACAGCCAGTGGAGGTCCCAGAACCTAGGACGGTATCCGGAGTGGTGAGCGAGCGAAAGCTCATCCTATACTGTTGCCTTACACTTTATGCCTATCAGACTGCCAAGGCTATTTACCTCAGAGAGCAGAAGATTGTTTCTTTCTTGTGGAATACAAATACATTGCTTACTTTTATATGTGCACCACCTCTACAGATCCTGTGCCGGTGAAGAATATTGTGTTCATTCAAGGACTGAGCTCCATTGATAGGGATCAGGCCTGGTCCGTTAGGTAGTTACAAGTAGATTGTTGCACCTCAGAGGTGCCTAGAAAACGGTCGCTACACGTGGCGCTCCGTCCCCCCCCATTGCGGTTCAGTCATATATACCTCTATATTTGTATTACATACTGCAGGGAACTGCTTGTGTGTTGTAAGTAAACTGTTTGATGCATGTTACTACCCTTTTCATATTACAAGAAGTAAAGACAGTTATTCCAGTTAGCAGTTTGTCTGTGAGTTTGAGTCCATTACACTTAGAGCATAAGTGATTTCATATGTATATGTGTATTAACTGTGCCAGAGCGGGTAGAGCAGATTGCCGGGGGGTTGGTGGAGCTGTACTCAGGGACCCAAATCAAACTTGCGGCCCTCTTAAGTGAGGGTATCGAGAGATAGATAGATAGATAGATAGAGAGATAGATAGATAGATACACAGACACATATACACACACACACACACACACACAATTATACTGTATTATGGGAACCAAAACCATATTTCATAATGTGGACATTTGAACTTGAGGAAGGGTGGGGATGACCCAAAACTGCTGTCCCTAAGGCTTCAGATGACTTTGTTATATGAAGATATTTTTGTCTGTAGGACAGTATTTGGAGCCCATGTGACTGGTTGAGGAGTTGTTTATTACAACGTGCAACTTCCCTATTGAATTTACAGTACATACAGTAAATAAAGATTGAAATTAAAGGTTTGGAGATAGCGTCTCCAATAGTTTGATAACTTTTATCGTTCAAAATGTTATTTTGTAATCTGAGCACAAGAGTTCAAAACACATGAACCATGTTTCCCCATACTAAACATTAGAATTCAGAGTATTTTTTTTAAACCTGTACCTCCCATGTGGCATTGCAAGCATTCAGAACACGCTTAACTTGATTCTCAGGTAATAAAACCATTGTGTAATCTGGTATCAGGGTCAATGAAAGTTAGGTAAACATGATATTCAGATAACAAGTATTGTGCCTTGAAAAGCAAGCTGTAGATAAAAATAGTAGACTCTTGATCATTTTACAGCCAACAAGAAAAGGTGCAAAATATGAGGAACCATTGACGATATACGAGACAGAAAAGTTTCCCGCATACAAGTCAACTTGCAACATTTGGTTCAAAGTCTCATTTTCATATATTCTGTACACCAAAGCCAAGGTAGCTTTGCATAATGTGATACAACTGTGCAGGAGGATTAAACATGATTGTACAGGTAATTACCTCCAGCACTCTCTCAGCAGTATCAGAAGACTGACCAACCACTTGAATTTGCCTGCCATCGGGCAAGTAGACCTTGAGGATCAATGACACTTTGGGCATCTTAAAAGTTCCCTATTAAGAAAAATAAAATAAAAAGAAATTTAAATTTAAATTAAAAAAAGCAAAAAAGCATTTTGAGCAGTATTGGAACAAAAAAAATGCTAAATAAGTTTTTGTCTTTAAATACAATATTCATAAAAAGTACAACAAATACAGGACAGTACATGTGTGGCGTCTGTCATCAAGAGATCCAGAATACAAGTAGTGTTTAAAAAAATAAAATAAAATTTATGTTGCTTTTGTGCAAAAATTATACACAGAATGCTTCCTAAATCAGCACTGACCACACCCATTTCTTTGTACTGCTTTATTGAATAAGCCAGACTGCATTATTGTTGTAATGATACACACATTTACTAGGAATACTGCTTATTCTTTAAAATTGGTGTGATAATGCAAGCAACATGTATACACATTGATTAAAAGCGGTTGTAAACCGCTGTGATAAAAAAATAAAATTCCCTGCAAGGCAATGTCATTATGATACTTACCTTAGAACAAAGGCCTCCAGCACTGCAATGTCACCTCTGAGATGGCTGACCTCTTCCCACTGTCTTCCTTCCGGGTTTGCGGCCTTCGGCTACATGAGTGAGTGGCAGGGGCTCTGGCAGTCTGGCACTGTAAACCTGATCTTCAGCGTGCATGCGCCGGTAAGGTCAACAGCTGCATGCACTCTGAATATCTCCTAAACTGAGCAAGTTTAGGAGATATTCACAGTACCTACAGGTAAGCCTTATTATAGGCTTGCCTGTAGGTACAAGTGGTAGTACAGAGTTTACTACCACTTTAAACAAAATGTACATCTATTATTTTTTTTTACATTGAAGCCTGCAACTGCATTCAGTGGACCAATGGTGCAATCCCAAGGCTCCTGTAGACTATTCCTGCAGCCCCAATTCTACAGAACTTAGGTACAGGGCTGGTAGACGTATCAATGGCCTACAAGTGTGGTGCGTTGATATCACTGCACTCGTCGTGCTCCATTGAGAACTATGAGTCCCTTCTGCTATGCCGAAAGAAAAAATAAAATAAAAAAGCCTGCCAGAAAGTGAACCAAGATTCAGTAGGGGGGGGGGGGGTGAATCAGTTTGGGGTGGAGGGCATTGGACTCTGATCAGGTTTAATTTTACATCCAAAATATGAGCCTAACATAGAACATGGCCATAAAGGCAGACTTAACTTTTAAAGTGAGCCATTGAGAATAGACACATTCTGCTTTTGTTGCAGGCCAATGGTGATGTCAATGGTTTCTACCAGATGGGCTGTAAACACGGAGACAGGTAACCAGTAGGGATGGTCCAGTGCAGGGCCATCTTTCAGTGATGGGAATTTTTACTATAGCACTGCATTTATGATATCTCTTTCATTAAGTTATGTCCCTCCTCTGGTCAGGTTAAAGTGGAAGTAAACCCCCCTATCGTTTTCAGCCAAGGAAGCTGCCATCTTTGCCTCTGTTTAATCTTCAACTGCCACAGTGCTGCACATGTGATCCGTTATGACACCAGCCATTGGATGGTTTGACTGTTTGGTTGAGAGCACAGCCAATGTGCAGTTGGCATTCACGGCATGCCTTTTTTTTTTAGACTGTTAAATCGATGGGTTTACTTCCGCTTTAAGACGACATACATGCCATTCCTCTCACAGGTTCCTCGTGCCAACCTTTACTTAAATTACAGGATACTGTAGTGATGTGGAGGTCAGCATAACCAGTGATTGATGCAGCGAACCCAAGAGAATGACACCACCGGAGGTGTAGTTTGCCCAGCAAACTTCAGGAGGACCATTACAGCAATTTTTGGTGGCATGCATGGCAGCAAAGGTGTGTGTGTGTGTGTGTGTGTGTGTGTATGTATGTGTGTGTATGTATGTGTGTGTGTATATATATATATATATATATATATATATATATATATATATATATATATATATATATATATATATATATATATATATATATATATATATATATATATATATATATATATATATATATATATATATATATATATATATACATACATACATACATATACACATATATACATATACATATACACACACACAGTGCCACCATAAGGGGGCCAGGATAGGGGGTGGCAAAATCCAAGTCCCCACCCACATGCTGGGGATTCAGATTTATACAGTGCTGTAGATGTGTTTTTTTTACACACTCCCAGCCGCTATAGCAACCCGTAGTGTGTGTATTTTAGTAAAACTGACTGTCGGCTTGCACAAGGAGGTGATACAAGTGACTGATGCTTACCATCACTTCCACCACCACCACCACAATATGTCGGCTCCCCCCCACCATGTTTACCATGCTCCACTGTCCCACCTGCGGGCCCGGTACGTTCATGGCGGGTGTCGCTGGGAGAGGCGGCAGGAGCTCAGTGGAATGCCATCCGCTCAGCCTTCCTCTTGTACACAGACCAGGAAGTGACGAGTAGGACATCACTTCCTGCATCGGAGCCGTCATTCACCAGCTGTGTTATATCAGCTGCATTGGATTAGAAAGGAGACATCCAGAGTCTAATAGACCCCGGGTGTCTTCATAAAGAGAACCCGTTACCTATATGAGATCACATAGGGAGCTTTTGGTCCCCTGTCAGTGTTTCTCAACCTCAGTCCTCAAGTACTCCCAACAGGTCATTTTTTCAGGCTTTCCATTATTTTGCACAGATGATTTGATCAATTTCACAGCCTTAGTAATTACCACAGCCGTTACATCTGAGGAAAATCCCGAAAACATGACCTGTTGGGAGTACTTGTGGAGTTAAGTTGAGAAACATAGCCCTAAGTAATAGCAATAAAAGTCATGTAAAAATAAATAAAATAAAAAAAGCCCCAAAAAAATGTTAAGGGGGTTGTAAACCCTCGTGTTTTTTCACCTTAATGCATCCTATGCGGGCCGAGTCCTTCATTCTGTGTCTATGGATGCAAATGCTGAACTCGGCATCGCTTCTCTTAGGGGGTTTCCTGATGCAGGGGAGGAGCTGATAGCGCCACCGGGGGACCCCAGAAGAGGTGGATCGGGGGCCACTCTGTGCAAAAACAAACTGCACAGTGGAGGCAAGTATGACTTTTTTTTTTTTTTTAAACACACGAGGGGTTACAACCTCTTTAAAGCATATAAAGAAGACATTAAAAAATAAATAAAGCCCCTCCCGACACACATCTACAAAAAAAAAAAATATGCAAAAGCGTTGGGGCACCCACATATGAAAACGGCGATTGTCCTACACCGCTTATATAACAGCGTGCAAGCAATAATTTTAGCACCAGTGCTTCTGCGTAACTCTAAATTGATGACCTGTAGGGGCTTGTAAAGTGTTGTGGGCGCACACATTTTTAAGGTTTGACATTTGAGTATCTATTTACTCGGCACAACCTCATCTTTTATACATTTGCCTAAGTAAACAACGATTCTTGCACTGGCCCTGTATATACTTTTTTTTTTGCAGATTTCAAATACAGGACAGGGTTGTTTTAATAAAAATAGGGCTTGGTGTAACATTTACCTCTAGATTCCATTCATTGCCTTCTTGGTTTCCCCTTCCCAGGCATACCCAAAACTTAAAAAAAAAATGTCAAATTACATTCTGACTGCTGCTCGAAGCTAAATTCATCTTCTACTCTGATGTGCGTCTTAGTTATGTATGATGATCGTTAAAAGACGTGAAGGCTACATTTTTTATTTAACCTTCATGCATTCTATGCATGAAGGTAAAAAAACCTTCTGCAAGCAGATCCCCCGAGCCCTATCTCGATTCAGTAATGTGCACGAGAGCAGTGGTTCTCCCAGCTCTCTCCCTCATTGGCTCAGACACATGACCGGGAGCCATTGGCTCCTACTGCTATCAATCACAGTCATTGAGGGAGCAGAAGGGGGGGGGGGCAGGGCTGAACCACGGTCTGTGTTTATGGACACACAGATGGCTTGGGAGTGAGCATGCACCAGTGCCCCTCATAGCAAGCGACTTAGTATTGGGGCACTCAGCAGGAGCCAGAACCCAAAAACAGGAGGATCGGGGGTTGCTCTGTGCAAAACCATTGCATAGAGCCGGCAAGTATAACTTTTTTTTTTTTTTTTTTTTTTAACACAATAAACACTTAACATACAGTATCACTTTAAGCTATTGTCCTAGCTGTGCCTTAAACTTTTATTCTATTATGGCTACTGAAGATATCCCTTGATATGTGACAAGTGTCTATGTTCATTTGTTATATTCTTGTATTATATTCCGGCACAATGGAAAAAAAAAAAAATAACAAAAATTATAAAAAATAAGAAGTTGTTTAGAAGGGACATTTTCCAACTCCATTTTTACTGCATTGTTGATCGTTTTGCAGAGAATGCTGACAAAAAAAAAAAAAACGCAACACTAAAACTGCTTACCAACTGAAGTTTCTTCAAAAAGTCCATGAATATCTCACTGCTCGAAACAACAGGATCTGAAACAACTATAGAAACGTATGATGCATTAAAAGGTGTACAGACAAAAAAAAAATCTGCACATTTAGAATGAAACTTGCTGTACCATATTCCTCCAATACATGTAGTTCCTATTGTGTCCGTGCCACCTAGTGGCTCTAAAGCATTTCTTCCATGAATACCTCAAATCAGGAAAAATGCATTGTGGCCATATAGGAACTACATCTATTAGAGAAAATAGGGCAAGTTTCATTCTAAAATGTGCAGCCATTTTTTTCAAATCCACACTACGAAAATTTTATAAAATAGATCCCTAGGCATATCTCCCATCCTTTTGAGATGAGAACGAGAGACACTGATTAGCAAAAGTATGAAGGCATGGGACACACCCCCTGCCACGGCCCCTTGGGTTTGGCTGGAGTTGGGTTTTAATTATGGTATGACTGAAATTGCTTGTAGTATTTCGTTTCTAAAAAGTAATAGGTAGAGATGTGATGCTGCAAGATACTTTATTCTGCGCTGTGCAAGTGCCACCTTATAATGTAGCGCTGGCTCCTGATGAGCATACGCTATGTGTTTTTGAAAATTAATATTCCTGAAACCACAGTTGGGTTTTAGGGCTAATTTTGCTAAATTATGATTTCAGTATCAGTCTAGCTGGATTGCACTGAGTTCTACTTGGCCGCAGGTGTCGCTGTCACCGCCGGCAAGTATGAGAACGCAGTTTAGCTGGGTGTATTGGATGCCATTCTTCCTCTCTGAACCAGCCCAGTGGGAGTGTTTATCCTTCTGGGCATTCTGGGAGGGGGTATTTAAGGTACTGAGATCACATGCTTTGGGGTTCCGGTCCAGAAGATATCATCTGTCTGTTTGGTCCTGGTCCTCCTAACCAGCCCTCAAGGCCCTCCTGGCCTGGGGTGCGGATCCATGCAATTCCAAGTCTCGGGGCTGGATAGCCCGAGGCGAAGCAACTGCAGGCACAGGCCTGAATGGATATCAGGGCCTAATGATTCAAGAGTGGTCCGGTGCCGTCTCATCTAAGGAGAGGCCCAGCAACTGGGAGGAGCATCCAGAGGAGGATTCTTCAGGAGAAGGCCATGCACAAGGCAGGTTTCTCTGAAGGGGACTGGAGGCTCAGTTGAAAGACACTTTATAGATTTACACTCATACGGTATCGCCAGACCGGCTGAGAGATACTGGTACCGTATGATAGCTCTCTAAATTTGTTTATGTCCCTCAGTTACGCTAAAGTCTGTGGCAGAGACTGTTCAAGTATTCTACACTCAAGTCTGTGGCAGAGACTTTTCCTTTACTTAACACCCTGCCGGGCTGCTAGGCCTAGTGAGAGGAGGTCTCTCCGTGGGTTGCGAGAATCCAGCTGTGAAAAACAGTTGTTCTCTGGATTTCTTCTATAAGAGAGACTTCCTATTCTTGCAGTTCCAAAAGTACCTGAACTTTCATCCTAACCCTCTACGCTACATTGAGACTGTGTTTACCTTTCAAATAAATAACCCAAAAAGAAGATAGTGTCAGTTTCTGCATTTCTTTGGGCCATCTACCACAGGAAACCCTAGACGGAGACAAGGTGAAGAAGGTAACGGTAAGCCCAATAAAACCAGCAGCTCCTTCGGGGGTTAGTGCTACATAAGAAACTACAAATTAACATAGCTGGTATGGCTTTTCTTTGGCTCTCATAGTGATGTACTGGAACAAACCCATAAGTAAACCATACTGCTATATGAACTGTATTAATACGAAAGTCGTGTCACAATGCAGTTAAAGTATTTACTTTCTTGTAAGTATTGTTCAAGCATTGTCCTCCTCTCTTCACTCATGGATTTGGTCATCACCAGGTAGTGTTTTGGTGGAAATACAGGTAGTCTGTTCCCAAATATCCGATGCATCTATAGAGGAGACATAAGCCATTTTGGGATTTTTAAAAGAGAATTTTATGTTCATTCTTTTTAACCTGAAAAGGATTGAACATATGATGCCCAAACCAAAAGCAGGACTGGAAAATACAACTGGAAATAGAATAACGGTGCACATGAAGCAAAGGTCTGCAAGGTTGACCGCATTCTTACTGTAGATAGTACATAGAAACCATGAATATCATAATATTGGTGCACAAGACTTTCTGTGCACCAGTTAGGCTTGTTTTTCTTACCCTGCCACCTTGTAGTAATATAGGCATGAATTTTATTTTACAGTTAGACTTTAAAAATGTGCCCATTCTTCACTGCCTAGTCTAAAAAAGAAAATGTAAAGCAAACCTATGCTCTGTGTATGCATATGAGCTTTATTGTCCCGTCCCCCCCCTCTCCCAAGCAGTAAATACTTCCCCTCTACTTCTGCTCTGTTCAGCCACAAGTATCAATGAAATAACCCAAGTATGGAAAAGCATGTGAATTAATATATATCTCACAATTCTAGGTTTAAGCGATGGACCAGCAGGGAGAACCTTCAGCCCTGTGTAAGGTCTGACAGGAGGAAGTTGCATATGAAAAAAAATAAATAAAGTGTATAGATCCCTCACAGATCCATCAAGCACAGGACCCAGTTTGCCCTGCCTGTCATGACTTGCCATGGTGCAGATGGGCCGGTCCTCAGTACCTTAACCAATGATGCCTGTGGTCCAGGACACATGCAGGTTGATTTACTAAACCCAGAGAGTGCAAAATCTGGTGCAGCTGTGCATAATGACCAATTAGCTTCTAACATCAGCTTTTTCAATTTAAAAAATAAAACAATAAAAATAAAAAATAAAACACAGAAACCAGGTTCCGGGTGTGTGTGTGTGTGTGTGTGTGTGTGTGTGTGTGTGTGTGTGTGTGTAGCTGCACCAGATTTTGCCATCTCCAGTTTTAGTAAATCAATCCCATGGTGTCATTTGTGACTACAGGGATGGTGGCAGGCTTGCCCACACCATGGCATTGCAGGACTCTGATCCAGAGCAGAAAGCATGCAGGGCCACCCCCAGCATTCAGGAAAAGATGGAAGCCCACTTCCTCCAGACCTCCTCCACCTCCCTCCTTAGCCAAATAGTGGGGATCTGATGTGAATAGGAAAGGGGGCTCATGTATAGGGGAACTCTGATATGAGTTGCACGCATCATCCCAGGCTTCTCATTACTATGCAATTATGTTTTTTTTACATTTTAGACTGGGATGCCTTGATTTTGCATACTTTTAAAGGGTGTCGCAATTGAAAAAAGGTATAGATGGTGATGGGTCCCCATAGCGGATTGTGTTCCCTCCTGATGGTGTGGAAATGGTGGTAATGTGACAGGGTTTTGACACTAGACTGGCTGCTATCCCGCGTTAAAGGGCCTCCAGCGCACCACCTTCATCATCAGGGCTCAAGAATGACTTGAAGGTCTTAAAATATTGAGTTCAGTTGACTTTGATGAACACAATGGGAAGTTTACAAAAACAAAACAAGGCTTTGAACCCCATTGAAAGTATATGGGAGCCAAATCTTATTAAATGTTTTGGCCATTTTCATAACTAATTTGCAAGCTCTTGTTAATAAAATGGCAATGACATCACCCAGGATCCCCAGCCCAATTGTCCACAAACAGAGGGCAGCAGGGATTTGTCATTACGCTGTAGTACAGTGTACTAGTGCAGTGCAAGCCTGAACCTGGCCATAGATGCTTTGAATCTCAGTCGGCTCAGCAGGGGCCGGCCAAGATTCAATCAATGTATGGGCATGCTGATTGGTTTGACTTGGGTAAAACCAGCATGTCTGATTTCTAACATGCAATTACTGACATTGGCAATAGCTGCTAGCAATAATCACTGTGTTCTCCCGGCAGGGACAGCCCCCCACAATAGCTCCGGGGGAGGGACTGAACACTGACTGTGTTAATGGGGGACTTAAGCATTTTCTTGCATCATCTATGACCTGCCTTAAGCCAGAGATTTGAACCATGTATGGGCAGGCTGAAAGTACCCAAGTTGATCAACTTGGGTACAACCAGCCTGCCAGATTTTGCATGCAATTATTGCTAGTGGGCGTTATAGCTGCTAGCAATAATCATGGTTTTCTCTCAGCGGGGATAGCTTCCCCTGCCCCTCCTTCGGGTGAACACAATAGCTCCACGGGAGGGATCCCCCCCCCCCAATCAACCCGTGGTTGCAGGAAAGAATAGATAAAAAAAAAAAAAATAAATCGCCCTGTCTTTGGCCGTGTACACCCTCCTTCCCCTTACTACCTAGGATGGATTATGGACTTTTATGCTTAGACTATTCCTCAGGATATTATACACATGTCGATGTTTATTGTGTATTAAAGCAAACCTGTTTCCTTACCCTGTCTGTGTTTTCTTTGCAGCAGCAGAGGAAAGGTAGAGTGAACCTACTTGTTAAGGTACATTTGGGGACTTTCCTAAAGATAAAATTAGTGTTGTTTACTTCCTTAGTCTTTAGATATGTTGACAAGTGCAGTATGTCTGATATGGCACATTCCAGCAAATTTCTGCCATGTAGAACATTTCAAGAATTTCCAGAGACCATAGAAACAGTCGCACTATTCAAGCCTTGTAACATTTCAGTGCGACAAGGTTTCCAAAATACGGGCTCACACTTGGTGTTGAAAACATAGAATTCATTGTTCCTGGTTACGACATACTCTAGTCTTTATTTCCAACACAGTGTTGTTGTTATGACATTTTTCATTACCAATATCTCTGTTCACCTTAGAGTGCAGTGGGACGTGGATGCAAGGGAGACCACATTGGGGGTAGGCCTTTTTCTTGCACCTAACAAAGCTCCAGACATTCTTCAAAAATTGGCTCTTTAAAAAAGGTCAACTCCAGGCATGAAAAACTGAATTAAAAAAAAAGTTGTATTTACTGCCAAGCAGGAAGAAGACAGCGGGTTTGATTTACTAAAACTGGAGAGCACAAAATATGGTTCAGGTGTGCATGGTAGCCAATCAGCTTCTAAATTTCAGCTTGTTCAATCAAGCTTTGACAATAAAACCTGGAAGCCGATTGGTTTCTATGCAGAGCTACAGCAGATTTTGCACTCTCCTGTTTTGGTAAATCAACCGCAGTAAGGCTGGCCATACATTATACAACTTTTGTCTATAGATTTCCTTTAGATTTACCAAAACCATATAATATGAGGTCAAATCTAAACACTTTCAATTTGTATGCAATCAGGCAGGCCCTTGTACTACACAGTTGAAGGCAAATCTAAAGGAAATTGAATAAGAAAATTGTATGGTGTATGGCCAGCTTTAGTGTAATGAGCAACATTTACTTTAAGCCAGATTGTGTGATGCACTAATGCCTATGGGGCACCCACACAGCTAATGTGAATTGGGAGGAGTAACAGTTAAGCCCCATACACACGGTCGGACAATCCGAGGACCAGGTCCGTCGGATCATGTCCGTCGTACTTTGTCCGATGTTGGTGTTGCGTACACACGGTCGGACAAAGTTGTCGAAAAATCCGATCATTCTGGACGTGGTGACGTTTGTTGCCTACGACGGGACTACGTAGAGGCTAGTAGCCAATAGCTTTGGTCTTGTAATGTGATCTGAGCATGCGTGGCACTTTGTCCGTCAGGAATTCGATACACACGATCGGACTTGGTGTGATCGGACCGTGTTGACGGCAAAGATTTCCAACAGGAGATAAGACTTTGTCCGTCCGACAAACCGACGAACACTGTCCGATGGTGCATACACACGGTCTGATTTTTCGTCAACCTTGTCCGATCGGACAGAATCCATGAAAAAGTCCGACCGTGTGTATGGGGCTTTACTATGCTGATTGTTGATAATCCAGAATCTGAAATATATGAAAATGCCAAAGTATTCACCTGTTCATCCCAATAATGTAGCTCTTTGTACCGCACTTTGAAGAGGATGAAGCCTTCCAGATAGACTGTGTAGAGCTAAAAACATAAAATTACACATAAGAACATCTTGTAAATTATAGCAGAAATAATAATAAAATTATATTAAATATATACACACACACACACACACACACACACACACACACACACACACACACACACACACACACACGTATCGCTGGCTCCTGACGAGCACACGCAATATGTTTTTTAAAGTTAATGTTCCTGAAACCACAGTTGGGTTTTAGGGCTAGCTAATTATGCCAAATTATGGTCTCAGTATCAATCTAGCTGGATTTTCTCCTTGGCGGCAGGTGTCGCTGTCACCGCCGGCAAGTATGAGAACGCAGTTTGGCTGGGTGTATTGGATACCATTCTTTTCTCGGAACCAGCCCAGTGGGAATGTCACCCTGCTGTGAATTCTGGGAGGTGGTTTTTAAAGGTGCTAAGATCACGTGTGTCGGGGTTCCGTTCCAGAAGAGATCTTCTGTCTGTTTGGTCCTGGTCCTCCTGACCAGCCCTCATGGCCCTCCTGGCCTGGGGTGCGGATCCATGCAATTTCAAGCCTCGGGGCTGGATGGCCCGAGGCCAAGCAACTGCAGGGACAGGCCTGAATGTATATCGGGGCCTAATTATACAAGAGTGGTCCGGTGCTGTCTCTTCTAAGGAGAGGCCCAGCAACTAGAGAAGCATCCACGGGAAGACTCTTCAGGAGAGGGCCATGCACAAGGCTGGTTTCTCTGAAGTAGCCTGGAGGCTCAGTTGAGGGACACTTTATGGATCTACACTCTACATGGTAGAGACTTTGCTTTACCTAACATTTCACCGGCTGCTAGGCCTAGTGAGAGGAGGTCTATCAGGGGGTTGTGATAATCCAGCTGTGAAACAGTTCTCTGGATTTCTTCTACAAGAGACTTCCTATTCTTGCAGTTCCAAAAGTACCTGAACTTTCATCCTAACCCTCTACCCTACATTAAGAGACTGTTTATCTTTCAAATAAATAACCCAAAAGGAAGATAAAGTGTCAGTTTCTACATTTTTTGGGCCATCTACCACGGGAAACCCTAGACGGAGACGAGGTGAAGAAGGTAACGGTAAGCCCAATAAATCCAGCAGCTCCTTCGGGGGTCAGTGCTACCCATATTTTAAGGAACCAATGAAAACTAGGTGCTTGCTTCTTCTAAACGCATGCATTAGGAGTCCCTTCCCAAGTTTGCCGGGGTTCATCTGCAGTACGAGTCTAGGTGATAAGGTAGGAGATCAAACAGTCAGATAAAATGATATTCTGAGTTGCTTTGTTTCAGTCACGTCTCATGGAACATTTTAGAGCTTTGTCAGTCAGCGTGACTTTCCTGCCCAAGCCACGGAGATTGCTGTCAAAAGGCCGACAAATTAAGAGACTGTTTATCTTTCAAATAAATAACCCAAAAAGGAAGATAAAAAGTGTCAGTTTCTACATTTCTTTGGGCCATCTACCACGGGAAGCCCTAGACGGAGACAAGGTGAAGAAGGTAACGGTAAGCCCAATAAATCCAGCAGCTCCTTCGGGGGTCAGTGCTACCCATATTTTAAAGGAACCAATGAAAACTAGGTGCTTGCTTCTTCTAAACGCATGCATTAGGAGTCCCTTCCCAAGTTTGCCGGGGTTCATCTGCAGTACGAGTCTAGGTGATAAGGTAGGAGATCAAACAGTCAGATAAAATGATATTCTGAGTTGCTTTGTTTCAGTCACGTCTCATGGAACATTTTAGAGCTTTGTCAGTCAGCGTGACTTTCCTGCCCAAGCCACGGAGATTGCTGTCAAAAGGCCAACAAATGTTTGAAAAGCAGGTTCAGACAGAAAAACATTTATGCCCATGGGGTATCACTGATAAAAATTTTATAGGCTGAGGTGTCCTCCCGCACACCAATGGACAAATTGGATGAACGATGGCAACTGGTCTGTACCTCGATGTTTTTTTCTAATTTACAAGTGACAAAAGTCAGCAGCAGACTAGTTTCGGCGATGAGCGCTGTGAACAAGGCTTATCGCCAAACCTAGTCTGCTGCTGACTTTACTCACTGTGAAGGCTTCAAAATAAATACGCTTGAAGTTATGGAGTTGCCGTATGCTTTTATCAAAGATTGTATGGCTCATAATGTCTTACTTTGGAAGTTTGCAGTCAGAGTGTCCAAGCTGAGGTGTCCTCCCGCACACCAATGGACAAACGGTCATCGAATAAAAGCAGCCGGCCACTCCATAACTTCAAGCGTATTTATTTTCAAGCCTTCACAGTGAGAACAGTCAGCAGCAGACTAGTTTCGGCGATGAGCGCTGTGAACAAGGCTTATCGCCAAACCTAGTCTGCTGCTGACTTTACTCACTGTGAAGGCTTTACCCTCCTCTGAATACACAAGCATATGGCATAACGGCCAGGTTTTGAGAAAGGCTGCTTGATTTTTCTTTTGGGAGTGGGCCAGTTTTTCCATTCTTTCAATAACCCGAACCCTTTGTAGTCACATCTGGGTGGTTGGGGGCCATTTTCCAGCAAGTGGGAATGCAGGCTTTACCAGAGTCAAGTAGATCGATATCCTGCAATTTAAGGATCTTTATTCACTGCTAAGGGATGTTGGTGACTGGGCTGTGGGATAAGACTAGCGATGCATACTAGCACATTATGACATTGCCGTGCAGGGTGAATTTTTTTTTTTTTTTTTTTACAAAGTTAACTACCACTTTAACACATGCCAAAGTTGCAAAACTGTGTTCAGGCATTAAAGTAGAACTATTAGGCAAAAGTTTTTTCTTTTGGATAAAGGGAGGGTTATAACCCGTCAAATTTTCTGTCCCATTGGGGAGATTTCCACTTCACTTCCTGTCCCATAGCCAAACAGGAAGTGAGAGGAAATCTCTGCAAATTAAAAAAAGGAATTTCTTGGGGACCCCCAGGTCACCAGAACTAGTCTCCCCATTGGAAGATATCCCATCTTTTACTCTCCTGGGGACAACCAAAATTTGGGATTTTCTTTCACTTTCATTGATTATGGTAAACAGGACACTTAATGGGCACACGGACAGCAATAAAAACAGACAGGGACTCTGATCCTTTTCCAAAACTAAAACTGCCTTTAGTTATACTTTAAGATTTGTTTCACCCGCTGTCATGAAGGGGTTAAAAGACCAACAGAATTTGTGTGGGTTCCAATGCCTGCCTGGGTTTTATTTGGCTTTGAAGAGAGTGGAGAAGGGTTAGATACTCTTTCAGCTTTTATTACCGTGTTTGTTCCTGTGGGGAAGGAAAATCTCTCCAGCGGGGACACAAAAACACATTTTAGTAACGTTGGCAGACTTTTGAACATCTGACAATGTTTTTTTTTTTTTATTGCTCTCTACGCCACAGTAACAAAAACTTCAATTTACCCTTTGTCCACCAGATTTGAAAAAAAAATAAATAAAAAAATAAAATAAAAAAGGGAGTACACAACCTAAATCTTGGTATAAGGCTTCTGTCTCCCTTGCACAGCAGAGGAGGGGCTCAGTACCAGGAGCCAGTTGGGCTCTGTTGAATGCACATCTGCTGACAGGGGACATGTTCAGTAAGGCCTCCATCACACAGGTAGCCAGAGGATGGTAAAACCAGGAGATTGATCCATGGTTTTACCTCCTACCTAAAAAGCCTGCCTACCATACAGCTGGTGGGGTGGGGGCTGTTCACATGCCATGGCATATTTAATGTAGCATGTTGAGTTGACAGCTGGCAAACTTGCCCATTCAAGTTACATTCACTTTTCAGAGACTAAAACCAGTGTCAACTTAGCCTTTTATTTTTTTTAAACCCGAGTTGCAAATTAACCAAGTCACAACTTTCAAGAATTAAACTCGTGCTCCCTGTGGGATTCTGCTCACCTCAGGGCTTGTGACCGCACAATTAAGTTTGGTCTAAAATCACAGTTGAAGCACCTCTGGGCTCTATGGTATATGAACTCTGTAGGATCCTAGGCTATGCAGTGATGTGATCCTCCGTCCATATATGAAAAAATAAGTCTAGATAGTGCGTTATCGTTTAAAACAATTATTTATAAAAATGTATATATCCAGGGTACTCACACTATGGGTGCTTACAGCACACCACTTTATGCCAGGCAAAAATCATAAAAAACATCCAGTGAGGTCGTATAATCGCTTGCATCTGTCACTGTGGGTAAGTTTAGAGCACCATCACAAATAATTTATTCCATTGAATATTTAAGAGGACTGTTTTTGATGAATTATAGATTTTGGGCGCATGTGCGGATGCCTGAGCGGGCGGACGTCCTGGCTTAGAGCTCCGCTCCGAGGGAGGAGATAGCCGGAGGACTACGGGTCCCAGCGGTACCGCGAACGGTACAAATCAGCGCCATAAGCCCCATCTAGACCCCAGGTGAATATAGAATGGTCCTGCGGGGACATAAATCGAAAAATAAAGCGTCACTATCTAAAACGGCGCTGGCCAGGCAGACCCTCAGAATGGCGGCAGCTATCTCCTCACAGAACATCACACAGCGCTGTGAGACAGCGCCCTCACAGTTTACTGTGGAAACTGCAGATACAGATTCAGATACTGAGGTAACTCAGACTGAGAATAGTGAGGATATATTTAAAAAGTTTGAATTTATGCTAAACAAAGCCCTAAAGAAGACCTCTGACAGAATCACAGATAAATTGACTAAAGAAATTAGAGAGCTGGGGCAGAGAACAGCGGAGCTAGAAACTAGAGTGGACGACCTAGATGGTTTCACACAGCAAAACACTTCAGAGCTTGAAATTCTAAAGGAAGAAAATCTTACACTACAGTCTCGTTTAGAAAATCAGGAAAATAGGGATCGACGATCGAACCTGAGAATAAGAGGAATTCCTGAGACTGTCCTTGATCTCCCGGCTACTATAACAGCCCTATTTCAAGAATTACAGCCTGGTATACCTGTGGAAAGACTAGAATTCGATAGAATTCACAGAGCTCTAGCCCCCCGCAAAACAAATGGCCCACCAAGAGATATAATTGCTAAATTCCACTACTACAGAACCAAGGAGCAACTATTGGCGGCTGCTAGGGACAAAGAATCTCTGCAATTTCAGGGTTACCCATATCAGCTTTTTGCTGATATATCTCCTCTCACGGTTGCTAAAAGACGTGCACTTAAGCCCCAGCTGCAAATCCTGCAACAACACCATATTACCTATCGTTGGGGATTTCCCTTTTCTCTAAAATTCACCTTTCTTGAAACTAAGTACATCTGTAGGTCCCCGGAAGACTTGCAATCTGCCCTGGTCGAAATGGGCATCGCAGATAGATCCACTTCAAACGATCATCCACGCAGACGTCCAGCCTCAATCCCTCCTCAGCAGAAAAAAAACCACTACACCCTCTGCAGGAGCTTCTTCATCTTCTCAACATCATATTCCCAAACGTGGACGATTCGAAAATCAATGCCCCTCCAACGAGGATTCTATGGACTGAACTTCTAACCTAGTCCATCCTGCTAATACTTACTATCAGCATCATTTGCTGGTTGAAAATTTAAAAAATCCCCATTACTCCCACACCACTTTCTGATATCTATTAGGAAATTTTTAGTCGAGACTTGACCATTCTTTTTCTAATATGCCTTCTAGGATCCAGTGTCTAAAGTATAGATACCTGACTTTCTTTTATTTTTTTTCCCTATTTCACTTTCCTACCCATATTGGTATTTATACTAATAAATGTATAGTGACATCCTTATATTCTATTTTCTGTTTAGGTCCTTATACAAAGCGGACTTTAGTTGTTTAAAAGTTTTTTTTATATAATCTCGTGGTCCTCCGGTGCTATTCCTCCCTCAGGAAATTCTTGTTGCCCCCTGTTCCATCTTCAGATACCTGTTAGGACTATGCGGGTCTCTGACGATGGCTCTGGAACCTCTCGGAACATGCTGAATATGTTCTGTAGACGTTCCCACACCCTGTGTTATCTTTTACTATTGCTAATATGCTATTATAAAAGGGTTGATCTTTTTTCATTTTTTTTTTATTTCTACTCTATTTTTTTCTGTTTTGCTTTCTCTAATCTTTTCCCTCTCCAGGTGGTGATTACGAACCTAGAAGTAAGTCATGTTTATATTCTTATAGTAATCTATAATTTACAGTTATGGCTCCCATAAATATTCTGTCTTTAAATGTACAAGGGTTTAATATTCCACATAAACGTACAAAAGCTATGCGCACTTTTCATGCTAAAAAGGCTCACATTATATGCCTACAGGAAACTCACTTTATAGACAAGGCTCATCTCCTCTCCTCCACATATCCACAATTTTAGGTTGCCTCTGCTCCCGTTAAACAACGGGGAACTCTTATAGGTTTCCACCGCAGCACTCCATTCACCCTTGTGTCACAACTGAATGATCCAGAAGGTAGATACATTTTGATTACAGGTTACCTTGCTGACGACCCTATCACGGTCGTCTCTTATTATGCTCCCAACAAACGACCATTAGCTTTTATGTCTCATCTCTTCCAACTTATCGAGACACATAAATTTGGTACATGTATGTCAGTGTAGGTAGGTCAGTTTTAGTGGTCAGCATTGATGGGCACAAGCGCTGGTAAGCCAGGTAGCAACCAGCAAAGTGAGCTTTCCCCCCAGACTTAGGACTCCCCCATTCCAACCCCCCAAGAGTTTGACAAATCAAAAGCAGTTGCCGAACGCCAAATAACTACCCCGACTTGGACTTTGGGCAATGAAGCCCCTGGTCTTTTTGCCACCTAGCAACGCCCCTGGTGGTGGCAGCATATATGCAGGGGTTTTGGTAATCATTTTCTAAAATGGATCTCTTCTCTCTACGATAGCCCCAAAGCATACATTAAATATGCCGGTTATAAAATCCGCAATGATGAAACTTGTGTAGATGCATTGTCCCCTCCAGCAGCTTACTACTCCCCCTAAGGATGTATTACCTTCCTATGCAGATAAATGGGCAGTAGATATGAACAGAGTTTTTGACACTAATGACTGGTCCAAAGTATGGCAGATGGAGATGGAGATCGCTCCGGTGATCCTCGCTTAGCAAGCGGCTATCCACGGGGGGATCTGCACTGATCCGCCCCGTGTGAAAGAGCCCTTAGGCTAATTTATGTGATTAACTCTGGAAGCTCGCAAGACATTTTTTCATATTAACAATTAAACTATTGGGCTTTGTTCACCCACCAGTAGATTTTCTTAGTACGTTGAAGAATGTAAACCAACAAGGTATTTTCTGTTAACTCATCTTATATGGGTTTTTCCCCTTCTTAGTGTATGTACATCAGGTAATATAGGTTCCCTACAAAATAAACTGGCCAGAGTGCTTCTTTGTACAAAGTTACAAAATAGATAATATATTGCAATGTAACATTTTTGAAGTGGACCGTCACCCACTTCCTATAATATTACCGATTCCCCCTCCTTTCACACAATTGTACATACAGTATTTTGTGACAGCGCTGTGACTTTTCACATGGGTTAGGTGCCACGTATGCAGGTTGAGGGGCTCTGGGATGTCTCGTACGAGTGACGAGTATGTCTTTTGCAGGTTTCGCTAGGATTCAGGATTGGCAACATCTGCATTTTATAGGAAACCAGCATCCTGATTGTGCAGTTCTTTAGGGCTCGGTTCATACTGCCGCAACTTGGGATCCGACTTGCGAGACCCCCATACCTCCCAACATTTTGAGATGGGAATGGAGGGACACCTACTACCAAACGTATGTAGGTATAGAACACGGCCCCTGCCACACCCTTTTAAAAGGAGAATTAACCCCAAAAAAACAAAACAAAAAAAAAAAAAAAACACGTGTTAACTAAATCAACAAGGGCTTTTATTTTAAACCACTACTATTCCTTTATACTGGATTTCTAAAATTTACAAATTCTGCAATTTAGAATTTGTATAAAAAAGGTTTAGCACTGGGAAACATTTTTTGAAAGATAAAAAGTGCATTTGATATACAACTACATAGATCAGACCAAAATGAGGGACAAATGAGGAGGAAAAGAGGGACAGAGGGACATTGCTCCAAATCAGGGACATGTAAAATCCCATGTTAGTCAATGAGAGCCTCTCCAATCCTATGGAATGCCCTACCCCAATCTGTCTGCCTATCTCCTACTTTATTAGCTTTTAGACGATCCCTGAAAACCCTTCCCTTCAGAGAAGCCTATCCTACCCACACCTAATAACTGTATTTTCATTTTCTCCATAATTTTCTCCATCAGCTCATCCCCCACCCAGTTATTACCTTTTGTTTCAACTTGACCCTCCCTTCTAGATTGTAAGCTCTAACGATTGATTTGTATTGTAAGTGTACTGTCTGCCCTCATGTTGTAAAGCGCTGCGCAAACGGTTGGCACTATATAAATCCTGAATAATAATAATAATAATAAGCTGTCCTAATTAGTACTACTGAAGTTGCTCCGACTTTTGAAAAGGTTCCTGTACTACTTTAAAGGCGACGTCTATCCAACTTGCGCCCATAGACTTTAATGGAAGTTGCCTCCAAGTCGGATCTCCATCTTAATTGATGCGATTTTGATGTGACATAAAGATTACCCAGGCATTCCCTGAAGTCGCGGCAGTGTGAACCAAGCATAAAGCTGATCTGAAAAATCGGCAGATCGTTTGGACGAAATTTTACTTCAGATTTTGTTATTGTGTGTATGGGCCTTAAGAGCCAGTTCACACCATGCCCATGCCCACACAAATTGCAGAGGAATGTACTGTGTGTTCCTCTGCAATTTACATGCGGTTCTGTGCAGTGCGATTTCAGCCCATCCAAAATTACAATTAAAAAAAAATGAAAATCACACTGCACCAAAAGTAGTGCATGCATTACTTTTTAAAAATGCACTGCAACCTAGATCGCATGGTACTTTTGGTGCGAGCAAATGCTATACCTGCACTTGGGGTGCCAACAACTTTGTATTGATACCCACTGCAGATCGCAAATGGAGTGTTTTGCATGCAGTGTGAATCGCACAGCGTGTTCCTGTGTGGTAAATGTGCAGGCATGGTGTAAACCAGCCCTTAGTCAAGGAGCTGTCTTGCCTCTTTAACCATGTGAATGGCACCATTCACCAACACTGCACTCCCTTTATTAGTACACTGCCCATGTACTGCAGGACAGCACTGTGGGTCAAAATGTATTTTCAGCTAAATCTTCAGAGGACAGGAGCCCTCTCCCTCTTCTGGTATCTAACTTCCCTTTGTGTGGCTCCTCTGGTCAGACAACAAAAACGTTGATGGGAAGAATTAAAATCTAGTGGATGGAGCCAAATACAGGGCAATCTTAAAAGAAAAAACATGTGGAAGAAGGTGCCTTTTAGAGTCTGCAAAAGACGCCAAACCGGTGACTTGAATCACACTGTGGCAGAGATTCACAGGGACAACAAAGTTCCAGCAGGACAAACCCCCCCCGGTTGCCGGACTTGGACAACGACCTTAAACATACAGCCAGAGCTACAAAAGAATGATTTGGATCAAAGCATATTCATATGTTAGAATGGCCCAGTCAAAGTTCAGACCTAAATCCAACTGAGAATCTGTGGCAAGACTTAAAGGCTGTTCACAGATGCTCTCCATCCAATCTAACAGAGCTTGAGCCATTTTGCAAAGAATGGGCAAAAATGTCACTCTAGGATGTGCAAAATTAGTAGAGACATCCTCAAAATGACTGTCAGCTGTAATTGCAATGAAGGGCGATTCTACAAAGTATTGACTGAATACAAATGCACGCCACACTTTTCACATATTTATTTGTAAAATATTTTGAAAACCCATTTATAATTTTCCTTCCGCTTCACAATTATGTGCCACTTTGTGTTGGTCTATCACATAAAATCCCAATAAAATACATTTAACATTTTTGGCTGTAACATGACAAAATGTGGAAAATTTCAAGAGGTATGAATACTTTTTCAAGGCACTGTATGTAGCAGTCAGTGTAGGAATGAAGGGAGTTACTATAAAGTGTCACTTGAGTGATAGCTCAAGCTGAAGGCAAGTCAAGCTAAGCTTAAATCCACTCCCACCTCCATTCTAAACCTATTCTATCTACCTTGTAAAAGGAAAAAGGTGCCTATACTTACCTATTCTGAGGTCACTACGGTCTGGTTACATGATTGGGTTCCATCACCGGCTTCAGTGATGGAACCCAATGGTTCAATCATTGGGTTCCATCACTGAACCCAACAATGTTCAGTTATAGAACCCAATGTATGCACTCAGCACCCCCCTCCTCACACCTGTACGCTCTCAGCACCCCTCCTTACACCTGCATATGTCAACCCCCCCATAATCCTGTATATATCTCAGCCACCTTCCCCCTCAATCCTGTATGCATGCATGCATGTAAACACCCCCCCCCCCCACACTTCACACCTGTATATGTATGTGTGATAGAGATTTTTTTATATATATATATATATATATATAATCTCAGCCCCCCTTCACGTATACAAATCTGTAAACACATAGCTCTGGCCCCTCCCTGTACACAAACAGCCCCCTCCCTTTCCTTCACAGCCCCTACTTGTAAATGAGGTCTTCCTACCTAGTCCCAGCTCTCGTTTCCACAAAGCTGATATGTTGCTGGGACACAGAAGAGCCGCAGCCAATCACAGTACAGGCATCTCACCCCAGGGGTGCACATGCACATAATAGTCAGAGTTGGCAGTAAAGAGCTCGATGTCTGAGCTCAATGACACAGAGCAGCAGAAGCTGCCTAGAGCGTTTGTGTACTGCACAACACAGCTCCCCTTCACCTGCTCCTGCCTTCTCCTGGCTGTGCCAGGCCCTTTCAGACGATCGGGCCCCTTGTAGTTCTATCAGCTGTCCCTACCTGATGGCAGCCCTGGTCACAGATACTCATCCAGCACCGTCCTTTAGACTAGCCATAGATGGGTAGTGTTCAGCCGGTGGGCCAAAGGTGGTGGATGGAGGCTCCCCCCAGCCAGAACATTGTATTCTTACAGCGGCATCTAGCATTGTCAGAATACAACAATAAGTGGCTGCAGCCACTGATAGACAAAAAAGTTTTCCAGCATGTCCTTTCAGAGGTCGATCAAATGATTGGCTTCTGTCGAACAGAGACAGCTACACACTGATCTAAATTCATCTGGTCCCTGCAAAATATTCATCAGTCTATGGCCACTTTAAAGCGAAGCTGTTAGAGAAACCCATGGACTTCTAATGCTGAACTCCTAAGAATGCTTGTTTCCTGGTTTTATTGCTAAACCAACAGCTTCAATACGGGACATCAGGGTTAATTTAATAAAGCCAAATAGAATGTTCACGTTGCAAAGGAATTTTCTTCAGAGATTGGTGGATGAGGTAATGCTCTGCTGACTTCCATCATAATTAGGAAAAAAAATGCTCTTTGCATGTGATTGGATATTCTGTGCAAAGCGAAATTTCTCCATATATACTAAGCTCTGGGGAAAATCCCACTGCAAAGTATACAGCCTGTTTGCCTTTAGCAAATCAACCACATTGACTCGGAACAAGCATGCAACTAAGGAAAAGTAGAAATGTCCATCTGCAGTCTTGTTCCCAGTCAGTGACATGACAGCCAGGCGACTAACATTTTTAGTACCAATATTCAGACTCTAGGTTTCTTTTCTGATACGTTTCCTTTAAAATAACCATAGACATAAGAAAATAGATAAACCTGACCATCCTCAGTCCTAACCATACACCTGTTACTGATTTATGTAATACCCATGGAGAAAGGAGGGGGGGGGGCATGCTGTAGACACCTTTTAATTTCCACTTTCAGGGGTAAAACAATAGTAATTGGAGAAGGCTCCCTACAGCCGGCCATAGACCGAGCGATTTTCTATCCTGCAACCATGAAAAAAAAAAAAAAAATGGCGAGTCAGATGAAGAATCATTGAACAAATTAAGGTTGCCTCCTACCAGATGCAGTAACACCTGGTTCACACCGAATGCGGCTTTGAAATCAAGTTACTTCAGTGTGATTTCATGCGCGGCTTGCCATAATCTCTGCAACTTCATGCACAGATGTTAATGCAAGTCGCACATTAAATCGCCAAAGATAGTGCAGGAACCTTGGTGCAAGTCAGAGTCGCACCGATATGAATGGTTCCAGAAATAGGGTGCAACTTTGATCTGTCAAATTGCACCTGTATGAAAGGGGGCTAAGTATCAATGTATTAAAGGTAGTCATGGGTGCTGCAGTTGCTGAATGCAATAGCCAGTAATGGAGAGTCATACTTTCCACACTGTTTAGGGTGGATGGGGAAATCGATTGATTTTCTCAAGCCGTGTATGGCCATCTTAACTGGTCAGACCGATGACCTCTAAAATGTGCCTTAAAGGGGTTGTTAACCTTCGTATTTGTGCATCCTATGCATTAAGGTGAAAAAACACCTACCAGTGATCAGCCCCCACCCCCAGCCCCCTTTTACTTACCTGAGCCCTGGAACTTGACCCGGTGGGGGATGCGCTGTCTCGCTGCCCATGGTTCTTGGCTCTTGATTGGATAGATTGATAGCAGCCCAGCCTTTGGCTCCCGTTGCTGTCAATCAAATCCAATGACGCAGGCGCTGGGGCCCGAGTCATACATTTGGTGGCTATGGACGCCGAATGCAGGACTCGGGAGCGCGCCCAGAAGGTAACCCCCTCGGGAGAGCGCTTCTCCTAGGTGGGTTAGCTGATGTGGGGAGGAACCGCGAGAGCCGCCAGGGGGACCCCAGAAGAGCAGGTTCGTGCCAGTCTGTGCAAAACGAGCTGGACAGTTGAGGTGTGTACGATAGGTTTGTTATAAAAAAATAAGTAAAAAAAACAAAAACCCACGAACCCGTACAATCACTTTAATTTGGCCATACACTAGTAGAATTTTGTTTTCATTTTTTTATTTTAAGAACACTGGTTTGATTTTCTAGCCATTAGTGGGGTCAAATGGACATTCATTTGAACCTCAGGGATAAGAACATTTTAAGGATCAGGATGGAAAAATCTTTCTTCAGCAAAACAAAATTTTCTAACAGTCTATGTGGTTTTCGTTCAGGAAAATCCATTCATTCACTGCAAAACTGAATGTTAAAAGCAAACATAAAATGTTTAACTACTTTCAAAACGACATTCGGCACGTTATTGAATGTATGGAGAATACAAATGTTCGTTTGAGCGTAAGCCTAATCATTAAAAATGGTCATATCTGGCCAAAAATTAGAAGTGTGGAGACAGTTCTCCAATGTCAATAAAATGCTCCCCTGCACCCACATTAGGGATGAGCTCTGGCGTGTTCGCATGGTCCACGTGCAGAGCCCGCCAGGAAGTCGGCGCAGCGCTGCGCTAATCACAGGCAGTAAGACATTGCCCCGATGTGCAGCTGCAGAGATCGGGCAATGTCTCACTGCCTGTGATTAGCGCTGCGCCGACTTCATGGTCTTCATGCTCTGCACGTGGACCATGCAAACACGGAGGGCTATCTCCCACTGCAACATTGTATTCTGACCACGGCGGTCTACCCTCCTGTCAGAATACACTGATCTGCACTGCAAGCACTGATCGATCGAATGCTAGTTTTCCAGCAGAGAATTTGACAAAAGCCGGTCATTAGAACAGATAGCAGTACGCACAAACCTAAATTTCGCTGGTTCAACAGGAACCAGATGAATTTTGGTATGTATATACCCAGCTTAAGCTAAGCTTACCTACACCAGTCGTTCCAAACAGGTCACATAAAAAAAAAAGTGCAAAAAAAAAAATCATCACTTAACCACATAATGTCCCCCGAGTTCGTCCACCAGCGTCTCTGTGATAGGGATGCTGACATGCATGGTTCCAGGTGAGCTTAGCAGGTATGGCAGAAACAGCGTCTCAGGTGTTCTGTCTGTGTTTGTACAGGTTCTTCCTGAGCTCACTATGGGGGCATGGCCTACACACCTGAACCATCAACCAGGAGGAGGGACATACCACACATTACTACACACACATGGAGAACCTGCTACTAGCCTAACTAAACACCCCAAGCAGCAATGAGGATACACAGACTATCAACATTCTGTTTACTGTAGTCAGGTCAAGAGATGAAATCTTTTGATGGATTATCTTCTTTGCATAAAAGGTATACCTTCAGGACATAACTGTATAATTAGTAATAGTTTTGCCAAATAACATCTTTTCTACCTTTGTCCCTTCCCTACAATATTATTATTATAAGGCTGGGTTCACACTATTGCAAATTGGATGTGGGATCGCCGCATCCAATACGCAATAGCAGGAGATTATGAATGGCTCTCTATGGAGCCGGTGTTCTATCACGAAGAGTCCGGCTGTCACCAGGTGTCCGAAGTGTACTGCGCATGCGCAGTACAGAGCATAAAGATTTTCGGAAATTGTCGGAAGATGAACGGCGCCTGCGCCGTGAGTCGAGGTGTAGCCCCCACCATCCAAGCGGACATAGGGTTAGTCAAGCTTAGAGGGCTGCTCGCCACGATTCGCTCGCCACGCTTCGGCCACGGCCTCGCTTCGCTCGCCACGCTTCGGGCACGGCCTCGCTGCGCTCGGCTCTTTTATATTCTAACTCTATGTCCACTTGGATTGTGGGGCTTGAAAGTGGACTCCCGGCGCAGGCGCCGTTCATCCTCGTCAATTTTCAGAATTCGGGTGTCCTGTGTACTGCGCATGCGCAGTACACAGCGGACACTTCGTGATGGGGGACGGCTAATGATAGTACACCGGTTCACATATATCGGGTGCGAATTTGTACAGGAGCCCTGTGTGTCTTTTGGTCCATTTCAGGTTTGAATTCAGCCCAAAATTTGCGCTGAATTCGGACTGGAAACCGTGAACCAGGACGCACAGGACCCCTGCTGTGAGCTGCACCGGCATGCAGTGTGAACCAAGCCTTATACAACAAGTGGTCTCCAAACTGTGGCCCGGTGGCAGGATGTGGACCTTTTCTTGCTTTTATCCTGCCCTTGTACTATTCCATCCACTGGCACCAACAATGGAACATAATTCTTGTTGCTGAAACCCACAATGGGGCATTTTTTTCCTCCCGCTGACACCATCAAAAGGGCACAATTCCTCCCACTGACACCAATGGTGGGCAGTGGCGTCACTAGGGTTGGTGTCACTCCACACTCCAACTGTCAGTGTGAAAAAAAATGGTGTCACCCCCCACACCAACTACAGTCCCCCCTCAGTACAGATCCACTTCCACTAACTACAGACCACCCCACTAAGTATAGACCACACTCCATCAATATAGACTCCCCTCCCTCAGTATAAACCTCCCCCCTCAGTACAGACACCCCTCAGTGCAGACCCCTCCATCAGTACAGACACCTCCCACCTCGGTGCAGACCCCCCATCAATACAGACACCCCCACCTCAGTGCAGACCCCCCTCTATCAGTACAGACACCCCCACCTCAGTGCAGACCCGCCCAGAATTACAGACACCTGCCCCAGTACAGACACCTGCCCCAGTACAGACACCCCCTCAGTACAGACACCCCCCTCAGTACAGACACCCCCCTCAGTGCACACCCCCCTCAGTACAGACACCCCCCTCAGTACAGACACCCCCCTCAGTGCACACCCCCCTCAGTACAGACACCCCCCTCAGTGCAGACCACCCCCTTAGTGCAGACCCCCCCAGTGCAGACCTGCCCTCTGTGCAGACACCCCCAGTGCAGACACCCCCCAGTACAGTCACCCCCAGCAGTACAGACACCCCCCCCCCCAGTGCAGACCCACCCAGCAGTACAGACACCCCCCCTCAGTGCAGACCCCCCAGCAGTACAGACACCCCTCCCCTCAGTGCAGACCCCCCAGCAGTATAGACGCCCCCCTTACAGACCTCAGAACATCAGATACACACAGCGGTGTGTGTCCCTCAAGCTCGGGCTCCTCCTCTCTGTGGATATAAACAGAGAGGAGGGGGAGGCGGCTTCATTACGCTCTGCTGAGGGACACAGCCATGGTGCGAGACACAGGGCAGCAGGCGGTATTAGCGGTACCGCTACCCACGGTTGTCACCCCTCTGGCGGGTGTCACCGGGGTGCGGTCCGGACCCCCCGCACCCGCCTAGCAATGCCACTGATGGTGGGGCACAATTCCTTCCATTGACATCAATGATGGGGCATAATTCCTTCCATTGATGCCAACAAAAGGACATAATTCCTCCCACTGTCACCTACAATGGGACACAATTTCTTCCATTTACACCAACGGTAGGGCACTATGCCTCCAACTGACACCAACAATGGGGTACTATTCCTTCCACTGATACCAAAGATAGGGCATTGTTTATTCCCACTGGATGCCAGTACTTTTTCTACTCCCACTGGTCCTAGTCCGGCCCCCCTAAAGTCTGAAAGACAGTAAACTGGCCCTTTATTTAAAAAGTTTGGAGACCCCTGTTATACGGGATTTATATAGCACCAACAGTTTGAGCAGCGCTTAACAACATGACATTGAACAGAAATGACTGTAACCTGTTCGTAGGCGGGTGTAGGCATCCTTCCTTTTTGTAGGAGACATTATGCCAATGCTACAAGGAAAGAGGAGTCTGATAAGGGAAACTGTCCCCTTATGCACTCCATCAGTCTTCTCTGGTTAGATAGGTGTCTGATTTGATGCCAAATTTCTGCAAGAGTTAAGGCAGTCATCCTAACAAGGGAGTCTATAAAAAAGGGGAACCCATATAATTTGGTTGAGATTTGAGTGAGTGGTTGGTTAGGGAAAGGAACCCACTGGTTAGGGACAGTGCTTGTCACAGGGACAGGTTCCATATGAGTAGGAATAGTCAGGACCGGGACTAGGGATGAGCAGGAGGGGCGGCTGCCCTGGGCACTGTGGTATAATGAGTAAGGATGAGCTCAGGCATGTTCGCAAGCCGCACGTGCCGAGCCTGCCAGGAAGTTAGCACTGCACAGCGCTAATCACAAGCAGTAAGACATTCCTTGATCTCTGCAGCCGCACATCGGGACAATGTCTCACTGCTAGTGATTAGCGCTGTGCAGTGCCAACTTCCTTGAAGGCTCGGCACGCGTGGCTTGCGAACACGCCTGAGCTCATTTTTAATAATGAGTGGTAGGGGGAGCATTGAGGTATGGACTCCACTAGACCTCTGAAGGCATGCTGTGGTATCTGGCACCAAGCCATCAGTGGCAGATCCTTTAGGGTGGGTTCATACGGGAACCGGCTGTGGATCACAAAGGAGCACTGTGCGACCCTGTTCCCAATTTCAGGGAAGAATCAGGGCCAAATCTATGCCTGAATTCAGCCCTGAAACGTAGCCAAAGACACACAGCCTTTCTGTGCAGTTTACTCCACAGCCGCAACAGAGATTTGTGAACCGGCTCCATAGGGAACCAATCACATTATCCTGCTATGCGAATTGGATGCAGAGAAAACCCACATCCAATATGCATAGGTGTGAACCCGGCCTTAAGTCCTGTAAGACGCAAGGTGGGGCCTCCATGGATCAGATTTGTTTTTTCCAGCACATCCGACAGATACTCCATTGGATTGAGAGCTGGAGAATTGGGAGGCCAAATCAACACCTAAAACTCATTGTGTTCCTCAAACCATTCTTGAACAACAAATCAACTTCAGGGACAACATGAACATTTACTTGCTGCCTAATATATCCCACTGACTAATAGATGTCATTGTAATTGTAATAATCAATGTTATTTACTTTATCTGTCAGTGGTCATAAAGTTATGGCTGGTCGGTGTATTGTCACAGCATATTTTACGCACCTATTTTCTATTACAGTGATGCCACCGCCATCTAGTGGACACATAGGACATTTATTGCAACTAACATTTCAAGAAACAAAATTTCTAAATAATTCTATATTAATCCTAGTGTCAAGTGTTAATGTCACTATGACCTTATTACATACCACCACGTGAACTGCCTGCCTATGCAAGCCTTGCTAATTTACCAATGCAAAATACAGTGATAAAAAATATAATAGTATAAAATATATTAAATAATAATAATTGATGGAACGCTATGTGCCTTCTACTATAGAAGACACAGAACACCAATGACAAAATATTTAAACATATAAGAGATCAAAATTATACCAATAAATTATGTATCACAAAATGATCATAAAAAATTCATCATAAAGAAATGTACAAAAAAAAATATATAATGTCCAAGTGAACGATGCTCCACAATGTGTGACATCACAGTGAATGATAAGTCTCCTTATCCTGCTGTTGAAAATCACCCTATTTGTGATTCCACCACCACTTATAAATTGGACACTCACCAGAACCAGGTGAGTTTGCGCCTTTGGTTAATTGTCTGGATAACCACTCCTAGACCTGGATGCCTCAGTCCACTGTTCCAGTGGTTTGGTTTAGGCAGATATCGCTCTCAGAGAAAAATAAATTGCTATCATAGTGTAGTAAGTCTAAATCCGTTTATTAACCACTTGCCGCCCGCCATATAGCAGGCGGCAAAGTGGTTTCAATATCCTGACTGGGCGTCATATGACGTCCTCAGGATATTGAGCCGCTCCGCGCACACGGCGATCGTTGTTGCGGTGTGTCAGTCTGACACACCACAACTACGATCTCGGTAAAGAGTCTCTGACGGAGACTCTTTACCACGTGATCAGCCGTGTCCAATCATGGCTGATCACAGTGTAAATAGAACGAGCCGTTGATCGGCTTTTCCTCACTCGCGTCTGTCAGACACGAGTAGAGGAGAGACGATCGGCTGCTCCTCTGACAGGGGGGTCTGCGCTGATCGATTATCAGCGCAGCCCCCTCCCCCCGAGGATGCCCGCAGTGGACCCCCAGGGACACCACCATACCACCAGGGATGCCGAGCACCAGGTATGCCACCCTAGATCACCAGGGATGCCAGTCAGTGCCCACAATGGGCATCACTGATTGGCATGCATTATTGTTTGGCACTGATTTGGCATCCATCAATACAATACATTAAACTACAATGCCACCTATCAGTGCCCATCCGTGCCACCTATCAGTGCCCATCCATGCTGCCTATCAGTGTCCATCCATGCTCATCCGTGCCGCCTATCCATGCCCATCTGTGCCGCCTATCCATGCCTATCAGTGCCAATTTGTGTCACCTATCAGTGCCCATCCGTGTCGCCCATCAGTGCCGCCTATAAGTGCCACACATATCAGTGCCCATCAATGCCACATCATCAGTGCCACTTCATTGGTGCCACCTCATCGGTGCCCATCATTCCCCCCTTATCAGTGCCCGTCAGTGCAGCCCCATCAGTGAAGGAGAAAAACTTACTTATTTACAAAGTTTTGAAACTGAAACAAAAAAAACATATTTTTTTTCAAAATTTTCGGTCTTTTTTTATTTGTTTAGCAGAAAATAAAAATCCCAGAGGTGATCAAATACCACCAAAAGAAAGCTCTATTTGTGGGAAAAAATGATAAAAATTTAGTTTGGTGTAGCATGACCGCGCAATTGTCATTCAAAATGCAACAGCGCTGAAAGCTGAAAATTGGTCTGGACAGGAAGGTGTTTAAGTGCCCAGTATTGAAGTGGTTAAAATTAGTAAAAGATATAGATATTGCACTCACATATTGCTGTGCTTTGCGCCGGCACTAAGCTTTTCCAGCCGTGTGTGGAGTTCGCTGTGTAAGCGTTCGTTCCCCTGTTTACTTTCGTGCGCTCCGAGCCTCCAGAAATGGCGTCCCAAAACTCCCAGCAGCTTCTACGCGTTTCACAAACATTGATTGCGTCATCAGGAAGCTGCTGAGATGATACACTGACTTGCTTATATACTGCCAATACCTGCCAGTCCTTGTTGTTATTGGTCGGTTGCATTCCACCGGAAGCATTAAACCGCCATATTGGTTATGGGATACCCTTACTTTCTAAAAGTCTTTATTCTACCTAGTGCACGTCACAAGTACAAATCAATACCCTTTCTCTCCCCTCTGTGAAAAGGCTGCACTATCCATTGGCTCCTATGGAGATGTGTTTCTCGTACTATGTATTCTTTTAAATTAAAATTCCTTCCTTTAATTATAAGGTGTCCCAGAAGTCACCATTCTTTATTCTGTGTCTCTCGGCTCTCAGTGCCATACATATGATCTTTTTGGTGAACGGGTGACCCCACTCACACAGCTGGATCGCTTTTACAGTGTTTACAGTTTAAAACCACATAAAAATTATATAAAAATATACAAAATGAATTTGGTATAATACTACACATTGTGCTTATCTCCCCACATTGCATAAAATAAAAATAAATGAATTTATAGAAATCACTTCCCATAAATAAATGTATAATTGATAGAATGTACTCCACATTCCCCTACTAAATATTCTGACTCACAGAGCGATCACTTTTTTACACATTCCTATTTCCGCGTTTCTCACCAGGATATAATACTAAAATAAAATGAAATAATGAAAAAAATAATTCTATCCCATACATAGAGAGCACAGTGAGGAATTTGTTGGCACAAAATGTAATTAAAGAGTGCCAATCCAATTGATGAAGGATTCAGTATGTTTCTTGGGTGTGATAGTGTCACAGGGGGAAGGACTCCAGACCCAAACGAATGTGAATCTATCAGAAAATTACCAAGACCAATCACTAAAACTGCGCTGAGACAATTCCTGGGAATGGAGGGTTTCTGCAAGGACTTCATTGAAGACTTTGCAGAAAAGGCAAGACCCCTGTATGATTTTCTAAAGGGAGACAAGAAGGAAACAGACCCCTTCGACTGGTTGGGAGAGCATGAACAAGCTTTCACCAAGCTAAAGGTGAGTCTGATGCAGGCTCCAGCCTTGAGCAATCCGAATGCCGATTTGCCCTTTGCACTACAAGTGTATGCCTCTGCAGTAGCAATAACAGCGGTGTTGCTGCAGGAGAGGCAGGGCAAATGGGTACCTGTGGGATACTGGTCCAGGGTACTAAGCCCGGTAGAGAGGGGATTTGATGAATGTGTCAGGAACCTTTTGGCAGCGCACTGGGCGGTTCTCGCCACAGAGCATGTTGTGGGGTTTGGTAAAATCATTCTGCAGACACCCCATTCTCCAATTAAAATGCTTTTGGAACGTACCCTCAGTGGAGTATCCTCCCGAAGGGTAGCCAGATGGCTAGTGGATTTAACACCCAGGAATCTGGCTGTGACCCACAATGCCACCTACACTCTCCCACAATTGATGCAATATGAGGGGGGGCAACATGACTGTGGGGAAGTACATCGGACCAGAACACAGGAGGTATTCAGGTTAGCATCAGGTAAGGGATACCTTCAAATATGGGTGGATGGATCAAGGTACTGGGATGAAGGAAGTTTTCACACAGGGTATGCCCCGTGGTGCCCCCAGACCAATGAGAAAATCATGACCAAATGCCCTCAAAGCTTTTTTGCCCAAAGAGCTGAACTGAAGGCAGTGAGAGAGGCCATCAGGCCATTTCAGTTCAGGTCCCATAACCATATTCTCTGACAGCGCCTATGTAACAAGGTCTCTGACTGAATACATGCCTTTGTGGCAGTCAAGGGGCTTCAGTAATGCCTCTGGGAAGGACTTGGTACATACTGCGGTGTTAAGAGATATATGGGAAAGAGCAAGTGTGGAACCTCAGAGAGTGGCTATCATTAAGGTGAGAGCACACCAAAGAGGTAGAGAGGAGGTTACTGTGGGCAACAACAAGGCAGATGAGCTGACAAAGGAGGCAGCCCTGATAGGGGTCAAGAGGACACCCTATGATACTGAAGGGAGGCAGGCCTGGGAGGAACATAATTTTGAGGAGCAGAAGGTGAAAGGAGGTTCACATGAACTCCTGCCAGATCTAAGGATGCCTACCCCATGTTTAGCAGTTGAACAAAATAAGGATGAGGCCTTGAGCTCAATCAAAAAGCGGCTTATAACAAAAGCGGCAGATGCTCCCCAAAATTCTGAATTAGAAGACGAATTACCGTTAAAAGAAACTTCAGAAGGACGAAGGTTTGTAGTGCCCTCCCATCATCAACAGTGTTGGTCATCTTACTTTAAAAAAGTAATTAGTTAAGTTACAAATTACTTCTCCCAAAAAGTAATTGCGTTAGTAACTCAGTTACTACATTGGAAAAGTAATTAGTTACGCAGCAAAGTAACTGACTTTTTTTAACTCTGCAAGGGGCGTCTATCGTGTAACTAAGGGGCGGGTCTAGTATTACTGTAAGCAAGGGGCACATTTATTATTATTGTTATATATCGTGTAACCAAGGGGCTGCTCTATTAGTACTCTAACCAAGGGGCAGATCTGTTATAGCGTGTAAGCAAGGGGCGGGTCTGTTATTATTATATCATGTAAGGGGCGGATTTCTACAGAAGAGGGCGAATGTTAAATTAATGGGCAGAGCTCGATATATAACAATTATAAAACAATAATAATAAATGCGCCCCTTGGTTACAGTAATACTAGACCCGCCCCTTAGTTACACGATAGACGCCCCTTGCAGAGTAGCACGAGCCTCAGGAGCGTGAGGCATCGCCTCGTACACTTACATCACTGATCATCAAAAAGATTTAGCCCTTGAAAATCACAGGTTAACAGGCCACATGGGTGTTCAGGGTACCTTGAAATTCGTGCAAGCTAGATACTGGTGGGAGATAATGGGAAACACAATCTCACAGGTAGTGCAGGAATGTTTAATATGTGCACAAAGAGCCCTAGGCCAAAGGGACAGAAGCCAGTATTAGCAAGGGTACCGGTAGCCAATGGACCCTGGGAAAACCTACAGATTGACTTTGTTGGTCCGTTACAAAGTACCCCTGGAGGATACAGGTATCTAATTGGTAGTGGTGGACGTCTTTTCAAAATGGGTGGAGGCTCTGCCCCTAAGAAAGGACTCTGCTACTGCCACGGCTAGAGCTTTGTAGACCAAAGTCTTTTCAAGATGGGGGTTCCCCAAAGTCCGGGAATCCGATAGGGGGACTCTCTTTTTACCGGCAGGGTCATGAAAAATATTTGTGAGCTGCTGGGAGTAGAACAGAGATTCCATGTACCATACCATCCACAATCGGCGGGGATGGTTGAGAGGATGAATCGAACACTGAAAGAGAGGCTTAAAAAGATGGTACTGCAATCAGAAAAGAACTGACTGATTCATCTGCCTTCATTCCTGATGGCCGTACGAGGATCTACAGCGAAAGGTACATCATTAACCCCATATCAGTTAATGACGGGGAGAATGATGTACCTCAGCCATCCAGCAGACCCAATACTTAGTACCCCCTTGAGAGAGAGTGCTGAAAGGGACTGATTTCTGGTCCAGCTGCAAGAACAGGTACAGGGGTATTTGCAATTTGCTGCAAGTAACATGGCACCTAAACAGAAGGAGCAGCCTGAAAGGCCTCCCGTTAGCTTGAAGATTGGAGACAGGGTTATGGTAAAGAACTTTGTTTCCAAGTCTTCATGGGACGCAAACTGGACCGGACGGTTCACAGTCACTATGACCCTTAGTGATCAGGTGGTCAAAGTAAAGCGGCTCATGGATAACAAGGGTGCAAAAGGCATGGAAAAAAAGGGAGCTAGAGAAATGGGTTCATGCTGATCAATGTAAACGGTACTGCTGATAAGAATTGATTCCACTCTTGTTCTTGTTTTCCAGAGTCCTGGTGGAGCAAAGATTGTCAAAGTCTCTGGAGAATGGATGGAAGGATCATAATTGTCGTGTTGGCGATCCATCTGAGCCATGTAATATCTCAAATTGATTCAGACGAATATTCAGGGGATGATGTGGAAAGGGAAAATCTCTGAAATCCAGACACAGGAGTGGAATTATGTGGTACCGCATATTGCCAATCTGTCTGTGGATTTCAACCAGAACCGCCCTGTTAATCTGAGAGCCTTGAACCTTGGTATGGGAAGGAAGATACAGCAGTGGTTAGCAGATTGGGATAGCGATGAGAGCCTTATGAGGATGCTGTAGCAAGAGAGAGCTAATGCTACTATAGCCATCTACCATAATCAGAATGAAATAAAGGAGGTAGTGCATCAATTAGAAAATGATGTGGGAGGGTCTTGGTGGGAGGTAATATTCGGACATTCCAGTAAGGCCAACAGAATTTTGAATTATTTGATACATCCCGTTGTGGTATTACTCATTATTAGGGCTGTGGAAATTAAAGATTAATTCCTTGATTAATCTTAAATTTTTTTGATCAATCAAAATTCTTTTGATTGGTACTCACCTTTTCCTCCGGCTTCCGGGTCTTCAGGGAGTTCCGTCGTAGATCCGGTGACGTCACGGACATCGACGTCACCGGACTCCTCCCCCCATCCCCAAGTGCCTCCGTCTGCTAACGAAGGGAAGGGGGAGGAGTCTGGTGACGTTGAAGTTCTGATTGAAAGTAATGCGTACGGGGGAGGAGCTACGCATGACTTCACCCGCTGCTGCCCTACGGAACTAACACGATTGTCCGCTTTACATGCTGTGTTTTTATCATCTTTATGTGAGTAGTTTATGTTTGAACACAAAAATGAAATCTTATACTTAAGCAGTGAGCACTTTCTTTCTATCCATGACCTGGCGTCCTTTCTGAGATCTAAGGAGACGTGAGAGAAGTTTATGGTCCATGTTAACCCTTTTGATACCCGCTTGCATGACCACCTGTTTGCACAGGGGTCCATGCCATAAGGTGAGAGTGATTAGTTAGACCGGAGGTGGAGGGATTGTCACGCTACTGTGGAAAAAAAATGACTTACGTCAGTGCTACAGTTTGAATTTAAAACGTATTTGTGTGAACTGTGAAGTTAAGTCATGGATTGTGGAAACTAACTAGTGTCGGGTGATTGTATATAGTGTATACCACATTTACCACTGACTAATGCAGAGTTGCAATGCAAGGAGATCAGCTAAAAGTAGTTGGATTTGTATGTGCGCTATAATTAATCGAAATTAGTCGATTAATTGATTAATCGAACACAAAAATTTTAATCAGTAACAGCCCTACTCATTATTGCTGCAGTTTCGTCATTGGTTCAAATTGGAGGGACGAATTGAAGGTATTCAATCTTCATCGAATCTTCATTTACAGTAGAGGCTTTGCTGCCAGCTCAGAGCCCTGGAATACCACTGACGTGCCAGAATTGCGGTAGGGAAGGCCATTGTGAACAAACCTGCCTAATCCCGACCCGTATTTACAGCAAAGAGTTATAGGAGGTTGGGAGCTGGATACGCAATTTGAGGGTTCCTATGTATATATGTATATACATTATGGTAGTGGGTTGATTTATGTTATG